>VZSR01003049.1:18471573-18585928 GCA_013398615.1 Brachypodius melanocephalos
ATTGTGTGTTATATGGTTCACTCAGAACTGCAGGGAACTCGAAGGCTGTGGTATTATTAAGGAACATGAATAGGGAGTGTGAAGCAGGACTTTACAAACTGGATCTTGGGTTGTTGGTGGGACTGTCTTTAGGAGGCTGCCCAAAGCAGTCAACTTTGAGAGACAGCAGCAATGGCTCTGCTCTTGTTTTGTTTCTGAGTGTTCAACATAGAAATTGCAAGTACTGAGTGCAGTGTCAGTACTGAGTGTTAACATGCTTTTAAGTGAGGATTTAGGGAATATGAGCAGTACTCATTGCTACATGGAATATCCCCTCTCCCTCCTTAGCAGCATCCGTTTTTCCTCATCTGCACCATGCCAAGAAGATTGACTAGAAATATCTTTGCAAAATTTAATGAAGACTGCAGTTTTTCTAGGAAAATTACTATGTCCTATAATGATAAACATTTAATATAAATAGAATGCAAATGACCAAGCTGTTAGAGTCAATTTTTTTGAATCAGGTATGATAGGGTGAGGTTTTTTGTTCTATCAGATCTCAGAAACTGTATGTGTTTCCATTCTGTTTTTCTCAGTCTGTTAATTTCTTTTTACATAAGGTGAGAAAATCCTTATTTCATAGGCTTGGTCTTAAACATCCAAGCATGTGGCATTAGAGATCTATGCCAGCTTTATGACTGACAAAACAGGTGCTATCTTCTGTTTCTTTCTGATTGTGCTGAATTGAGGCTCATGAAGAAAGTTGACCTTTGTGACAATAAAGAAGAGATTTGAGTCACCACAAAGCAGGAAAGTAGAGAGGCAAAAAACTCCACAGCAGTTAAATTGAAAAAGAGACAATGCCTGTTACTATTTTGGCTATTCAAGTACAGAACATTTTATTTGTATACTTCTGTGAACCTATATGAGTGGGCATAGATTTTTTCTAAAAACGATCACAAGAAACTTTGAATTTTTTTCATTTTAGTTAACAGGATTAAAGTTTTGTTTCCATTCATGTGAGTGTTCAGTGTGACTAAATCATACAAATAGGGTGACGTTCTGGACCAAACATGTTAAATGTTGTCATGTTGTCAATTAGGTCAGGTTTTCATCTATAGTTAATTATATTAATGTGGACACTGGGGGAGACTACTGGAGGGCAAATTTATTTTTTGTTCAATCCTATAAGGACAAACTGCCCTCAGCTACGGATAGTCCTTGTTTATTTAAGTAGCTGCACCATTCATTGGTCCTTTTGTTTACTGATTGAGCTGTCCTTCAATCCAACTATACCAAACTCCACGTGCATCTTTGTTCTTTGCAGTTTGATGACTTTGTATTTCCTGTGAGTGTTGGTACTGCTGTGTATACTCCTCTCCATCACACCAGAGTGCATCCGTGTCCTGCGTTCAGGAGCTCATGGTTTCTTGCATGTCACAGACTTTCCCAAGTCACACCTCTTGCTGATATGCACTCTAGTAATCTTCCCATCTATGAAGACTGCTGAAATGCTACTTCCCCTGTCCCCAACTACCTTCTCTCTTTACATTTTTATGGTTTAGGACTTGTTCTCCTCCTGTAGTCCTTTATAATTCTTTTGTTGCTTCAAACCCAATTAGAGGCAAAACCCTCAAACCTGTCTATTCCAGTCTTTGCCATTTTCATGGTGATCTTGAGGAACAATTTCCAGATGGGTTGAGTTTAAACCAGTTGAGTTATTGAGGAATCTCTTTCACTGGATAAAAAAGATGGGATCCATCTCTTGGCTACAGCACTTCAATGCAGAGAGTCTCATAGATGTAAAGGGATAAAATCATGACATTGACCAGAATACTTAATAGAAAGTGATTCTCTAAAATATCATGGCTGCTTGAACTAATGATAGACAAATCATGGTTTAGCATTCATCCAAGGGGTTCAATAACACAAAAGTTTCAATGGTTTTGTTTGTAATTATTGTTTTATCAAACCTCAATATTTTCTTGAATAACAAAAGAGAGAAGTAAGGGTGGTAGATGAATATATCACAGCAAATATGGAGAATTTTAGTCTTTAATTTAGCAGCTCACCTGTTTAAAAAAATATTGCATCTTAAGCAGCCATTTTGCTTTCTCTAGGATAATGTCTTTTCTCAAATGTGCTCTTAACCATTTAGTATAGAAGTGCTAACAGCTGTTGTTTCTTTTACATTTAGTAAAAGTTAGTGGTGTTTTATTTTAGAAGAAAAACATTAAAAACTTGAAAACCAAAATATTTATCATTTCTAGTATGTGCAAATGACACAGCTAGACAATGGTATAGTAGGTGTCAATTTACAAATTTTGTAAAATATTAACAGTACCAAGGTATTCACCTGAATTCTGAGCTGGCAGGTTTTCTGTTTCTAGTTTCATAACATAAAGTAGCTGAATTCCCATCAGTTCAGATACTGCCATGATGGTAAATGTTAATATCCTTTAGGATATTGAGGAACCAGCTGTGACAAGTTTGCTTAATGAGGGAAGAAAGAGACCACCTCACTAACAGTATTACCTCTACAAACCAGCACTTGCATATATCAATGATGCTAAAACCACCCTGAGATTGATACTGAAGTCTTGGCAGAAAAATAGATCAATACATACAACTCGAATCCATTAAACAAAGCTCCTCTGAGATATGTGAATTATAGTACCCTCATTTTGTTCGTCTTTCTGAAATATTAAAGAAATGATGAGACCATGTGAAGAACTTATAAGAAAAGTTTAAAACTGCCATTTCTCATTTCGTTATAATGCATTGAAACTGGGGTCACTGACACTGAGGCATCTGGGTGTCATCCTTTATATAAATAAGTAAACATACTGAAAAAGGTAAGATCAAATTAGAGCATGAATTTAGCAGCAAAGATAAGTGTCATTGCTACATCTGCATTTCTGGTGTTTTGACCTTTCAGAAATGGCCCTGGCATGATCAGGCCACTTGTGTACAGGTTCACATAAGCTGATGTAAATCTTTAGGGCTGGTTCCAAAGTTGCTCTTCTAGAAAAGTCCTGGGCAAATGGATTTTGCTTGCACCCCCCCAGAGCGGGGACAGGCTGCCTGTGCTGCTGCTCTTACCCACCAGCACCTGGCAGTGCAAGTGGTGGGAGGGCAGAGGGAGAGAGAAAGAGTGAGAGAAGGGAAGTCTGGCCCTTGTGCTGGATGCTCTCCATGGTGGTGCCTGGACATACCTGCCTTGGAGCCACCTGACACATTTGTAATGTCTGCACAAAGTCTAAGTGCAGTAGTACAGGAGTTCAAGGGGCCAGTACAGGGCCTGCACTCCATCTTCTGCTTATGCAGGGTGATGGTTTTACATTTTAAATAAGGAAAGGAGCAAGGGAAAGATGGACAGGAGTCAGCAGAAGGCAGGATACATCTGGCATGATGAGAGTTTTTTTATGAGATTTTTTAAAAAAAATATTTCTCATCCTTTGTGCTCCAGCACGTGAGCTGTCAGTAGCATTGCTGGCTGTTCCAAAACGACTTGCCAGCCTGTTTTGGTGGGTGAAGGATGAGGAGCATGTGCCTGCACAGTGAGTGGCTGCAGCCACATAACGTGGCAGCTGACACACAGAACAGATTGGCACGCGGATGTACGAGCTCTTGGCTGCCGTACGAGCAGCGCTGCACTTCTCTGTTGCAAGCCCCAAGCCTGCTGTACATGCTTCAGGTGACCTAACAACTCCGGTTCAGAGTGTGGCTGCCACTTCTGGGAAAAACTGGAGGGTGACAGCATGAAGTGTGCAGTGCTCAAAAGCTGTCAGGAAGTCGTGGGGGTGAGAGCTGCCCCCACGACACTGTGATCTGCTTTCCACATTGCATTTTGACAAGGAGAAACATTGCTAGGTATGGATTACAGCTGCATTCATAAAAAAATATGACACTGGGACTACTTTGTAAGAACCCCTTTTTGTGTAAAAATGACTGTTGTAAGGTTTTTGAAGGCAGGCTGTGTGTGAAGATGTGGGGCACTAGGGTAGAGTAGAGGGAGGCTAATGGGAAAAGACATGCTTTTAGCTAAAACTGCTATTCATTCAAAGTTAATGCAATATAATAGCCTCTACACAAGGAAATACTTTGTTTGCTGCTACCTTTCTGCTACAAAACCACAAGGGTAGATAAAAGCATCTTAAGAAGTGTAGCAGTGTATTCTTTCATGGCTGAAATTTGTGTCCATCATTATATGCAATGAAATCCTCAAAGTCACAGGCAATGAAGCATGGTTTATATTTATTATTGTGGCTGTATTATAAACCCATTAATAACATTGAATATGGTGACATAGCTTATGGTCTTTTTCTGATCCCCACAAAATAGACAATTAATTTTATTCTTTTTTTTTTTTCAGATTACTAATATGTAAAAGACAGAGACTGACATTTCCTGAGAGCATACAGTACTAGTCCTTGATATGTTTAAACTGACCTTTTAAATA
Organism: Brachypodius melanocephalos; assembly: GCA_013398615.1. Taxonomy (NCBI): domain Eukaryota; kingdom Metazoa; phylum Chordata; class Aves; order Passeriformes; family Pycnonotidae; genus Brachypodius; species Brachypodius melanocephalos. Next base: position 18,476,015 of record VZSR01003049.1, read on the forward strand.
ATGCCAGGTTAATATCTGATACATCTTTTCTTTTAAAGGCAGGAGGACTGCAATGATTGGGCCAGTATTAAAGATTTCATTTATTATACTTTGTAGGGGCATTAAGTTGATCAAATCAGTTTATTGAGGTGGAATATTTTCATTTTCAAAAGAATTATATCTCTCTCCTTAATGCCAAATATCTTGGCTAGTCACCATTTATCAACACAGAGCATAACAGCTGAGGAATTCTGGAAAAGAAAAAAGAGCTTTGGAAATGGTAGAGTTCCTAATTTTAAATATGTATACATTTTAAAATAGTGTATTCTTGTAACTGGGTTTTAACTCTTTATATAAACTCTGGCAAAGGCAGGTTAAATTAATTAGATTTTTTCAGTACACTGTAAATACTGATCATATTTGGAACTGGCTGGTTATGTAAAATATGATATCTTTTCAGTCTTCTCTGTGAAGATTAAAGCATGGGAACAGGTAAAGTAGTGCTTATTATGCATTTGCTAAACTCTCATAGTAGCAACATCTTTCCTAGTCAAGAAAAAGTTAGGCAAAGAACAAAATTTATATTACCAATAAACTGCTGAGAAGATTTAGAAATCATAATAACTTTGAGAGGAAGCGCTCATTATGGTATTGTAGAATATTTTAGTCATTGTTAGATATTCATAAGTAAGGTGTCAAAACTGGGATTTAGTTTGTTTTCCATGAAATATTGGACTTGCAAGGGTGAAAAGCACTAGCAGGAGAGAAAAGGGAGATATGGGTTTGCATTACATTTTCTCAAGATTTAAATTGTCTTTAACTCAGCAGTGACAATCTGATCATCAGAATGGTGGTGGAAACTCTGTGAACTTTTAATGTAGTTTTCTTTGCTTAAGAAAAAAAAATTATGAAAATTTTGAAAAAAATCATGAAAAATTATGAAAAAAATATGAAAATTATGAAGCTCCCTGAAAATTGTTTAAGGATCCCATTTCCCTTACCTAAATAAGGCAAGTAAGATCTACTAAGATATTCCTTCTGTCAGTTCAGAAGTTATAGCTCTTCTAGCAGTGCTTCTCATCCAAGAGTTTTAAGGTATAAACTTGACACAGAATAAAAGAATCCTCTTATGGATAATAATTTATAAAAAAAAAATCAGAAGTAACTGAAATGAAAAGAAATCAATAGTGAGAAAACTGCAGAGTGCATCAGATTCATGAATGCTCTGGAAATGGGCTAAAAAGTGAAATGACAGAGCCTTCTGAGAATCAGAAAGGAAAACCTAAATTTGATACTGATGAACTTACTGTACAGTGAGAAATAAGTAACCATTATCTGTTCCACATCCTTCATTCTATTCCTCCTCAGCTCATAAGGCAAATCTAAGGAGGACAGAAAATGCGTAAGACTCCTACAACACAGACCAATTTGACACTAAAATAGTGCATTAAGCTCATTCTAAATTAGTAAATTATTGCATATTGAGGAAAGAAACTCAGCACCCTCCTTATTTGTGTGCAATGTGGGGAGAACCCACGCCCTAATTATTTACATGCAAATGAGTAGTTGTAAATTAACTGTTTGCATTAATAGGATGAAAGGTATGGAGTTATTGCTAGTAGTTGTTTAAGAATTTCAGTTTGGTGTTTACTGGCAGACAAATTGTATATATATATGTATATATATATACATTAAAATATGTACTGGAATATTTTATAAATTTTAAATTTTTCTTTGCATTTTTACCTATAATCTGTATTATAAATGAGAAATGTGCAGAGAAAGAAACAGGAAAATGCAGAGATACAGACTGGTGTCTGCTTAAAGAGAGAGTAAACCAAGTAAACTCATCAGATTTCCAAACATGGTTGTATGAATATAAAGAAGCAACAGTTTTCAGTGAAAATAAAAGTAGACAAATAATAATAACCTATAAGCAATTTCTTTACAAATATGTAATTAATTAAGTTAAAAATACAGGAGAATGTTGTCTAAACACTGAAACATCAAGTTCTGCCAGATTATAGTTAATGAGTCTAGATCATTAATGCAAATATGAGTTCAGAAATATGTCATTTTGTACTGGAATGCATGATATAACAATTCTTTCAAAACACAATTTCTGATTTTTTGATAATACAATATTAAAAGAAAAGGAAACACCTTCTTTGCTTATAATTTGGGCTGTACCTTCAAGTAGAAATAAGAAAGAAGCAATTTTAGTGAACATGAATATATAGTCTTGATACCTTGTTTCTTTCTGTTCAGCTATATACAGCACCAAAATCAGGAGTTTTAATGAAGCTTTGAAAAGTCATTTTTATTCTTGCTCCTAGTTCAACTCTTTAACAATGTAAGTCTTTAGGAAGATCATATTTTTTCTTAAAATAAAGGATTCATGATAGTACTGTATCAAGGAGAACTGTAGTTTTGGTAGGAATTTTAAAAGAAAGAATCATTTAAGATATCCAATAAATTCACCAGAAAATATGTTCTACTAAAAAAAAAAAAAAAAAAAAAAAGAAGAAGTGGATATTTTAAATTCTAAAAAGGCAGATAATAACTGCACAGACCCTGCATGCTTTTAGGATTTTTGGTGGCATCTGTTCAAAAAGCTTACTTTTAGAATTTGTGTTGTAAATGTTCATCCAAGTATCAGGCGATGAAGTCAGAAACTGAGCATGTAATAATTTTCTCTCCTTCTGTACAAGTACAAAGCGTAGGCCTTTCAAGGTCAAACAATTTTCAAAACTGTAAGGACTCTATTCTTTTACATCACATGAGACTAAAATATATTCAGTTTGTGGGAGGGTGGTGGAATGTGGCTGCTCTTACAACCTTCTGTGAAATGACTGTTTTCCAACCAAATTTTCATTGTACAGAGTGGTATTCCAGAAGAGCACAAAGGGGACGAAGGTTCAACCATGCATAGCTAGTCTTAGCATGCACAAGTGCTAAACAGATCTGATTCTGACCTTGAAAGTCAACCATTAAGTATTTAAGAAAAAATTTCAACAAACCCAAAGAGATGTTTTCTTTGAAAATAAAAATCAAAATTCTGATTTTTCATATTTCTTTTGTTATTTTAATTTTTTAATGGATTTTTCCAGTAGTAGTGATACTGAGAACTAACACAGAATCAGTGAAGGAGAATTACATACCATGATGTATTTGAATCCTCAGAGTTCTGAAACAGTCTTTTTTTTTTTTTTTTGTGTTTCCCGTCAGTAAACTAGATTAGCTGTAATTATCCCATAGCAAAGGTCCACCAGAACATCTGATTAACCCTTCTGTTTTGCTGGAAGTGTGAGGGGAATTCAAGAAGAAAATTTCACTGTATCATTTCCTGTCCTCACTATAATATCCTGTTACTGAACAAGTGTAGAAGAACAAGCCTCAAGTTATTTATGTAAAGTGTCTCTCTGTAATAGAACTTGTTTTCTGTGTTTCAAATAATTCTCTGCTTAATGTATTCTGTGCAAGCTCTCCTATGAGAGATACTTCTGCTATGTATATTAGAAAAGCTGGAGCACCAAAGAAAGGTAATTGAAGTGGAAACTCTTGGAATAAGTAATGATAAGTGAGATGAAATGTTAAATTTGATTAATAGGGAGACCCAGAATGAGATTGCGTTTGGTGGAACAAAAGGTAAGTGATGTCGAAGTAACATGGTGTATTAATGTCGAGCTTTTGTTTGAATTACAAGTGTGGAGGCAAGGCAGGCTGGTAAAAATCAGCTGGAATGAGGATGAAACAAACCTTTAAGTGTTTTTACCAAGGTGGAGTAGTCCCCAAAGAAAGGCATCAGACTTAAGTAGGATCTGTTACTGAGACTGTGAATAGAGGTAAGAGTAAAGTCCATTTACTACATTTAATGTCTCCACAGGAATGAATTCTATTCAGTCTCTCTGCCTTCAGGTGACTGTGAAGACTACTGCTATGTGAAGAATGATAGGAATCAAAACCACAGTTTGTGTAACAGTATTGCCAGGGGCATGACTGTAAATGATACAGGATAATAAGTGATCCCCAATTTGTTCACATTTTATGCTCAGATGATTTCCCATAGAAAAGAAAATATCAGATAGGACTTGAAAATTTGGTGCACAATCTGGGCTCCTAGGGCACACCTATGATGTTTTGTACTTCTGTATATCTTGATTCTTATCAGAGGTTTCTACATTGGCAGGGTAAGTGAACTAAAAGCAAAGTAGAAAGGGGAAAAAAATCCCCACTCATGCATGAAAGTGACTCGCCTCTGTCCCATAATGAAGGACTAAATAATATAGATCAAGCAGACTCACTTGGGAGTATCTTGAAGTAATAAAGATCAGTTTGCTCTGTTTGTTTAATATAATGGTTTCAACACAAATGCTGAATATTAATAAGAGATACTGCATATCTCTAATAGGTTCTAAAACTCCTTAGGTAATGCACATATGTACCTCCATTAGGAACCATCTAAGGTAACTCTCATGCCATAAGTGTCTATAAGTCTGTGAGTATGATTATTGTAAGCTTTTAGGTTGTGAATAGTGCATCACAAGAGACCACATTTAAAATAACAAGTTGATAAAGATGTGATTGATTATATTTTTTTTTCTTTCCTCTGAGGAACAGTATTGCAGTTTTTCACCACCTCTTTTATGTTCAGTTTTTTCTTGTACTTTTCCTAGTTGTTTTCTCAGTGAATCCCTCATATGGCTATTGAATAATGATAAAAAAATTCGTAGTTCAGCACAACCAAATTGATACTACTGTCCCAAATACTTTGCTGTTGTGCCAGATGGATTGTCCTTTATCTACTATACTCATTCAAGGCTACAACTGGATTATCAGTATTGTAAACCTTTATTATACAGCCTATGCTAAAGTAATATTGCATCTCTGAACTTGTACATTTTATTTTCACAGAAACAGACCTGTAAAGATGTTTATGTGGTGGTCCACTGTTTTACTTCTTGGATGCATTTTGCTGGGAGCAGACGGGTGGCCAGTCAAGGAAGGATACAACTTTAGGTCCTATCAGCCCCTAGTAAGATTACGGCACAAGGTATGGACTACTCTCTAATAGTTCTTCCTTTCCTTCCATGGTCAAGGGATAAATGACACTTTAACCTTGTCTCTTTTGTGTTTATTGGAGTAGTGTTCAGAAATGAAATTTTTCAAAGAGAATGAGATAAGATCTGTTTTAGCTTCAAAAACTAGAGATGAGTTATTTCAACAGAAACTCGAGAGGGAGAGCCAGGAGAGGCTCTCTCTTAAAGCAACTGTCAGCAGCTGAAGGCAGTGACGTGTCCCAGTCCTCAGTGAATTTCAGCCCAAGCAGCAAACAGGGCCAGTGCCCATCAAAGAAGAATAGTGTCAAATTTAACTGATGAATCAAAACTTGTTTGCAAGAGGTAGATGTTCCCAGTGCTTGCTGAATTCAGCAGTTTTGGACCAGGGCATAGTGCAGATGGTTTCTGAGTTACGTGGTGCCCATATTCAACTGCTATGTGCCATTCAAGTTGTACCCACCTGATGCTTATCTGTCATGAATCCAAGACTCCCAAAACAGTTCTCAGCTAACAAATCCTGCCCTTCTTCTGGTAGCTAAAAGAGAAACTTCTGTAAAACAAGGAAAAGGCTGTAATATTTCCATGAGCCATCTAAAGGTAGCATAGATCTGATCAACTTAATTCCTTGGCATAGTAGTCATGGCAGCAACATCTGAGGCACCTTAAGACCTACAGTTAGGCCAACAGAGATGATAACAAAACTTTACCCTTCTGAATTTTTGTGCTAAAAGTAAAAGATCTGAATTATAGCCAGAAATTCTAAATGTTAGTTTCTATTAATGTTTCAAGATACTGCTAGCTTTATTTCTCAATACTTTTTGTAAAGTATGAAAAATATTTCCTTTTGGTCCTCAGTTTAATAAAAAGACCCAATATTGTGTGATTCTATCTCAGCATATAAGAAGGAACTGGCAACATGAATTCTCAAACAAGGAAAACACTTGCCTATTAGCTAATTAATGCATGTTATGTAGATTAAATACAAAAAGTTTCTTAACAGATGGAAAATAAAATCTTAAAATTATACAATTATGCACCCTCTAGGGAATGTTCTCAATCAGAATAAAGACTGAATCAGGCCAAGTCAAGGAAATAAATAACTGTATCAGCACACAGGTTTTTATGCTGAGTGTTTTTCAAAACTTCTCATCACTTTATTTCCATTTGACAGCTGTAAGCAAACTAAAATAAAATAGCACAAAAAAAGTACTTTGAAATCTAGAAGGAAGAGACAGACTAGTAATGAAACCATGGAATGAATCATGTGAGGGAGAAATCACACGTGCGAAAAAAACCCCAACACAAAACCGCGAAGACTTGAAAATAATGAAGGACAAAATATGGGGTATGATTAGCATTATTTCTGAGCTTAGATGGTCTCTGATCTTAATGAATGTGTGTGGAACTATTCATATGTTGGTCTTTCTTAGTTATACTTTTAATATACTGTCTCTCATATAGTTCTGGGAATAGGCTGTCATAAACTTTTCAAGTTTAATATTGGGGGAATCACACACACACATGCAAAAAACATAAAAAAGTTAAAATTGATATAAAACATTATATTGAAAAGTATGGTGTGTTTTTTCTTAGGCAATATGTCTAGATAAAATTGTTTTAGTATAGTTCAGCTTTTGGCATTAAGGACATGTTTCTATTAAAAAAACCTAGGAATGTGAAACTCTTCTAAAGTCAAATTTAAAAACCAACTTTGGCACAGGTACGCATGCTCAAAATGTAAAGAATATGGTAAAAGAAACTTTCTGCTTCAATCAAAGACTTAATAAATCAAGTGCTTAGATTAAGTTATGCTGATAGAATACTTACTACAAACATGATAATGAATCTATGCAGTTATATTTGCTTTGATCAGGCAATATGTATGCAAGTTTATGTGTGCAAAGACTGAAAAAAAAAGATTAATCAGTCTTGCTCTATTAAAGGAGAATTTATCCGACTTGGACAATAGTCCAACCAGAGCAACTTTAAATGTCAGCCTGCTGTGAAAAACAATCCTGTTGGTACTTAGGTAATATCTTGAAATAATGATTGTGTTTGTGGTGGAAACAGGCATTCATATCATAAAGGTTGTGTTGTTTTAAAAGGGATTATGAATGATTTCAGCTTCTCATGCATAGAAATTACAAGTAGGAATTTAGCCTATGTATGCGATAATCTGAAAGCATAAGTATGGCATTTCTGTGGAAAAAACTTTAGGGGAAAAAATCATGCATAAGAAAACACTATTTTAATTCAAGCACTGGAACTGACTTCCCAGAGAGCTTGTTGAGTCTTCATCTTTGCAGGTATTTAAAAGCTGTCCAGACAGGATCTGGGACAGCCTGTTGCAGGTGACCACGCTTGAGCAGGGAGATATGACAGGGTGGCCTCCAAAGGTCCTAACATTCTTTGATTCTGTACTTCATTATAATACACCATTAATTATGGTAATGTTTATTATCATGGCCGTTATAATGATAATGAAGATCAAATGTTTGACTGCTTTGTTTATATATGAAATATTCAAACAAACCAAGGAAGAGATGAATTCTCTTGAACCAGAACTGAGAGAGATTATTGCAAAGCACTCCTCAAAGTTGTTTTCAGTACCCTTCCCTTGTTTAACTGCCACGGCTTATATTTATGTGGTTATGCTGAAAAGTACTAGGCTGTGTCTGAACAGCATGTGAATTTCTTGTTAAGCCAGGTAATCCTTGGTTCTTCATTTGTCAAAACATTGGAAAAGTTTGTAAGGTACTTTCCATTTGGGAGTCTTCTTGCATTGCTGCTGAAGTATTGTGAGCAATTTGTTAATACCTAGGTTCCCACCTGATATTGTTAGGAAGTATTTTTAGCATCCTAATGAGTTTTCTTCTTGTAATTTGCATGCCTCTGACAGAGACCAATGTTTATGCAATGCCTTCAGTGAAAGAATATATGCTCTGAATTTTCCAGGTATAAACAGGCAGGCGGCAGCCAGCAGAATGGCAACAGTTGGCTGCTGATTTTCTGTCAGACACTAAGAAATATGGAGTATAGCCTGTACATCCATATGTATACTCCAGAGCATGCCAACTCTGCATATCTAACACATGCACGCACAGCTCTCCCTTGGCAAGCCAGGTGGTTCACGTGGTTTAGGAGAGGATAATACTGGTGACAGTGCCTTGTTGCTAATGATCTTGTCACGGGTGGGGAGCAGTTCAGTTTTGGTCTCAAGGGACAGTGGGTGAAGATGTAACAGTCCTTGTCCCCTGGACTCCTTTAACTTGGGCTCAATGCTGAGCTTTCGAGGTTAGGACAATCATGTTCCCAATAGTCAGGGCTAACATCTCACTGAGAGCAAGAACTGCCCTGTCAGCATGGGTGGGGATGGGCTCGGGGGAACCTGGGAACAGGGAGGGGGGAATCCAGGGAAGTCACAGTTCAGCCTGAGCCTCAGCCTTAGCCTTGGCCGGTGCAGGATGCTCCATCATAAAAGAGCTTCTGTTGTCCAGCTGAGCAGGAGCATATGGACGGTACAGCACAGGGGGTGTGCCAGCTTTCACTGGCTTCTGATGATGATTCAAATATCTTTCTAGCCTTGTCCTGATTTCATCTTGTTTTACCAAAGGGCTGAGGACAAGTAACTCAGCTATGCAATCCTCACTCTTGTCTGTGATATTTCTCTAGGCTAAACTATTTCTTTTAACTTCCTGTAAAAAACCTGCCACTCTCCCTTTTTCCTCTCTCTTTCCCTTCTTACTGTTGCTAATTTGCTGCTGAATTCATCAGTTCAACCCTGATTCACATTAATTTAGGGCTCAGGATTAGTTAGGTCAATTTAGAGGGTTTAGGTTACATTAGAATTAGATCCAGTTTAGAAGTGTTTAAGCAATAAGGACTTCGTCTGAATTAAACAAAGCAAGAGAAAAGTGTAAGCTTCTGTCACAGGTTATTAAAAGCAAATTTAAATGCATAAGCAAAAAACACAGAAAAGACCCATAAACTTTTAGGGTTTTGCCCAAGTCTTATAAAGTGTTCTCTCTCTACTGGGAACACTGAAATGACTGTGAAGTATAGTCAGGCTGAGTGTTCAATGATTTTACTGTCATTTAGGGTGTTATGGCCAAGAAAGAAATGCACAGAAAGTAGTATGCCAGGATTCAAAAATAGCCTGCGCTTTCCCTGTGTTGTCTGGTCTCCAAACAACCTGAGGTTTATAGTTTACAGTGTCTTTCTGGAAAATCTGTTTGCTTGCAGGATCTAAAAAGTCATGAAATTTGATCCTTTAAAATCCTCTGTCCTAGAGAGAAAGAGAAAAAAATCTATTGAAGATGAGCAGTGAATCCTGGGGACTAAGAGCTTTTCCTGTCATGTCAGTGCTGTTCTCAGATTTAAAGTAACACAAGAGTTTTCTTCCTTCTGAGGTCCCATGAGCACAGTATCTATGTCCCATGCAAATTCCAGGATTAGAAGCGGTAAGACTCAGTTTTAATTTTTCCCTGCTTAATCACTTGCCATAAAAGTCATGGGTATTTTTTTAAATCCAATTACAATCACTGTGCATTAATAAGCTAATATCAATTAAGCATTTTATTTTTGTTAGCTCTCACTACATGGCCAAAGCATATTTGAAGTCTTAGGAAAGTTGCTTCTAAAATCTCCCTGTAAAATTTCTTCTCTAATCCTTCTTCCTACTAGTCAGTCACTGGGGGTTGGTGTCTCAAAATCTGGAATTAAGGCAAGGCTGATTTCTCCTTTCAAGTTGCCTGCTGATATTTGTTAGCAATGACTATCTATAAAATTGTAGGGGCAAAGGTGGCATCTTAACTACTTGGATGGATCTTTTTCTGTATCTGTCTTATTTGTTCTTGTTACTGAACGTCATCACTATGGAAAACATTAATCTCAACCCAATATTTTGAGGGATGATGAGATTCATATATATTATATACCTTTTGATTAATACTATTTTTTTAATTTCACATGCCAGGTTGGCAACAAAGAATAAAATATAGCATGCTGGTATGTGGAGGAAATGTAATTATCTTCTCCAGTAGTCAGCTTGGAATTCTCACACTGAATCCTAGGAGGAGGATTTCCAGTTACCCTCTGTATAGATAAGAAATGGTTTTTTACCTTTTTGGTATTTGGGATTCAATCAAACACAATCTGTATCAGCTGTCATTTCAGATACTTGACTAGCATGTTTTTGCATATTCTATTATGATGGCAAATTGTCATCACAAATTGCAATTTCAGAAATAGCAAAACAAAGCCAGAAAGGATTTTTTTAATGTATATTACTTGAGTTGATTTTCTCGTGTTTAAATTTGTGCAGTTTGGATTTCTAAGATCATGAAAAAGGCCAAATACTTGAAGTGTGTGTTTATGAAATCTGGCTCTTTCCATAGCTTCTTTGTTGCCTCTTAATCTGCAGGTCCTCAAGACTACTCTGTAATTAAATTGCGTCTCTTTATTCTTTTTTTCTATCAGACAAATGCTTTATTTCAGTCTTTTCAATTGCTTCTTTTTATCAATCATGTTCCCCATGGATTTAATACCTCTATTTATTACCTGGAAGATGTAGACTTCTATTGTCCGTATTAACTTTTATTATCTTGGTTTGTTAAAGTGATATCCCGTAGCATAGACAATGCTTACAATGTGGAGAAATATTATGCAAAAGTCAATATAAAATTATATTAAGTAATAAATATGGTGTATAACAGTTTTGTTGGTATGTAGACGAACTGGGCTGCATCCCAGATTCTTTTTTTTTAAATTAATAATGATCAACTTAGTTTGTGGTTTATTTTTCACCCCTTATTCTGGTTATCTATTTTAATTCTGTTTTTAAATGAAAATAAATATGTAGTGTGAGGATTGACTTTTGTGTTGGGTTAGCATGGCCTGGTTTTCATAGCAGGGGGGCTGCAGGGGTGGCTTCCTTTGTGTCCAACAGAGCCAATGTCAGCTGGTTCCAGGATGGACTCACTGCTGAGCAAGGCTGACCCAATCAGAAATGCTGCTAACCCCTGTGACAAGATATTTAGAAAGGAAGAAAAACTATTGTGCAGATATAACTGCACTAAGAAAACAGCAGAATGACAGTAAGTGAGAGGAACAGCTCTGCAGACACCAATGTCTGTGCAGAAGGAGAGGGAGGAGGTGTTCCAGGTGCCCCAGCAGAGATGCTCCTGCAGCCCATGGTGAAAACCATGGTGAAGCAGCTTTGCCCCCCATGGAGGACCACGGGGGTGCAGAGATGCACCTGCAGCCCAAGGAGGAGACCCACACCAAAGCAGGTGGATACCTGAGAGGAGGTTGGCAGGGACCTGCAGGCCCATGGGGAAAGGAGCCCATGGTGGAGCAGGTTTCCTGGTGGGACTTGTAACCCTGTAGGGACCCTACCTTGAAGCAATCTGTGCCTTTTGGAGGATTGCATCCTGTGGAAGAGTGAGCCATGTTACAACAGCAGCATTATGTGGAGAACTGTTGCAGAAAGGATGGATTCAGGTTGGAGAACTTCATGAAGGATTGTCTCCCAGGGGAGGGACCCCATGCTGGAGAAAGGGAAGGGCTTCTCTCCCTGAGAAATGGCAGGAACAATGTGTGATGAACTGACCAAAACCCTCACTGTCCATCTCCCTGCAGTGTTGGGGCAGAACAGGTAGAACTCAGGAAGGAGGGAGGAGTGGAGGAAAGGTGTTTTTAAGGTCTTATTTTACTTCTGGTTATCCTGCTCCGATTTTGTTAGCAAGAAATTCAGTTAATATCTCTAACTCTAATCTGTTTTGCTTGTGCAATTATTTGGCAAGTGGTCTCTCCCAGTCCTTACCTTATGAACCTTTCATTATATTTTCTCCCTCCTGTCCATTTGTGGAGGGCAGTGACAGAGCAGCTTTGGAGGATGCTGCCATCCAGCCAGGGTCAACCCACTACCATTTTAAACATTATTATACAGTGATGTATTCCCAACTGAGGAAGTGTACCACTGGTGATAACAGAAAGCAAGCTCTTTCTTACATTGGGCTTTAGTGTAAAATCAAATCACAGTATTTGTGCACTATTAGACTCCTTTTAAATTGGCCCCAATTAGATTGGATAAATATTAAATTTTGCGTCCATGTTTCTTTTCAATATCCATATTTTAAAACATCATTAATATTTTTATTCCTATACTTTGTGTGCTAGAAAAAGATGTTCAGAATAAATACTCTCCTTTTAGGACTGGGAAAATATATCACTACTTAAACTCTTTCCTCTTCATTGCTTACTTTTTTTCTAACTATGTTTGCAGTTGTCATTTTGAATAGTGATAATTTTACTAAATGTGTGATGTGCAGTGGGAGCACAAATTGGTATTTTTTAGATAAAACCATATTTAATGAAGTAGTACTATACCTTTTCCATTTTTTTTTTTTTTTACATTAGCCACTGTTCTGATTTTATGTTACCAAGATAGTCAGGTTAAACAACCCATCTGTACTTTCTGTGAACCATGGATTTTGTAATCTTGCAGTGCAGATATTTGCCATCACAATATCTAAGCAATTTATTAGCATTTATTATCCTGCTCAGTTTAATTTTTTTTTTCATTTGAAATCTTTTCAAGGAGGCATGGTAAGAAGCATTGATCTGTGTTTAATTATATTGGGTTTAGGTGTATTTGACTTGTCTTTCTTCGCAGCCTTTCATTTTGAGAATTTTTTAAGTGGAACGCTCTGTGATTTCATCTCCATTGTTTGTAAAGCAAAATAGCAGTAAGAAACCCCTCTTACCTTGTCAACTTACCTTAAAATTCCTTCAGTTCTGGGTAAGGTGACTGCTAGATCACAGTAGTTGTTATGATATTTTTTCTCTTTTATAATTGCTGGTGGGATCATATAAGTAGTCCAGCTCAGGGCATTGTATTTGTTCCTGGTAACTGATTCCATGGTAGATCATACCAGACAAGAACACTACATCTGTCAGAGTACTCAAATCCCTTCAACCATGAGCTAAGGGAATGTGATGTCTCTCAGATTTTTTTTCAATTATGAAGAAAACCTAAACAACAGCATTAGTAACAATAACAGAAAAAAACCCCAACCTCCTTTCAAAAAAATAAGGCTAAAGGATAGGATACCCATTGAAAACATTAAAGGTTTTGGTATCTGTGCCTAGGCCTGACACAAAAAACACTGAGAGCTTAATGACAGCCTAATGAAAAGATGTCTAATTACATATTTTTTCATATTGTTATGCATTGATACAACTACAGTTAAATAACCATAGTGTTAAGAACATGGAAGCTTAATGCCTAAAACATAACATTCAAAACAAAGCTCTCCCAAACTTTGCTAAGAGAAAAAAATAGCTATTTGCCTTCATTAAAATTGCTCACAGAATCATGGGATGGTTTGGCTTTGAATGTGTCTTAAAGATAAGCTAGTAGCAACCCCCTGCCTTCTCCTCTGTGGGCTGAAGAACACCGAGTCTCTCAGCCTGGCTTCATAGGAGAGATGCTTCAGTCCCCTGAGCATCTTTGTGGTCCTCCCCTGAACTCACTCCAGCAGGTCCAGGTACCTGTGCTGGGGATCCCAGAGCTGAACGCAGTACTTGAAGTGAGGTCTCACAAGATGCAAGAGGTGAGTAAGACATTTTTGTTTTACTTGACACTTCTTTTTTAGTTTTTTGTAATTTTTAAGTTTTCATTTAAAGTACTTAACTATGTTCAACTGCATTTATACTATTTATATAAAAGAACACAGTATAACTAATGCAGTGTATGAACAGTACATTTATGTGAACTAAGTTTAATAACAATGAATATTTTTATAGCATTGCATAATATTAATAGCATCTGCTTCATGGTCACTTCTATCAAACAATTTTATGGAATTGAATTCCCCTCCCCAATGCATTCTAACAAAACAGTATTTGAAGTAAGAAAACACTAACAAGTTTATTCTGTGCACCTTCTTCCAATGAAAGAAAACCAAACAAAAGTTATTATTCATTTGTTTCATGTATTGCTTATGACTCTGGTTATATAACCTGGAATAAGCAGCCTATAATTCAAGTCTATTTTCTAGGGACAAGTAAAGCCTATCACTCTCTTGAGGCATCAGTGGAATTTTTATTTCACTAATGTTTCATGAAAATGCCATTACTTTCTATTACTATTACCTGAGGATTATTGTCATACATCAATGCAAGTCATAAAACACTAATATTACATCGTCTTAATAGATTTTATTCAACTTGTTGGTATATGTGTAATTATTTGGTATTGCAGAACTTGATGCTACAATTCTGAAATTAATAGTACCTACTGCGTTGCAATAAGCTGATCCCCAAAATTGTAAAGGACTAATCCCACTGCAACAGATAGTTAGTGGTATTTTTATAAAGGTCTGAGAAACCATTGCATTGTTCTGTCTGACTTTCTACATAAAGCTCACCTATTTATTTCACTGTTCTTTCATTCCTACTTTAAGTGAGGTATGAGTAAAGCATGCCTTTAAAAGAAATTACTGAATCTTCAAATATTTTCTATACCTTCATATTTTTAAAAATTTCTTTTGATGCTTTATTATTAGCAATTAGTAAAGAACAGAGCTTAACGTTTGGATACATCTGTCTTGTTTTGCCAGTTTTTTATTTGTTTTGCTTCCTGGGATCTGCTCCATCATTAGATGGAATAAGTTCAAACTCATTGATTTGGCACAAGGAAATATTTACAAGACATAATTTGAAGTTTATTATTCATAACAAACCAAATTTTATTTCTGTTTACTTGTATTAGTCTAAGGGAAGAAAAATGGATGTTGTGTATATACATATGTATATATATAAAGGAACTGTAATTAAAAACACAAAATTATCAATTAGATTAGAACTTCAGCTGTTTACTAGATTGTTATTCCAGCTCTCTGCAACCTTTTTTTTTTAAGCTAATTGTTTCCAACATGAATGCCAAGAGACAATGACTAAAAGCCTTTACAGTACATTGCCTACTGCACAGTAGGAAAGTTGTAACCAGTTTTTAGCGGATCTGCAGACTATTTAGCTGCACTTCATAATTCATTTTGAAAAATAAGTTGAAATTCACCAATCCAATACTGAGTTAATCCTGAATTTTCTAAGATTCAGTTGAAGAAATTACTTTTACTTTTACTAGAAATTAATTTTACTGTCTAGTTTCCTAAAGGTCACACAGTAGGTAATATGATATAACCTTTCATCAAATCTCTGGTTTAATGAATGTATTCCTCAAACATAGAGTTGAACACTTTACAAAAGGGCAGTTGCAATTGATTAATATTCATATCATGAACTTCTCTTTTACTTTGCTGTACTACCCTATCTGCTCTTATAAAATGAATGGTAGAAACAACCTGTTTGTAACCTGGCAATGTCTCAGCATACTGGTTTTAATCAATACTGGTAGATATACCACAGTTTTACCCATAATTGTGTCTTAATGCAGACTATAT
Organism: Brachypodius melanocephalos; assembly: GCA_013398615.1. Lineage (NCBI taxonomy): Eukaryota > Metazoa > Chordata > Aves > Passeriformes > Pycnonotidae > Brachypodius > Brachypodius melanocephalos. Next base: position 18,491,520 of record VZSR01003049.1, read on the forward strand.
ATTGCTTGCGTTCCTGTTTTGTAAGAAGGTAATTGATTTTTATGCTGTCCTGTCTATATTCCCTAATAGTCATTCTTCCTGTAGATTTTCCTCTATCTGTACAAAAATTTGCCAAGAGGAAAAATAATATCTGAATGGGTCTCAGACAGACTGAATAATAAAAAAGCAAAATACATTATGTGGTTTTAGAAAATTACACTTAAAACCACCACTGAAATTTAAAAAGAAAAATGAAGAAGTAGAGATTTTAGGCAAATTACTTCCATTAATGTCATTGGAAATTCTGTGGCTAAGATCCATGTGTAGTAGCTTGCTCTTTTTTTTCCTTTTTTTTTTTTTTTTTTTAAGTAGCATTATATTGTCAGGAAATATACTGCCGTTCAGTAATTGTGAGGGCACCTGGAGCTTTAGGAACTCAGGTAAAGGGGAACTCACGTAAAGGGGAAGAATAGCCATTAAATACTCTATTGTAGAATCTCCAGGGATAATTCAATATGCTAAAGTGTTGCTTCTTGGAAATTTCTTTCCCACTTCTTTGCCTATTCAAATCTAGAGTGTTCTCAGATAATTGCAGAATAAATACATATATATACTGAATATGATTCTGAGCTATATCAGATAAGTATTCATCTGCAGCACCTCACTGACTGTCCTGTATTACTGCATTTTTTTCTTGGTAGGCTTGAAGAAACTACATCTTATGGTGCCTATGCATGGGAAAGTGATAGTACACTGAGTGAGCATATAAAGTTTAGTGCAAAACATGCACAAAAAGCAGTAATTACTTCTGTGAAGTCATTGTTTGTGTAGCTCCTCCTACTTAGCGAGGGAGAGCTGTAGCCTGGATTTAGCTGCATAGATTGGCTTGTGAAATCTTCAGTATATAAGTGGTTTTGTTCATAATAGTACATGTTTTAATGCAGAAGTATACACTTCTGCTGCTTAAACCATGCATTAAGCATCTTAATGCTTAAAGTGCTGTAAAAACAGTAACGCTGCGCAGCGGTATAAGATTGGTAGAACGTTCTTCTGTCATGTGCTGTGAAACTGCCTATAAATTCTGAATGTATTTGGTCTGTCATCAAAGAACAAAGTAGGAAGACATCATGTTAAAGAAGCTATAGTTACACTGTATTTCTCTAGGAATGAGCTCCCTAGGAGATCTATGCAGAGTAACCTTCTGTGCAAGTTCTATTGGGGTTTTTTTTCCTGTTCAGCACTGAACTGTGACCAGTTCCAGGACAATTGATGATAATGAGGTGTATGGATAGAAGGGTAACAGACAATGGAAGAACTAATCCTTAAAGTCAGCATGTAGATTTTATTAGATTTTTTTATTAGATTTTTTATTAGATTTTTATTTTCATTGTGGAAAATTGACAAGATTTGGAAAACAGGCTTTTCTCTGCTTCAGTAAAATGAACGAATGTATATTTGGCCTTTCAAAACAGTTTCATTGGGCCTGTAGCATCTTTAGGATTCCTCTTGGACAAAGTCTTACATTGGAAACAAACGAGAAAAAAAAATAGAAAATTTTGTAGTACTACTAAACCCCAACCATTTAACAAAAATGAAATTTTATTTCCTGGAATGCAGTGCACGGTGTACACATTTGGTGTAAACAGTGTTACTGTGTCATTAGCAGGAAGCTGCTTCAGTTCAGCTGGTACTAAAGAAACAGTGAGATTTAAACAGTAAGTTTAGCCCAGAACTGTTTCACCTTGAGGGCAAAGGCTTTGTCTGCTCTGCTTTACATGATCCAAGGCTGCCTTTAAGGATGATATATACCCTTGCAACCATCTAGGTTATTTGCTTTTACATCAGACCTATATGGAAGAACCTGTGGCTCTTTGTGTAGAACTTCTTGTGTCCACTTTTTATCCATAGAAATCACACACTTTGTTGAAGACTGGTCTAGAGATAGTTTTTCTTCAGAGTATGTAGGCATAGACAAGATGATATTGAACTTTTTCATATCTTTATTTCTTCTCTGCTTCCCCTTTGCTTTTAAGGGCTCGCAGCCTGCATGCAAAGGGGAACAACTACGTCAAACTCACCTTCCTGGGTCTGCCATGATTGTTCTTCATGTTCCTCAGGGACCTAAATCAGCAAACCAAGAACCAAATCAGTGTATTTCACAGTTTATGCTTCTTGTCTCTGTGGGTGGGCTTTTCTTGGTTTGCTTTTGGTTTTAATGACAATCATTGCACTCTTATATCGAGGCTCCCCAAATACTGTTAGGCTGCTTTCATATAGATTCATGAATTCAAGACTTCATCATGTTTTCTCCACAGGCCTGTAAGGCTGACTCTTAAGACTGTAATATTTAGTAATATTCCTAGGAACACCATTAATTCTGAAAACTTCAACAGCTTTATATATTACCTCATTTTTGCCTAGCAACCTTGCTTCACATCTTGTTTCCTTCACACAATCTTATATTCATGTGATGCCTTAATCAATACCAGAACAACCTGTGGCATATTATTTTCTCAGAATTTGCTGCTATAAATGGTGGCAATCTCTAAGAGGACTGGGCTGTGTATGCAGAATACCAGTTCAAGAATCCTGCTGCAAACATTAAACTAAAAAGCTTTCTGCAGTAAATAGTGTTCTGACAAGAGCAAGAGGAAAATGGTTCACTTTTTGCACATTCTTTCTTCCTTGCCATAGTAAGCAAGGCCTTGCTTACTGCTGCTTAACAGAACAGCTTTACAAATGTAAATGCCATTGCTTCTGCTTTGCATGCATTTTTAGTTTAAATTGCGATTGTACTGCAGTTGCTAAGAGTCTGCTGAAGTCTGATTCTGTAAAACTTCTTTGAAACACAAATGTTCAGCCTAATGTCACTGATCAAATTGGGTCTGAGAATAGTTTACCAGATTGCTTTGTGCAGTATGTGTGCTTGTACTCCCTGGCTGTGACCATGCTGCTATTTCGCCCATGAAAGAAAAGTTTCTGTGCATTTGTATTTCAGATATTTTGTATTTAAAGTTGTTGTGTTAATTTAAGTGAATCTATTGTTAATTCAGCTACTATAGCTTGTACATGCTTTAACAATAATAACTATTCTGGTACCTCTCTTAATGAAATATTTTCTTTACTAAAATGATAATATTATCATCTATATAGTACGCCTACTGAAGAATTAGCCATAAAGGTAATGAACGCAAAACCAATTTCTGCATTTTAACTATATTTTATTATATGTCTAATGATAACTTTTCATTATAAAATGTTAGAAAAACAAGTAAGTTTGCACTCCCTTTATCATCAGCTTCTGTAATTAATGGTGTAGGCTTATTAAATTATTTAAATGTTTGTCACATGTCAAGGACAATCTACCATATGCTTTGCACTAATTAGTACTTTGTTTATTTTAGGAATTTGATTAATTCAACAGCTACTTTTAGATAGAGCCAGCATAGCAAAGGAGGCTTTGTCTGAATTTTCCAAAGACAAAATAAGGCTGCTCCTCTTTATCAGTAGTCCACTCTGGCAAACACATACCCAGATCCTCAGCAGATGATTCAGACAGAGCCATAATTGGGTTTCTGTATGAAATACAGTTATGTAGTTTGTCTTTTAAAAAACATAGCATTAAGTGGCAGTCAGAATGCTTCTGTGTGTAGCACCCAAGGTTTATAAACAGTAATTTTCTTTCAAAAAGGGAAAAAACAAACAAAATTTACATGATAAATATTTAAATGAGGCTAAGAAATGAGCTTTACTCTTTCTAAGTGGTTGATGTATTTTCTTAGTCCTAGATTGTCATCTGTGTTTACAGATCAGCTCTGTTCTTTCTTATAAATAGCTTTGTACCCTCTTGGTAAATTTAGAGTTCCTTTGACTATCCGTCTCTACACCCCTTTTTGCTAATATGAAGCCCTTCTAAATAAGACTTGGTACTATGTCAACTTTATTTACCAAACGTGGCATTTCCGAATAATGATGGTGTCAAATTTTTAAGAGATGTTGATAGTACTTTGTGTATTAAGACAAAAAAGAAAATGGCACTAGCAGCTTTTATACCTTTGAAAAGCATTTTTGTGCATTTAAATAAGTTTCTTTGTAGAGCCTCATTTGATTTATGTTGGAAATAGTTTATAATGTACGATTTGTAACAATAGTAATTTTTATGGTCAACCATCTGTGATCTTTTTCAGTTCACAAACATAACAGAAAATCTGACATTGTCTCCACGAAAGGTTTACTTTAAATTCAGCTTTTTTGGGCACACAGGAAAGGTTTCTTTACAGTTCTAATATGTTCTGCATGGATACATTTCATCAGGCTGATACACTGAAATGCAACACAAAGCCATAAAATGCCATGCAACCTCTCTGATTAATTTGTTTGGAGAGTGGTAAATTCAAAAGCATTTTGCTATATTGAAGCTGACAAAAATATCCTGGAATGCAAAATGGTTGGTTGTGTTTACAGATGCCTCATATCAATTGATGCCATCATAGTATTGTAGTTCATATAGTTATTCTGGACATTTATATCCAGAATGATTACATGAGAGAGTGTGTGTGTATATATATGTAATTTCTTTAAAATTTTACTTATATATAATTTTTGATTGTTAGCATGTTAGGGAAAAATATTTTGTTTATATATCATAATGCAATACAGGAGAAAAATAACAGAAATATGTGTGGTAGTAGGTTTATGAAGTCCTTCACACAAGTATTCATACAGACCTATGTTTAATAATAATACCATTTAATAATAATACCGTGATGCTTGCACATTTACATACTTCCTAATAGTATATGGGTAGAATTTTGTTATTTTCAGTCCTAGCATTTTAACTAGCATTAAAAGCCTAGCACACTGCACAAATGCAGGATGCAGGTGGAAATAAATGTCATTATGAACAATTAATTTGCTGAAAGTTAAAAAACTGCATTACGTCTCTCACATTCTAAAACTCCGAAAATTTTGTTTATTTGTTTGTGTATTTCCCATCAAGATGAGCAGTTCCTGTTTCCCTGAGCATCTGAAATTAATTTTCCTAAGTTATAGGTGCTTATAGATTTGGCTCACTAGCATAATTTGTTGCTTCTTGGTGATTTTCTACAAAAAATATTTCCCATAATTTATCTTTCAATATAAAGGAGGAATGTGCATTTAATTCACCCTCAGTATACACTTGTCTGGATTTTCTAACTCTGTGTTTTCTGTTGACAAGTCTGGTCTAGCAAGATTTCTCTAGGGAGAAAGCTATTTTCTGAATTCAGAGATGCCACACCCAGTCTAATCACTGGTCAATTTTGAAATTACTTGGGGAAAAGAGACTTTTCTTTCTGTCTGGATGCTCTTTGCTGCTACCAAGCATCTTGGCCCAAGGAATATCACACTGAGGTTGGTCTATGATTTGCTAAACAAGTATTTTCTTTCTAGTTTGAATGGCAGCTTAAAATTAAAATTTGAGTATTTTGAGAAAGCTAAGCCAGGAAAATTTACTCTAAAATCTCCAGCTGAAATTAAAGAAAACAAAGATATTAAAAAAATAGGTCTGAAAAGGCATTTTCAGGTAATTCCTCCTTTCCTTGAAAACTTAATACATTTCATTATAAAAAACCCACACTTTTCTTTTTTTAAATTTGAAAAGTTCGTCTAAATAATTTTGTTACTACTCTAAACTTTCTCAAGTTTGTGGCGCTCTCTTCTTCCTAAAAAGTAATTCTCATCCTAATTAGTGTTTCCTCTTCTCCTTTGATATCAATATTTAACTTTGAATATTGCTTTCCTGCAAGGCTACTCTGATCTAGTAATCAATTCTTGGATTAAGTCTTTAGAATCTATGGTAGCTTTGTTGGCAAAAAATTCCATTCTTCTGATTTCAAACTAAAGAAGTGAGAAAAGACTAGTGAGTTTTGTGGAACTGAACAGTGTCTATGGAGCCCATGAAATTGTCCTATCTGGATGTTAATGCAACTTGGCTACATCTTGACTAAATATTGGTGGCTGGTTGATGTTTTAATAAGCACAGACGTCTTATCGTGGTCAAGATTCCTCTGAATTTACACTGGCCTCTTAAAGGCTAGGTTTCACTCCATGACTTCTAAAGATATATAAAATAAAAATTGAAAGCAAGTTTTCCTTTAGAAAACTAGAAGAAAGTACTAGACACATCCTCTAAACCAAATGCTGACAGTAGTGTAAAATGAAACATGAAAGAAATTAAGTAATGCTAAAACTATTGCTTTAAATTTAGCATAGCATAAAAATCAGAATGGTATGAAAATTGGTACTGGTAAATTAAGCACATTATATCCAGTATTTCAGGAAATACCATTCATTGTGTTTAGGAAATACTACAAATCTATCTAATACATCATACTTCATTGATAAAGATTTTTTTTTTTAAAACTTACTAGGGTTTCAAATGTAGTCATGGAGAAATTGGAAAACATATCTTCCAGACACATACAAGTTTTGACATATTTATTTGTTTGAAAAAGAAACAAGAAAAGAATCACTGATTTAGACTTGTAAAACTGTATTGCAGGAAACAACAGAAATATTGCATCACTAGCCATATTATTTATTATTTCAAAAAAATTAAAGAAGTTGGAAAATATGTTTTAGTTGTGTGAGGATAAGACGGCCCTGTGCTGAAGTTAATAGTAACTAAACATTTCTATGTCCCTGTGAATTAGAAATACTGTAAAAGGACATAGGTATTGGTGTAGAAATGTTAACTTCTTTCTATAGATTTCTACGTACAGTCTGGATACCTTTAAGACTAAATGAACCTGTTATGAGCACAATAATAACAAATCCTTGGTGTGTATAGGTAAAACAAAACAGTGCAATTGGTACTGAAGGGTTATCAGTACACTCTCGTTGCTATCAAAAGCTAAAATGCTTTAAAATGCTCATTAAAAATTACAGCAAAGAAGTTATGTAATTTCATTTTCTTGTTAAAATTATAAAAGAGAAGCTATCTTGTAATGGAACATAATTTAGGAGCATTTTGCATTTAGCCTACTCCTAATGCTATTTTTACTGGCATAAAGTTATATAGCAGCAAATATTTGAAGAATTGCAATACCCAAAATAAAGAGCATCTTTTTTTTTAGCAAATATTGTGTAAAATCAAAGTTTGAAATTTTGCCTTGAGTAAATTTTCACGTTTTGAAATTACATTACAGGGGACAAATCCCAGTTTTACAGAAACTGAGCATTATTATGAGCATCTCCCGAGTGACAGAGACTGCATGGACACATTGGGTGATGTGTTCCAGCACTTAATCCCAGTCATTGTGAGAGAAAAAAAAAAAAAAAAAAGAGTGAAAAACACTAAGGGAGTTTAAAAATTGATTATACAGGACTCTTTAGGTATCAGACAAAGTGTAGTTGATCTTACTTTGGAGCAGGATGGAGGAGGAACTGCACTGTCTCATTTGGATCATGTATGTCTATGATTTTATGATTTTTGTGATAAGTAATTCTGGAATTAATACATTTTTCTGCTTTTAATTGCAGCAGGAAAAGAATCATGAAAGCTCAAGAAATAAAGGTAAGTGCCACTTATTTTCAAAATGTGAACATTCTTATAATTATCACAAATGTAACATTCATTTTTGGTAAAGACCATCCAGATGGATTGTTTGCTAAGTATTTTAGTATTTGAAATGACAAAACTTTATCTAGGAAAGGGATTGATATTTAGAAAGTAAATGTATTAGCTACTATTTTTGGAACTCTGAGATGAACAAGACTGGTTGCTGCGCTCTGGATGGGATGGGCTGCACAGCTTCTCACTAAGTCCGTGTCCTTGACTATGGCTGTTTATTATACTTCCATAAAACATCAGTACTATCAATTTAGCTTCTCCCTTTCCATTCAGTAAATCTGAACTGGATATGATTCCAATATGTCCACAAATTAATCATGTCCTTAATAGGTTGCCTTCCAAAACAACTGTTGTGGGTGGTTTTTGAGTACAGTTTATATTTTCACTGCACCTTACTCCATGCCAGTGGCTAAGCACTACATGAAATAGAATATCCAGGTTAAAGAAACAACATTTTATCAAGATTATTCAGACTTCCAAAACTCAAATGTGGATTTCACACCTTTTTTCTTTTTCTAACATTACATCTCTTAAGAGACAGAACATCCAAACACCTTCATTAAAAATTGCTAAGCGAGCAATGAAAAGCAGAATTGCCAATGGAGGCAAAGATTGTTCTCTTGATATTTTAGTTTTTTATAGAGATACTTTAAAAGGGAAAGAAAGGGAGGATAGGAGAAAGAGCAAGTGCCAGTTAAATGTTGCAAAGAGAGGAGGGAATTAAGTGACAAACCAACCTATATATTTTTTATTTTATTTATTAGGAAGCAATATGGAATCATATCATCTGAGTTATCTATTCTTAATTCAGTTATTTATGTATCACAGTACTCATTCATCTCAATTTTCTTGCTTTCTCTCACATGGAGGCTAAATAGAAGCATCCAAAGGCAAACTAAAGCTGATGGTTGATTGGAGTTGTGTCAGGGCAATTACATTGTTTATGATGATATGATAATTTACATCATCTGAATGACCTATGGTCCTTCATTTGAAGAGTGTGCATGGGAAAAATAATTGAACCAAAAAAAACCCTTTATTTTCAACCAAGTTGTGATTTATAATTTTCTTTTCAGAGGTAATATAATATAAAGGTGAATGTTCTCTAGATACAGTGAGTGTATCCATGATGTATTGTTCAAAATGCTTTGCTATCTTACGACTGAATACAAATTACAAAAAAGACTGAAAACTCAGATTACAGGAATAAATTATTTATTAATACTGAAGGATTCTGAAATGGGCATTCTTTGTGGACTTTTATGAATAATGTCAGTTATATGTGATGTTTGATAGTCTTGCACACCTCGCCTCATGCTGTTGCTAGGTGGTCATTATGGTATGAATGTGGTCAACAAGGAAAAGTAGGAACAAACCAGTGAGCTGGATGGAAGTGCCCATCTTATTCATTACCTGTTAGTTTAGTTAACTAACCACGGAAATAATTTTCGAAAGATTATTAAATACTGGCCGCAACTACAACCAAAAGAACTCATTAATCTCTACTAGAAGGGAGATACACATTCTCTCCATGTAGTGATATTGGTGCTCAGCTGCACAAAATTCGTTGTGTTTGTATCTGTGACATCACGTGAGGAAATGTTTAATCTACTGAACTTCCTGCAAGGTATGTTTGTCTCTGTCTAAACTGACAATTCAGCTTGGAAGATTTCAGTGGTCTGGAAGACTAATCATGCACAGAGTAGTCTTTGAAACATACATGTATTTTTGCATTTATATATACTTTAGATATAGAAAGATATACTTTATTGCATAATGCTGTTTTGAGGTGCATTTATTATTATTGTTTTTGTGGTATTCTCTTTTCATAATCTTTAAATTTATTTGTTTTCATGTATTCTTTATCCATGTAATTGCAAAGTTTCAGGAAGATATTTTTATTTGACTTACAGCATATAAAATCCCCAAACTCTTTCTACTTAAAACACTGGTTGGTTCAGATGAAACAAGACTAAATCAATGTTTCAGCATAAAGCATTTTTGTCCTTTCAGTGAGCAACTCCAGTTCACATGCAATACCTAAATGTTTTGTACTCTGCATACATTCTTCTGAGATAGGTAAATTTTCCTCAAGTTCTTGGGATGGATTTCTAACAGTATTCCTTACACTCTGCATATTTCAGCCACTACATATGGTAAAAGGACAAAATGTTTTCTGTGGTTTCTGGACAGTTCTGATGCTTTCAGAAGCAATGGTGTCCTCTCAATTCAGAGGACAATTACAGCTCATCCTTATCAAGTGAAATGCTGGTGTCTTTGTTGTGCCTTATAACTTCTGTTGAAGTCAGTAGTTCAGTATTTAATTTTTATTAATACTTTCATTAGATTTGTATTTTTAAAAGGGGAGGATATTACAGCAGAATTCAAGTCAAATGCTTTTGGACTTCAGCAGGATCTATATATCAGTATAAAGGAGCATTCTGTATCTTTTATTACATTATAAATACCTAGTAATTTTATTCTACCTAATTTATAAAAAATTTCTATAAAATACATCTGATTCCTATTTTTACTTTAGTAAGGATATTTTTATTGTTCAGTAGTGTTTTTTTTCCTCCTGATACATTTCTGACCTGCTTGTTTTTCCCATCTGTTACTTCTGTTTTCAGCCTCTAAGTCAATCACACCAGAATAGAAGCCAATACTCAAACACACCCCATTCTCACACTAATCCCATCTCTTTCTGATCTGTGATATTCTTTTTCTTGTTTTACTTAACATGTAACAGATCTTTTTATACACTGTTTGAGAAAAGAAACACTGCTATTTTGTAAAACACTATGTTAATATTTTACAGTTTTAATGTATGTTAGCAAACCCTTATGCATCTGAGAATTTTTTGTACATGAAAATGTTTACCGCCAGGGCAAAATACAAATGAAATTAATTTTATAACACTTCAGTAATATGAAAGAAATAACGAGGCAATTACCAGCTAAACCTTGCTAATTTTTAATTGCCGTCTTGAAGTCGCATTTGACCTTCCTTACCTTTCTTTTCCAATGTTAATTCCTTCAAACAAAAGAATGTTGTATTCCAAACCTATAGTGGAAGATAAAATGGATTTTTGTGGGTGATGTTTTAGAACATTGGAAATTGTGTTACGTTTAAGCAATGTGAAGAATTTTCTTCCCAGTCTATGCTTGACTTTGGAGACGTTCATGTGCTTTTAATAAATAACATTATAAACTTTAAAGTAGAAATAGTTTCTCAAAATACTATTCTGAAAATCTTTTACTTCTGAAGTACCAAATGGTTGACTAGTGACACATATCAACTGTTTACCAAACCTGAAAGGCATCTCAATTCCTTCTCACAGAAAAAACACTGACACACAGAAAACGACGAACCACAAAAATATTTCAGTTAACTGGTAGCATTTCGGATCAGCCCCTAAGTGTAATCATAGTTTGAATTACAAATAATGCAATACAGTACAATAATTTTCTTTTTTGAGAATTTAAAAAAATTGATTTCAGTATAGAGAAACAAGGTGTAATATCTTTCAAAAAAACCCAGCAAAATCAGTGAAAAAAAGTTCTGAATTTAGGCTGAGAGTAAGGTGGTTGTCGTGCTGGTCTTGCTCAATGATGTGATAGTGTGACTTTGCCTATTAGTTTTAGCAACTTAAAGAGCACGTTTTGAAAGATAGAAAAGGTGATTCACCTAAGATTTGGAAAGTATGCACTTCTCATAGCATTTTCAAAATGCGCATGCAAATAATTTTAATCATATTAACTTGAAGAGTTTTTTACTTTAGTTAAAAGCACTTTGGTACCAAATGTATAGGATGCTTTTAAAATGTTTGCTAGATACCATTGAACTTTAAACATCACTAAAAATCAAAATTAAACCATTTAGAGAATTTCGACTGACAATTTTAATTACAACTTGAGTTTCTAATTGTACTCAATGCTTTTTATTTTATGCTTACCTTAATAATCTGGATGTAAAACCATCGTTGACTCACAGATTAGTTTCAAAAACATAATTCTCTATGATTATGAACATATTGCCAGACTCTTCTGATATCATTAACAAACATCTGCTCCTTTTATAATCTTTAGCTACCAAAATTAGAGAGGAAATCATATATGCATCACCTGCATATCTTACTTGCTTTTTTCTTTTCAAATAGTTAGCATACCTTCACAACATGCCTGGTCTTTTCTGAAATCCCAGATTGGTGTAATCTTTTTCTATGCACTGATGGATGTGAGACAAGGAATAGGGGAAAAAAAGCTTAAGAAATTTCAAAATTGGAAGAATTTAAGGGACAAAATCAGTAAGGCCTTATTTGAGTAATAACTTGTAAAAGTGAAATTGTGTCTGGAGATACTCTCAAATGCCAGAGATCATAAACAAACTGTTCAAGATCCATCCTGCAATATGTCTGGCTGTTACTACTTTTGAAAATGGACAAAGCAGTCCATGTTCTGATGCACGGTACATGATATCAGTTTCCTTTGTCATGTTAAAACCATTAACAAAGTGGCAAAAAATACAGCTCATTACATTCTGTAATGTATCCAGCGATTCATTTTGTCTGCTCAAGCAAATGATTCTAAATTTGTTTTTCAACAAACCTGTATTAATTGTGTGCGGTTAGAATCTGAACTGCAATCCTCCTGGAATGAACTGGCTGATGTTTTAGTTTATTATGCTGTTGTAGCTTCTCTACTACATCAGTACATTTCAGAAAAAAGTGTGGTATTTCAGAGAATATGTGTAGCAGCAAAAGGCTTGTAAATATTTGTCCAATCTGACCTACAGTGTTTGTTCTGAAGTTCTTTTCTCTGTCATTATGTTCCAATTTACCTAAGTGAATAAACTTTGAAGAGTTGGTATGAGCATTTTTGAATTAAGTAGACCAAATACTATCTTCTCTTTCCTGTTCTGTTCTCATCCTACTCAACTGAAACTCAAATCTCTTCTGTTACTTAAGAATTGTCATGAGAAATAGAGTTCTGTTTTACACCTGAATAATCCTCTTTTCCCTTTCTTACAAAAGACCAACAGATGTAGCTTTATTAACTGAATGTTTTGGAGTGTTCTTTCTTTCTTATTATATTGAATGGCTTTATCATAATTAACATTTATAGAAATTATAATGCTAAGGTCTAAATTAATTCACAGTCAGAGTATGAAATGCATTTAAAGGAAACAAATATCTTCATGTGTGAAAATAATTTTAGTATAACAATCTTAGAATTTATTTTTCATCAGGCTTGAAGTTCCTTTTGAGGAAGTAAAGTGTGTGAATCAGTGTTATATCAGTTTAGGGTAATGTCTTTGTTAACAGTGGGATTGTATGACATAGAAAGTATACACTAAGAGCAAGGTCTCTTCAGTATATACAGATTTATGAAAATGTTTTTCTTTTTTCTTTTAAACAAAGCATTATTTGACAGTGCAGAAATCCAATTTTGATATCTATCTGTCAATACAGCGCAGTATTTGTTTAGAAACCTAGTCAGACCTGCTACCAGAGTAATGCCATGAACATAAACAGTGTAAACTGCACAAATACAGCCTCACGAGTTGTTGTCTTGAGGTAAACACACTTTATCTTAGTCAAGAAATTAATTTAAAATGCTAAAGTAATAGCAAGTGTATACAACATGGTGCATATATTTTACAGAATTGCAGGATTTACCTTAAGCTAAATTCCAGACCTACATTCCATACCAGTGAAAAATTGTCTGCAGTTTTATTGTGTAAGTGTCAGGGGAGGAACAGTATCACATAGAATTTCTTAAATGCTTTGTTACAAATTGTGTCTGCATTTTCACAGAGGGGTTATTTCCAACTTCACGCTGCTTGCCAAGTCCATTTTTGCTAAGAGCAAATGTGTATACAAAACAATAATAATTAAAAACCAAAAGAGACTAAAAAGTTTTTGCAAATTAAACAAAAATTCACAGCTGTCAGTGTATATTGAAAAAATCAATTGAAATAATCAGATGCATCTTTAATTTTTCTTAAATGCACATCCATTATTTCAGCTACTTTTTAAAAGTGTATGGGGGGGATACATGTATATTCTGATAACTACTACAGAGATAACTACTGATATTTATTATGCGTAATTATAATATATATTATAAGATAATTTATATATATGATCCTATATGCATTATGTAATAATGTATATATAATGATCGTGTAGAAAATATGAAAACAAAAATATTCTACAACTGAGCTCTATTGCATTCATAAAAGGATGAAATTCTTTGTGTCTGGCTTGTTAGCAGCTTTAGGAGTTATACGTACAAAGAATTTCTTTCTTTTTTGGACTTTCTTTACAGCAGGAAAATGTACATCTGAGTTTGGTTTTCTTCTTGTATGTAATATTCATGACATTCAGAAACTTGGAATGGAAAAAGATGATCTGTGTCAAAATTCTGGGCAAGAACTCTTCTCCAAAATGATATATGTACTCTAACAAGAAATACAATGGTTATTTCTGCATGTAGTAGCATATTAGAGCTAACATAAGAGATTGGTATTCCTATTTTTTTTTTTAAATTCATCCATGTCCTCTTAAAATTTAGGTTGCGTTCTGTTAAATTATTTAATCTTTTTCAAAGCAGACATTGTGAACTTGACAAGAGAGAATAAGTTCAGTGCTATTCATGAAGTTCCTCTCTGTAGTGCACAAACACGTAATTTGAACAGATACAGTGGAGAGGAGATTCAGCACTGGCAGGGGAGGGGAGGGCTGAATACTGACTGAAATACATATTCATTCCTATTAAGAATTTACTAGCTTTAAAGAAGTCACTCAGAGGATGAATGTAGCAATTTTGGGTATTTAAATTTAAATGTATTGTTAGTCTGAATTTTAATGTTGTGTGACCTACAAAACACTTTGAATAGCAATGCAATTTGATTTTTCTTTTTTTTTAAATGTAGGTTTGGGTTTTTTTTAAACTTCCATGTATGTTACTGTTTAACTTGGAACATTATAGTGAAAATGTTTCGGGTAATTTCTTGTATTGTTTCAGGAGTAGGCTGAAAAGAGTCAATGAATATGACTTGACTTTAAGTTAGTGTATTCTTTTATTATTAATAATGTTGAGGTCTTAAAGTTAAAAATTGATGCTAAAAGCTTGGTAGTTTTATGTATTGAGATTCTTCTTTGTGCTTAAGACAATGTGTGTGTTCAATAATGGCTTTGGTTTATCTCTTTCATCTTAAAAGTGGTATACAAACCACAGATGGCTGTATGAGGCAATTTAAATTAGCTCTTGAGCACTGAAGGCTTGCACTAAATTCACAGAAAAAGTGTATTTGGATCCTTTAATACAGACATATATACTTTAGTGCAGTGTCTGTAGGCTGTGCATGCCAGGTTTCTCACATGTAGTGAATATTGCTTTGATTGCAGTAACAACAGAAATCTTAATGTAAAATGGGTCATTTCCTCTAAAGCTTAGCTGATTTAAAATGCTATCAACCTCTTCTGTATACCCTACTCCTTTGCAAAACCTTCATTCTCAGAATGAAGAGCAAAGTATCAGCACCAGAGATATCTTAGCTAAGTTTGGCATATAATAGCCAGGTGGAGCAGGTTATTTCACACTACTTGTGACGTAGCAGGCAATTATCATGACCAAAAATAAACAAATGGGAATGATGGAAAGCGCAGTTCACATTTTGTGTAACAGACTGTTGAAGCAAGATAATCTTCCTATCTGAACAACTTCAGGTCTTTCTCTTAGAATAGACTTTCAAAAAGGAAAGGGCATGCCAGGAACTGTCTTAATGCTCTTAAACAAAAAATATGAATTTTATTTGTAAATAAAAAGTACACAATGTAATAGCTAAAAATATTTTTATTAGAATTTTTGGAAAAGCAACTTCTCTTATTGGGTTTTATTTGCCTATAGCATAACCCTTGCTTTATCAGTAGATCTCAGTATTATCTCAATATGTTTATATAAAATAGTCTGTTGTGATACCTCATTACTAAACTGAAATGAGGCTATGATATTTATATCACTGAAAAAGATATACATAGAAATAATTTTAAAAATCCACAGAGATCTTTACATGCTCTACAATAATTTTTTTTTAGATATGAACTTAAAATCCGATGTAGTTCAATTAGACTATTCATACAGAAATATTTAAAGTCGAGGAAGGGTTGTCATGAAAGAAAAAGTGAACTTGAGGAATACATAACATTCAGAAGCAAAATATCTGTATACATACTGGTATTTCAGAAATACATTCTGTTTAATTTATATATTTTTTTAAAATAAATACCTGTAAATAGTTATCTTTTTCATTTAGGTATGAGGCTACTGGATTTTATTGCATAATTATAATGCTGATAGCAATGAACATAACTTGCATATAGGTTTTCTATGCTGTTTATAGGCCATAAAGGTTTTTAAGAACGCTTATGCAGAAAAAACCTGACATGTTTGTGTTACATAGAAGAAAGTTACATATTCATGCCATCTTAAACAGAATTGCTTTTTGAATTCATATACTAGTTTTCAGAATACTATTGATTATACATTAAAAACATATTTTCTCCTAAAAAATAACTCTTGCAAGCAACTTAAAGGACAATCAGAACTTATATAAACTTGAAAAATTAGTCTGTTGAACGTGATTTCCACCTCAGCTCTCACTCCCAATTATTGCAGAGCTGTATATCATTCAGATGCTGGTTGATACAATGACTGTATTCATTATTTGCCTTTGTCTTTGAATAGCAAGGGTTGATGTGTTTCATTTTCATTAAAGTCATGATCTAGTTTACTCCAAACACGCTCTTTTGTCACTGTCCTTAGACACCAGCACATGATTGATGGTGTCAGATCCTGTTAACTTTTACATCATAACTGAAAGTAGATGTTACAGTGAAGTGCAAATTACAGACTGCTAAAATGCCTGCCACTAACAATTATGGTGGGGCAGTATAAAATTTCTCATTTGTTTCCAAAGGTCAGATTAATAAAGCTGCGTGGCACATTATCATAAAGGGTGGACCCAGCTGTCTGTTTAGATTACGCTTAAGAGTCTAGTGTTTCTAAGGAAACTTTGCAAGGAATGAATGCATCCATTTTAAATAGCAGTTTAAATGTGGGTAATTATTACACCTTATTCTGAAGGGATCCAAACCAGAGGTTGTAGTCACTCAAATGTCTTGCTGCTTCTTAATTCATATAGATACATATATATAAAATAGATTTTTTTAATACATTTCTTTTTTAATCCTTAAATTTAAAGTAGCTCCCCAAGACCTGAAAAGCTAGTTCCTTAGATGAATGAGCTATAAATTAAAATGCATCAAATATTAAAAATAGACCTACTCATACATATTCCTACATGACACAAATTAGAACAAGGAACTTAGCTATTGAAATAAAATATTTTAATTCTGTTAAAACAGTGAGTAGATATCTTATAGCTTAAAACGTAATTCAAGAGAGTAAAATAAAAAATTGTATTTATATTGTAGGTATTCAAGTGATTAGTACAAAAAGCATACAAAATTTTTTGATTATGCAATTGTGTACATCTTTAGCAAATGAATACAGTTTTCTACCCTTTCTTCCTAATAATAAAAATTCTGGTCCTTTAAATTGAAGCAAGACCTCTTATCCGGAAGACTAATCTAAGGTGTTCTGTTTACAGGGCAAGGTAAAATGTTTCATTTTATGGATTATGATAAAAAGCTCTGGTTTTTTGCCTTTACATACCTGTGTAAAGACAAGTTCATTTGTGTAGCCATGGCCTGGATCATTTTATCTAAAGCCTTTTTTTCCCTATGTTCTTTCCCACCTATGTCCCATTTTGCATAAGCTCTGTCTTCTTTTTCATACCAGCCATTCATATTTTTCAAAATTTGGCATGGCAGAAAGTAATCTTTGTTCTCAGGGGAGAATATGTGTAAAGCTTAAAATGTAACCTCCCTTGAGTATTGAAGGGTAGGATATGTCTTTGAACTTTCAAAGGTTTTTAGAGATTAAATATTTGAAGTTATGTCTAGTTTTCTTCATAGTCATAGTGCACATAGTTTTCAATTCCAGATCCTGAAAAGAAGTGAACTTTATGGATCGGAGTGAAAACAGTTAAGGTGAACATTCAGTTTGCATCAGGTCTTTACAGGCTTATTTTTTGTAAATTGGCCTATTCTTCTATTCTTGAAGGCCTGCTGAATTTTCAAGAAATAATTGTATTTTATTAATGAATAGGGATCCAAATACTTTCTAATTTTTAAAATACTATCTGAAATCATAGTAGGGTAAATTTTGACTGAATCTTAAGGATTTTTTAAGTTTATATGATGTATAGATAACTGTCAGAAAAAGTTTGTCTTTCAAAATTGTAAGAGTTGACAGTAAGGTTTGCCAGATTTTGTTTTGCTCAGCTATGGAAAGGATATCCATATGGTATCATTGCAGTGACAGCAACAAACTCCAATTCTGTGTGACCCTGCAGAATTACATAAGGCGAGGTCTTTGGCTGTTTAGGCAACAGTTATTGATCAAAAAGCTGTTCATCAGAGTTCCCAGCTTGGGAAAGAAATACAGTGGGAAAGATTTTTGTCCATACACTTAGCAGAATTTTCTTGGACAGGGCTTGGTTAAAAGGTTAATGGCTGATTGTTGGTTAAATAATCTAAGAGGTTTGACACGGAAGGTTACACATCTAAATAACATTCTATAACAAGTGATTTTTTATTCAATGGCAATGTGATATTGTGTGATTCTTCTCTTTGTGCTTGCTGGACTTTGTAACACATAGAATTTATTTGCACATATGGTGCCCAGGCTATAAATTTTTGTTTCTCTAGCATTTGGTGTCCTGTTCTAGACTTAACCTAAGCATAAGCATAGATTGCTATGCTGGCAGGATATCAAAACAAAAATTCTCAATAATAAGATTCAAATTACTCTCTATTTAAATTATGCACAAAAACCACATATACATTTGGGAATCTTGGCCCACTAGCAATAATCATTCAAATCTTGATGTTTTCATTCTTTTAAAAGACTATGAAAGTCCATGGCAGCATTACTTTAATGGAAATTTAAGAAAGCACTTCATTATCTCAGAAATAAATAAATCCAAGAATAGTAAAACAAGCATTTTTCTTAGCTTTTTAAAGTCCTGCATAGAGCTAATTAAATGAAGGCTCTCAGAAGGAAGATTAGAGAATTTTAGCAAATAGAAAGGCATACAAAATTCCCATTTGTATTATAAGTGCCACCAAGTTTCTAATAAGCACACATTGATTCTTCCTTGTAAAATGTAAAAGCTGTGATTTTGTAGCCTTAAGAATAATTGCCCTCTAAAAATACATTACAAATGGAGGGAAAAAATCTCAATAAAAACATTCTGGTATCATAATCATAATTTCTATGCTCAAGGATCATATACGTAGGTTGCACTGTGGTCTAATTAGCAGTAGCCTGACCTTCTTTCCCCAGAAACATTGAAAAATCTTATTACTCTTTATAATTGTAGCTGACATCTCAAAATAAAAGCAATACATAGAGTTAGGAGTATCATAAATGGAATAGATTGACAGAAGTAATACAGAATGATGAAAGCTAAAGAAAATGTATTTATATTGCTTAAACATAGTCTTTCTAAGGTAGTTCAACATGCTCCTGTGTAAATATATATTAATGAGGTTATTGAAATACATCTGTATGTTGGTAGATGTACAGATAAAATGTCAGGACAGACATACAAGAAATGAGAATCTAGGAAAAAAGGATTTCTTGTAAGTTTTTAATAGCCTTTAAATACATATTTTAAACAACAATTTTGAGGTATCCTGTAATCTATAGCAAGTGTAATAAAAGTAGCAGGAAATGCTGAAGTTTCTTCCATTCTTTTGTTTTATTTTCACTTCAAATTGAAATATTGGATTAGGCAGAACTTGGAAGTGTAATGTAGTTCAAGATTAAAACATACAAACTCAAATATACAGTATTATAGATATTTCTTTTTTCAAAATTGGGTTTTTATTTAATGTTTGGGGAGGTTTTGGGTAAAGCATGTCGTGTGACTGTGTGTGACTGCATGCACTCATTCTGTATGAATGCTCTTTAAAGCATTAGCATTTTTCATAGGTCTGTATTTTAGCACACTTGCTGGACATACTGATTGCTGAATGTGCAAGGTGTGTGACCTGTTATCCCCTTTCCTGAACTATTAAGAGAAAAAAAATCTTTTTATGTGCCCGTTTATCTTCATAAGCAGTCAATTGCAAATGACATTTCTTCATTTCCTTGTCTCTCTGGAGAGGTATTATGAGACATGAAACCTATTTACTTTCTTTCAAGCTCTTCTGTACCGACTGAGATTGCCCTTTTCCACATGTCTACTTTATTCTTGCAGTTGTGGCTCAGAGTTTAGGGGAATCATAAATGCAAGCGAGCTACAGGCTTGCCATGCAGAGCATGAAGGTCAGTGCTGTTTCCCACACTGGGATTGCAGTGTCTCGTCAGGCACCTCAGCAATCTGATCTAGTTGCTATCAGAAAAGTCAATATTTGCATTTTGTTGAATATGCATGCCCACCAGTGTTTGGAAAAAGGGTTATTTGGTATCTGTGCTTGTATGATTATCTTGTTTGCATTCACAAGATAATATCTGCAAATCCTCTAATGATTCAAAGACAACGTTATATTGAAGTTATTTCATTATTAGGATTAATTCATTGCTATTCTAAATTAAACAGGCTTAGCATTTTTTGTTCTTTAATTTCAGATAGGGCACTGGAAGGACAACTTGAAGAAAAATGTCAAAAAATGCTTTAACTCATGGAATGTTAAGTGTACATAGAGAAGCCATTGCAGTTCATGTTATGTTTGCACATCACTTTTTAAAGAACTTTTAAATCATGCTGGTTGCTGAGAAACATTGGTTTCCCTGCAAACAGTAGTGCAGAATAGATTAATGATTTTTAAATGGCCTAGAAATGAATTGATGGAATTAGGAAAAACCCCTAATTTGAATATGAGGATTTTCTCAACTTGTGTGCAATCATCTTTTGCAGGCCATAGAGTCAAAAACATTCTTTACTTGTAAATTCTTATATTTGTGCTTGTCTTCAGTGGGATTCTGCAGGTGTGCTTGATTCTGAGGGCAGACAGAGACGTAAATCAGAGCACATAATTCTGACAGATTTAAAAGGCAGGAAAAAAATCCTTTTCAGAGTACCATCAAAGTATCTTAGCAATGCATTTACAAAATTGCTCCCTTGTGCTTTGGGAAATATTGGGCAGAGGTCAGTCATTTAGAAATTTATATCTCTTTTCAGAATGGTTCAGTTCATGAAAATGCTCTTACTTTCTTTGCACAGAAAAATTCTAAATTCATTGGTTAAGTTGAGGTAAAAGAGGTGGGTTGTGCTCAGCACCAAAACGGGGACCAAAAAAATCCTGCCCTCTTCTAACAGCAGATGGAAACAATGCATTTTAAAGTTTTCATTTGAAGGGAATACCCCTCTGTTAAACATAATTTTGACCAGCTAATTTAATTGTGCCTCTGCTCATCAAAGACAGTATCTGTAGAAGATGAAGCTGAACATCAGAGCAACCAGGAAAGTGTTTTAAGGTAGTAAGAGGGAGAACTGGACACTTCCTCTGGCACCATTCTCAAAATAAGAGAGAAAAGCTGGATACCAGTGAACCAATTTAATTAACTGAGTCGTAATTTTTCCTTGGTCTTTGACTCAGGACTTGCGAGCTTCAGTGAGCTTTACACCTAGTGGATGAATCACATTATGCATACAAAGAAAGCTAGCAGACACCTAAGTATTTATTCTGTCCTAACTTGTTTTCTAACTTGAGATGGTGTAGAGGGCCAGTGAACCTGACTTTTATTGTGGGGTGGACTGTGGTAATGTTACTTTGTGAAATGTAAGATTTTCCACTTAAGAAAGACAGAGAGGAAAGCTCTTCTATAACTCAGTGAGCAGGGGAACCTAGGGGCTAACTCTGTTGTTATTTTCTAAATAGAAAATGAACAAAAGCAGTTTATCAGCCACAACATACAACAGCAGCAAGAATAATGTTAAATTTAAAACTGTCTGTAGGATATACATCCCCTAATTTGAAGGAGTACCCATGCCATATGAATATTTGGTTCTATCAAAGTTATGGAGCATATTGCAATACTACTGAAAAAGACCATTATTTGCAGTATCTGTATGTCATCTGTTATTAGGGTTTCTTTTATTCCCGAGAGCTCTGCGGGATAAGCTAGGCAGGAATTGAAGTTCATATTGCATGAATTGAATTTGTTAGAGCCTTCAGTCTGTTGGTCTTTCCACAGAGATTCGTGACCAAAAGCTTGAAATACGAATTGTATTGATTTCTGAAACTTTGTTATGTCATGTGTGAAACAGAAACTGAAAGCCAGTTTCGCAATGGAAAAACAGAAATATTTTAGATAAGTAGAATTTTTCCACTTAGGTTTACAAAGCACACAGAAATGCCTTAATTTTGATGCATTCCTCTCATAACTATTTTCTCACTAGTAATTATTCCATAGTTTCATAATATTGGTTTCCATATGGGTACTGTTTGACTGATTCCATTTTGTCCCAGGAGCAGGAGAACAGGATATGCCTTATTCTTTTTTGTTCACCTTTTACATTTTGACATGTTTTTCTGGAGTAAGAAGGAATGTCATCTTGAACAATATCAAACTGATTTTTTGGCTGTTGGGTCGAAAATGTTTGGCTACCCCTAACTAAATAAATAAGCAGCAAATGATAAATAATGGAGCAGTCATTTTCTTCTACTAAATAATGAAATTCACATAGTGAAAAAATAAACCATTCTATTTTATGTCATCTGAAAAATTGATAACTAGTTTGTAGGCTTTACATTATTCAGGTAACAGGAAATAGGCAATATGTTTGGGTTTGATCTGGTTCTCCCCTTCAGCTATACAATACAAGGTTTAGCAGAATATGTTTTATCTGTTCACTTTGAAACCCTGAAATATGTATGTTACAAATTAGGTATTAAAAAAATCAAGGTATATTTTTTGGCTTTCAGTGGAGTAAAAGTTTTTGACTAACCTTTTGCTCAAAAGGTAGTCTGAATAGTAACTGATATTTCTTCAAGTATAAAAATGTATTAGCTAATTCCTTGGCACTGAAGATATATTTTCTGCTTGTATTTTAAAAGAGATCTGTAATTGATATGTGAGATAACACTACCTACTATTTCAGTAATTGTTTACAAAATTAGGGTTACCTTGATTCCAGTTTGCATATACCACCATATGCTGGTTTTGACAGTGAGCCATGTGTTTGACATGCAAATTTACATACAAATGTCTTCAAAGGATATGAGAATGCTTAACATTCTCTTTTATAGTAGTTGTGTTTAAAATAATGTGTTGTGTGTGTGCTTTAGTTGTGACTTTCAAGGTGGAATTTTGACTGAACTTTTCCAGTGTGGTGTTGCCACACTGAAGAGATTTGGCATATATTATGCAGTGCATCAAAAATGGGTTTTGTACTTCTGTGGTTCACATCTCCTGTGTTTTTAGAACCTCAAAAGTCGCTTTATTGCCAAAATAGTTGCAGCTTATTCAAAATGACATAAATATTTGGGTGAACCTATAGGCTAATAGTGCTAGCACTTCTACCTTTTTGGTAGATTTGTATTTTTTCCTATATAAGTAATAATTTTATTAATCTAAAATACAAGGAAAAATGAATATAAATGAAAAGTTGTCCATTGGAGTGAAGATCTTGTACTATAAGAAATGCAGAACCTCACAATTATATGCCAGGCAAGCAAACCTTCTTTTCCTTTCCTTTCTTTATTTCTCTTTTGTTTAATAATTTATGAAGTTTAGATCAGTACTATGAAAATCCTGTTTAAAATAATTGAATAAAAGCCCTTAAATCCAAGCAACCTTTTGTGTCTGAATGTCATAAAGAGAAGCTAGAAAACTTTTGCCTTTTTTTAAATAATATCTTTTCCAGCTGTGAAAAGTTAAAACATTTTAACAGCTAACAGACTAACAAAATAAATGCTTGAAAAGATATTTAATTAACAAAATAATGTATTTGAATTGAATTATTGTAGCTTGGTTTTCTGAGCTTATTGTTTGGGCACATAAATTTTGTATTGAATACAATCATTCCAACATTAAGGGAGTGGGAGACTCTCTTTAAGAGAAATTAGAATGTGTAGAGGGCACTTTTCAGATGCTAAATGGCTGGTGAACTTACACCCCTATTGACACTGCTGAAAAAGGCAGTTTTGTGTCAAAGCATTTGTCTAATGCTTTTGACACAGTGTTACAAATCAAAAAGATACCAAATGACAAGGAAATATGATTTTTAATAGATGAGACCAAGGTTAGAGGATTGCATTCCTAAGGAGACTTAAGCAAAAGTCATCTTCCTGTAAATGTGAAAGAGATTTACAGGGGAGATATAATTTATGTTCCTGTGGAAGCTTTCTGAGGAAAACTTCTGTGCATATAGATTGTCGAGCGTCTAATAAGGGTTGCCCTGATGTTTATATGTATGTGAAACATATTCAGAAAAAGAAAATATCTTCCTTTGCTGCAACATTGCAAAAGCTAAGATCTAAATTGCTGATGGAGGGCAGCTATCAATGGTGCCCAGTGGAATTTTTAACTGTAGCACTCAATTTTTAAAATCTCCATAACGGCACTGAGAAAGTAATGTGGTTTAGATGTATTTTGCTGCCTTGTGTAGCATAACTTTTCAAAGACTTCCAGAAAAGACCTGATAACAAAAGCTGTGTTTTCTGTGAGCTAAAATTGTGTGTGTACAAATTACTGTACATACCAGTAGCAGAGTATAATATACATCAGAGATTTTTTTATATTTCTTAAAAATAGAACTAGAGTTATGAAAAAATTACTTAAAATTGCAATAGGACATCAAGTAGCCATTACAATTATTTTTGTGTATTTGGAAAAATACTTATATCTTTTTCACTACAATAGTTGCTTGAGTGAAAAATCTTTCTGGTTTGGATGGGGTTGAAATATTTTCATGTCTTTGATTTATGATGTCAATACATAGCAGCCAGTTAAGGAGCAGCAGTGAAAGACCAAAAATATTTATAGAATAAAACGTCAGTGAGATACATAAGTGCCTGTAAGAATTGTGAACCATCGACGGATAAGTAAAAATCTGATTAATGTGATTGGAAAAGGTTAATGTTATGGTTGTAATTAAAAATTTAAAAAATCTGATTATGTAGTCTGGCAATAGAAAACACAAACTTGGGCCTATCAAAGGCTACAGCTGGAGGTTTTGAGTAGCTCACTGAGCAAGACTTGGCCACCCCCACCCTGACCAACACTGGGCAGGAGTCACTTTCTGAAGTGAAGGTCATACTCTTAGGTTTGTCATGTAAAGGTTAAAATGCTCTTGTGGGATGTCAGAAATTGAAGTTGGAGTCAAATCCTACTGGTTTTACTGTTGAAGCTGGATCATAACACATCTAAACAAGATGGGCAAGACTGTGAGAGACAATTTGACCCTGTAGTTTAGCAGATGCTTTTTTTGTTTTAACTCAACTTTAGATGACTTATTTGGCAACAAGGTCTGATCAGAACTTACGGTAAAGTCTATGGTGTTGAGTTCATGAAGCAGCTGCAATTTTGTGTTTTAGTGGCTGCCATCCTGTAGCCTTAAAAAAATACAATAAAGAGCAACAAAAAAAAAATTCAGGCAGCAGAACAACCACTGAGCTTCCTTTGTACATATGAGCTGCCCCAGTTAATTTAATTCCTCTAGTTTAATATGCTCTTGAATGCTAACTCATTCAGCTGATGCAGGTTATAGCTGATATCAAGTTACAGCATTCCACAAATATCTTTGTACTGAAGATTCCCTCATGTATGGATGATCTAAATACCTATATTAGAATCTAGTCAAAAATGTAGAAATTGGTTTTAGCCCATGCAGCACTCTTCTGCAGCTGCTTCATGCTCCAAGTGTTCTACTAAAGCTACAGATTTTCTGTGTATTTACTTTTGGCACTAAATGACCATACATATTTTACATGAAGCACATCAAACCAGATTTTCATAGAGAATTCTTCTATCTCAAAAAAAAAAAAAAAAAAGAGATGGCTGCACAGACCTTGACTGTACATCTTTAATGTCCTCCAGAGGTTTAATCTGAGGACTTCTGTACTTTTTTCTGTCAGCTTTTCTCATGGAAGTATATGTATTTCCTTGTATGTAGAATGTACGAAAGCACCCTACTGACTTGTACACACAAGGTAGGTCACAAGTCATATTCTTCGGTGCCTAACAGATATTTTGGTGGTTTGGTAGCAGAATTTTTGAACCTGAAAGCTAGCCCCAGTATGAGATTACATTTGTAATCCTTGCTTGCATTAAAGGACTCTAGACTTTTGTCTCAGAGGAAACCATTACAGCATTAGTAAACCACTAATCTGTTCAGGGATTTTCTGTTGTTTATTTAGGGCAAGCCTACTGTGTGGCAATTCTATTTAATATTTCTTATTCGGAGGTGACAATGTTAAGATACACGGAACAAAAATACTATACATGACAGAAATTAATCATTAAATAATCAAACTAGCATGAATGAACCCACACAGATTCTGAAGCTGGTGTGGTCTCATGCTTGTTATTCAGAAATAATTTTTTAAAAAGCCAAAAAAGCTAATTAAAAAAACTAGGTTTGATCTTGAGGAAGACATCTCTAGTTACTTAAAATTTTCTTACTTGACTCAGCTGAACATGGCTGAAATGTTTAATTACAATAGAAAATGATTGTGCTATTGTTAAACATTTGTATTACAGCTTTAGATGCCTGTGAATGATACAAGTTATATTATTTGGTGACTTTATTTTTAATTTTTCCTGGGGATCACTAGTTTCTGCTTCACAGGAAAAAAAAAAAGGAATATTGGAAATTTAGGAACACGATTCGATATTCAAAAACTTTGGTAAACAAGACTATATGCTTAAGATTTTACATTTTCACTGAATCTAGTGTTCAATCTACAGGTGAATGTGCAAAAGAAGAACTAGATTTATGCCAATAGGCAGGAAGATGATTGCATTCATATTGAGGTTGCCTAACATGACAAACACCCTTGAAGCTGAAGAAATGAATCTCATATTTGTTTATTTTTCATTTCTGTAGCAGGAATCTATTTTAATATTTCTGTTGTTCTGGAATGTGGTGCTCTATGATAAAGAAGAGAGGCAATTTTTTATATGTCCCCAAACCATCTACAGTTAAAATTGGAATTCTACTGGAAGAGAATACAACTCAGGCTGATCACAGTACAATTTTTGATGTGAATTTCTCTGTTAACAATCAGAAAACAAGCTTGTATCAGTCTCTCTCTTTCAGAGTTTAGTTTTGTGTATGAAGTGTTTTTATATACACCAAAAAAACCCCAAAACAATACAGCTATCAGCTGCAATAGAGGACACAGGCAAGGGAGGAAAGACTTAGAAAAGTACAGACTTTCTTGTACATACAGTAATGTTATTGACACAGAGCAATGCCAAGAGTCTAATAATAAGGAACTTGTATTCTAAATATTTGCATTCTGTCTCAGGTGTTGTAAATATTACTATATTTCTAGCAATTTATCATTATGTTCTTGACTTTAGGGAGACAGCTCTAAGAAATGAAAACCAGTTATTTTCAGAACATATAGCATATGTTGGTTTAGTGAATGAATGTTAGCACAGTGAGGGATGTGCTCCTGTTGGCTGAACTCTGACCTCATACCTTAGACAACCTGGTTTCTGAAGCATGTCTATAATGCATGTATAATACCTGTAGGTATTCAAAGTTTTAGTAGTATGAGAAACAGTGGGAAAAATCGAAGATATGAGAGTGGTGATTTTCTTTCCAAATCTCATTTTATTTAATTTCTTATAGCTAAAATTGGATTGGATATTGTGCAAATAATAACTACTTTCATTTCAATAGTTAATGTGTGTTTATATGGTACTAACTCTCCCCCCCTTTTTTTCTTTTTTCCTGGGAGCTGGTCACATTATCCACCAAAATAGGAAATGAACTTTCTATGCCATATTTTCTAGTTAATAGGAACTTTATACTTTATCTGTTATGCTAGAAGTCATTTTCCTTCCATTCCTCATCTATCTACACTGTCCATAGTAGAAAAAATTATTTAAGAGGTATATGCCTTGAGTGTTGGAGCTGGATATTTTTATAAAATGTTTCCCTTCTGATTTTTTTTCATTAGTTAAACATAGTGAAAATGTGAGTAAACTGTGTAGTGAGAAGTACATATGCTTAGAATGAGATAAAACCACAAAAGAAGAAAAACACCCCATTTTCACATTATCTCCTTACTGCAGAAAAATATTTAGGTTGATTTTAAAGTCCCTGAAACTTGAGAACTGAAGCTTCCTTAAGACATACTGGATTTCTTTAGGTGAGTTTTCAACACAA
Source organism: Brachypodius melanocephalos (assembly GCA_013398615.1). NCBI lineage: Eukaryota > Metazoa > Chordata > Aves > Passeriformes > Pycnonotidae > Brachypodius > Brachypodius melanocephalos. Next base: position 18,519,592 of record VZSR01003049.1, read on the forward strand.
GCATGTGCTTAGTATTTGTAGTTAGGGCATTTTAAATAAGAAATTGCAATCTAACAAAGAAAACATTCTCATTTCCAAAATCCACTGAACCTTTGTGTAGCAGTAGTCATTCCAAGGTACCACACAGCAAAAATTTATCCTCGTTATTAGGGACAAAAGGAGCTTATACTCCTCACTGACATGGCTACCGTGATGCTGATGGTGATTTACTTTAAGTGTTCAGTGCAGTCGTGCATCTCACAACTATAGGCAGCAGTCTGAAAAGTCTGTCTGCTGCCAGATTTTCTAGGCTCTGAAAAAAAACCCAACAAAATTAAGAATGAAGGGAAGGAAAACAGAGCAATTGGCATTTTTTCACATCACTGACACAATATTTTAGCTGTAATGTCTCTGCGTTCTATGGTTTACCCTGATAACCCTGGATTTGTTCCTGTGTCTTTACGTAAGCAGGGTGTTAATTCCACTGTGATTATAGAGCAGAGATCCACCCCTAAGCCTGGTTATGACAGGACCACAGGGAAAAATGAACACTTCCATCCCTGAGGAGAAACTGCAAAGATTGGGAGTGTTGGTGTGCTGAGGAATCTGAAGATGGGATGAAGGAGATTTCAGGATGGCACATGACTTTTAGTACAGCTTTCAGCAAATTTAACCTATCTGCAATTTTAGGCTTCAAAATTTTGATGTCAGTGTTTAGAACATGAACTCTTCCTGTTCTTCCACTGTCATATTAACATAAATAAAATGAACATTGACACAGAAGTCATCTGTAATTCAAGTACAAGTTACAAACAAATCAATTTTAAGAGGATTGCAATATTTAAGAGGATTGTAGTTTTGTAGCTCTGGTCTTCTCACACTTGAAGTGAGCAAGTGTATAAGTGTCTGTAAAATTTATTTTTAATATGGAATTTGCAACTATTTAAAAGATCTTGTAGATGATTAACATTGGGAAAAATGACAAGAAAATTTACGCACAGATGAATAAAGCTAATGATCAAAAAGGCAAACAAATCCAGTGACAACCTTAACATGAACTCATCTTGCATTTATAATATGCTGACTGCCTTTGATGACTCCAGTGAAACTGTTTAATAGCATCAGGAATGTGTTTACTTACGAGACGTTTTATAGACCTAGCACAAGGAGTTTAACTGGTGGATGAATTTTAGGTAACGTTAAAATTATTTTGAATTGCTCTAACTCTAATAAATCTCTTGATGATTATTCTCCTTTATGTAAGTTATTTTTTTATCTTGACTATCTGCTCTGTCCAAAGGTAAATTGAATACTTCCTAGTCAGTACATAATTAACTATTTATTAGCTACCATTTAATTCCTTATATTTTTCTTTTTCTTCTTTTATACTCTGGGTTATTTAGAAAAGGAGACTTAGAGGCATCTGAGTCATCTTTCCTTTTTTTTTGTTTTTGTTTTTTGTCAGTCTCCTCATAATAATTTTTTAAGTGTATTGATAAGGTTGAGTCAACTTGGAAGCAGAAATTGTGGTTTTAGAAATACATTCTACAATGTTTATCCTAGTTAACAACTTTGCAAAATTAACTACATCATTAGTATCTCACAGAGAGAAAAGATGTTGTCACAATGTGCTGCACATAAGTAATGTCAGGCTAACCTCTATATACATGCAGGCATGTCAGTTGGTTTGTCTATTTGGTCTATTCACCATAGACTGTGACTATTATCTGTTAGCATGTTATAGGATACATGGATTTACTGTAAAATATCAGAAAATTTTGTGGCAAGGAAAGGTAAAATGCAAAGGCAGTACTGAGAGACAGAAGACAGTGAGAAAACAAATTTCATTAGGCTGATGACTCAAAGATCAATCTATATTCTTTATTTTTAATTCTTACTAGATACAGCCAAATGATTATAATTTCCTCAATAAGAAAATTGTGTAAGATGTGGAAGAAAGCAAAGTGGATCATAAACATTTTTCTGCAGAGGGGAGACTGAGTGTCTTCCGCAGAGAACACCCCAGATGTGGTGTAGAGTACTCAGGTTTTAAACAGAACGGTGTCAGAGACATCAAATCTTAACCCTTATGCAAGTAGATATGTGGACCTTAACACTAATTTTTGTTCACATATCTCAGGACTGATCTTGTGGGCTTTGAACACATGATTCGAATTAGTCCTTAGCCAACATGGGGTAATATGCCTGTCTTTCCCCTTTGGCTTCCACCTCTTCCTTGGAGCAATGGGTGACTTGCACGGAAACTTTTCTTATGCACAAAGTGGTGCTAACAGCTTTGTTTCCCTGCAGTGACCAGGAGTGTGCCTAGTGTTTAGAGAAATAAGTTTGCATTAATGTGGTTTAATTCTGCCTTCTGATTGATTTATATTAAGTGGGGCTTGGCTGTATTAAACAAAATTTCTAAAAAGTCATCCCGTGTAAGTTTGCATACAGTGCATTTGTAATAACACTATATTGTTTATGAAGCGTCACTATTATTCTGTGGTGTAATGTGTTGTTTATAGGAGCATTGCTGTGTAAAATCAGCTCCAGTCATATGGTATTCTGTGGGGAACAGAACTATTACAATTGCTTCTTAGCTTTATTAGAGTTATCCTTGGGTGGGTGAGGACATTCTGAACTTTTTAACAACTTTATCTCAGAAGAAACAGCAGGAGATATAATTATTTAAACTGGAGTAGTAGAAATGGAAAAAAAATGAAAAGAAAGAAGTTCTAGGTTCTGTACTTTAGGAGTAACGAGACAAAATTCTGTTCTAAAGTGTTTCAAATGATAGTAGAGAAGAGAGATGTGCATGAGTATTAATGCAGAATGAGTAGTATTCATCATTTTCCTTTCCTGAAATTACACCAGAAAGAATACTTATTTCACTCCATGAGGATGGAAGAGATGATGTCTCTGAACAGACTATGAGACTTCTGTACTCTGTTATGTGCTGTCAGATTTTTATACAGTTAAATCTTAACTCTAGGTGGGTTAAGAAGTTTTGTACTACTGAGTACCATTACTGTGAATGGTATTGATGAAAAGGAAGCTGTGAAGGAAACTTTTTTTACTTTACTGTACAGTACTACACTGTATCAGAGACATATGGTGAAGACTTTCCCAATATGGGGAAAATCGAAAGTATACGCCAGCTTAGACAAATTTTTGACTGAAGTTGATGGTCCTCTTCTGTTTGAGAAGTGAATCAAAATTTTATAGTGACAGTGAATTGAGACTTCTCAGAATTGCTATTTGTTCAGAGCCAAGGGGCTTTTTACTCTCACTAAATTTTATTGCCTTCAAGTATTTTAAATGTGAGCTGTTTTAGTATCCTGTGCCCTCAGCAAAAATCAAGCTACTGTCTATTACAGTCTCAACCACTTTACCTGGTCAATTTTTTCAACTGACTCTCTTCCCGTGGAGAATTTTTTCCAACAAATTTATATTTTCTAATAAAAAAATCTGTGTTACATTATCTGATTCTTGCTAGAACAGTGTTTCCAGTCAGCTTCATTCCATATGATCATTATTCTCTCAGGGTCCTTAGCATCAAAACGCTTACTACTGCATTTTAAACTCATCTGTGACCCTGAAGTGTACTGAATAGTAAAGAAAGCAACTGAGATGACTTTTGCAGTATTTTGTGATTTTATCACATGTGGGAAAACTTGAAGTCTGACTTTAAAATCTAAAGGTAAAATTCTCTTAAGCAGAAAACTGTATTTATCTTATTCTGTTCACCAGGATTCCTTATTCTTTAATAATTTAGTTGATTTTCTTTGATTTTATAAAATAGTTGACAAAAGCATAAAGCCACATAATGGTTTATGTAATGTTCTTTGTCAGAATGCCTATGAAAAGGAAGAGTTGATTTTTGGACGGAGTTCGGTTATTCCTTCACGTTGCTGAGTGCAATATATATCTTCATTACAAGTTCAAGTTTGATTTTGTGGAATCATTTGCAATAGATTATGTAGACCTGATGCATAAGATTCCTAGCAAACAAAGCATGAGGACAACTCAGGTACAGCAAAATATTTTTTATGTGACAGGTCGACTTTTCCTTATGAAATATTTAGCTTTACTATTAAAGATGTGCTTGAGTCTTTTTAAATAATACATTTTATTCTTCCTCACCTTTTTAGTTACTTCTCTTTTTACATCAGTTTCTTATACTCTTTTGTCATATTGAGAAATTGCTAATTTTATTAACAATTACTCTAAAGTTGACTTCTTATGCATAGAATTGTTCATGGGTTTATTGTACCATGTATGTGGGAACATGGTAAAAAAAGATAAGCAATACCTTGTAGACAACTTTACAACTACTTTACTTTGGTTTTATTCTTTTGGTATTATTTACATTTAATATTTAGCTACCTTTAGAATGTTACTCACTTGAAGGCAGCATAAAAAATGCTGTTATTTGGAGATTGGATTTGCCTGATGAATATACAAACCAATAAAATTTGGTGAAATATGATGTTTCCTCCCTTCTGGTTTAAAGAAGAATCTAGGAGTATTTGTCAAGTACCGTTAAAAAAGGTTGATTTGATAGTGAGGAAAAGACCCTAATGTGCACAAAAATAATTTAGATATTACTGGGGGATTGGGTTTTTTTTAAATGCTAAAATATCACTTAACTTTTTTTTTTTCTAGTTTTGTTACATCACAAAGATACAGCAGCATTTTATATCCAAAGAAAAAGTGTTGGAATTCTGGACTCAATAATCAAACATGTGAAAAGATTTTTGATTTCTGTAGTGACAGAAGCACTGGATTTTTTTGAAGTGCCTTTGATATGCCCATGAGTCCATTTGTATCATTTAGTCTAATACTTTGATTTCAGAATGATGGTTTAAATAGGATGAACTTTTGATCAACATTTGAATGCTATTTGTAAAAAGAAAGTGAACTGGATTTGTAGTATGAGTGTATGCAATGGTGGACGCACCCTCCTTTTGCACAGTCCTTGTATCTCACACAAGATATTTTTCAGGGAGAATTTCGATAACTGATTGACTTCTCTTCTTGAACCGGAATAGATGAGCAATGACACCTTCCCCAAATTTGTGTCCATTTCATAGAAACAAAGATTGCCATGAAAAATCTGCTCACAGCTTCTTGAAGGGATCTTTGTGTTTGGTATATTTAAGATTGCCTTTATTCTCAGAAACTGTTTTGTGCTTTGTGCTTTGTCCATGTTAACTGTTGATGTTAATGTGGTCTGGATGTTGTTTTGCATTTTTCCTTTTGGTCCCTCAGAAATACTCATTTTATAAAGGAAGCTGAATCTGATTGCAACTTAAACATATAAATATACAGTTTTAAATTGAAATTTTGTACAGGGAAGTAGTAATTTTTATTAAGCTTGAATGTTTCCTCTTCTCTATGAACAGATAATTTGACTCCTCTCCAGGTCATCAGCTCATTCTGAAGCTAGTCTTCTTTCAAAGGAATCCATAAGCATCCTGCTTTGTTGCACACCACTTTTTAGTTTTTAGAGTTGTGATAGCCTGTTTCTCATCTTCATACATATAATGTTTACAAATCATTCATTTCTGGCATAGCAGGAATACAAAACGTATTTCAAAATTCATCCCGTCATGGATTGCTTGTAAGAGTGTAAGTCAGGTTGGCCTAGATAGACTCAAATAGAAGCATGACTTTCTGTCACAAATTCCAGGATCACGTTTTCATTGTTGTTCTACCAGAGAGCTAAAAAGAAATAAATACAGAATAATAAAGCTACCTGTCAAAGCTTTTCGCATTATGCAAGCTTTGATTGACTGAGCGTAAAGGTGTAGTTGTTTGTAAATTGTGAGTCTCAAAAACGGAGAATTTTTTTTGCTCTGTCATTGGGACAAATGAGAAGATAGTAGAAAGGAAAGAAAGTTTTTGGAGGGAAGAAAATGTTAGGCCAGAACACTTTATTTTCCCCAAAAGATCCATTATATAATTTTTCAACTATAAGAATGGGTGAGAGTCACAGCAATAAAACAGCTTTTATTCTGAGGAATGATAAGGAAAGAATTTCTTTTTACCCTGCTACATCTCCATTTTATTTTTCAGAAAGTATAGCAGTATCAGGAAAAGCAATCAGAGACTTCCAGAATAACATCTTTCTTTTTCCATTACAGAGAAGAATGCAAGTGTCCTTTGCTCTTTATGCTTCCCTGTTTAAGGACAAGCCATGTGTGTTATATTGTAACATTCTTGAAAAATAGCTGTCAATAACAGCTCTTTTCACCTCATGTACTTTCCTTTGTTTTCTCTTCTTCAGAATTACAAGCATTGCCATATGTTTTGTACTCAGAACGCAGTGCATGTCAATATTGCATAAATTCAATATTAATATTATTCAATATTAGTTCAATTGTAATAGCTTGGAATTCACGGTTTATAAAACAGTTAGATATGTATGCTAACATAGAGATACAGAGGTATTTGCCTGAGGGTAGATGTTATCAGACCTATTCATAAAAAGCATGTTTTCAGTTTAGCCTAGATTTTGTTGATGTTTATCCTTGAAAATCTGTGTCAGCACCAGCATTAAAGTAAATCTAGTTTTTAATGCTATTTGAGTTCATTTTCTGAGACATTATATAAGATGAACTGTACATTATTTTATGCATACTCGCAATACTGTCTTTTAAAGTTTAGATTTCATTTTATTTCATTTCATAGTTTTATTTAACAGTTGAACTATCATGGCCTTGGGGTGTTCCACTGTTTTCTACTTCAGCTTAGGGTCTATAAACCTATTTTCCTCCTATTTCTTCACAGGCCTGTAACAGTTTTCTGCTTTGTTTTTATATCTGTTCTTCAGGGAAACTACTTTTTCAACAAGATTGATTCAGAATAGTTCAAGAATAGTAACAGAAAAATAAACAGTGAGTTTGTTTAGATTACTATTTTCTAATGTTGCTCTTATTCTAGAGGGAATGTAGAAACGATAGTCTTTTTCCACATTCCAGTCCTAGTCACTAGGACTACCATGCTTAAGGGAATTCATCTTGCTTACAACATTTCATGATCTCAAGAAACAACTCCTCCTGCTATCTCCAAATCTCTTATGATGCCTTTTCTTTTTTTTTTTTTCCTTTTTTTCTTTTTCTTAGTGCAGGAATTCAGGCTATTCAAAGCCCAGAATTTACACCTGACTGAATAAATGCCAAATTGGATTTTTATGGAATTTTTTGGGAAGCTATGTAAAATAAGGCTCTTGTGGAGAGAAGCAGTAAAGAACACACACATCCTTGATTAACTTTACATTGGAAAAATTATTTATTTTTTTATTTAGGTACTGAAGAGGAAAAACCCTGTTGTTCAATACAAGGCGTCTGAGTTTTATTTTGTTTTGAAAACTAGTTGACTTTCAAAAATTGAACTATCTTCTGCATGATTGCTGAATGCTTAAAGGAAGTCCACACAGAACCTTTGAATAACACAAACCAAAGTGGAGAGTTCAGTTGAAATCTAGAACAAACAAATGTTTGAAATAACAGCAGCTTAAAACGTGAATGGTTGATGTTTTGGTCTTCAATTATTTACTCTTTCTTATGCTTAAGTTATTGGCAAAGAAATACTATGTCACATGCATAGAAGGATATTTTTTCCAATTATTTGGTATTGAAAACAAATCATGGTGACATGCAGATTATTACCACATTTGAGGTCATAACACAGACATGTCTTTTTTACAAATGCTTTGGCTGAACCAAATAAACAAATGAAACCCAAAGATCTACTAATTTTTAGCTGTGTTTTGTGTATTTCCTTAGATGTGAACTTAGGAAACAAAATCACATGCTTAAGATTTTTCATTAATTTTTTTCCTGTCTTTGTGTCTTCCGTCCAGTCTGAGTTCATGACTGGAGAACTGGCTTCCCACGGCTTGGACAGGTGTACTTTTTACTGGGTAACAAACTCTCTGGATGGCCAGGCCTGGAGAGTGATGGTGAATGGAGTTGCATCCAGTTGGTGGATTGGTCACTAGTGGGATTCCCCAGAGCTCAGTATTTGGCCCAGACCTGTTTAGTATCTTTATTGATGATCTAGATGAGAGCACTGAGTACACCTCAGTTAGTTTGCAGATGACACCAGGATGGGTGGGAGTGTTGATCTGCTGGAGGGCAGGCAGACACAGAGGCCAATTGTGTGGGCCAAGGCTCAAGAAGGCCGAGTGCTGGGTCCTGTGTTTGTGTCACAACAGCCCCATGCAGTGCTACAGGCTTGTGGCAGAATGTCTGTAAAAATGCCCAGCAGAAAAGGACCTGGGGGTGCTGGTTGACTGCCAGCTAACATGAGGCAGGGTGTGCCCAGGTGGCCAAGAAGGCCAATGCCCTCTTGGCTGGTATCTAGAATAGTGAGGCCAGCAGAGCCAGGGCAGTGATTGTCCCCTTGGACTCAGAACTGGTGAGGTCACACCTCAGATCCTGTGTTTAGTTTTGAGCTTCTCACTACGAGAAAGACTTTGAGGTTCTGCAGTATGTCCAGAAAAGCACAAGTCTGATGAGAATTGCTGAGGGAGTTGGGGTTGTTGAGCCCGGAGAAAAGGGGGTTCAGAGGGGACCTTATCGCTCCCTACAAGTGCCTGAAAGAAAACTGTAAGTGGGGATTGGTTTCTTCTGAGAAAAAAGCAATAGGAAAAGAGGAAAAGGCTTCAAGTTGCATTGATGTGTGTGTGTTAGATTGGATTATAGAAAAAATTGCTTCACTGAAAGAGTGGTTGTTGGAACAAGCTGTCCAGCGAATTGGTAGAGTCACCATACTTGAAAGTGTTCAAAAAACATGTAGATGTGGCATTTGAGGACATGGTTTATTGGTGAAGGTGGCACTGCGGGGTTAACAGTTGCACTCAATGATCTTAAAGGTCTTTTCTAACCTTAATGATTCAATGGTTCTATGCCAAACTGATTTTTAAAAACATTAAAATGTTTTTTCTAAGCTGGTCATTATCGCTCTAGAAGTCTAAACTGGATTGAAGATTCTTCCTCCCTCTCACATATTGGGATAAAGAATATTAACTAAAGGTAGCAGAATTATTTAAATATGAATGCAAATGTAAGAATAGGAGTAGGGCCATTGCTGATGACCATTAGATTATAGGGAATGAACTGAAAATTGGGAAAAAAGTAATACTTTATTAATCTGCTGTTTCCAATGATGTGTATTCTCTTTTAAAGTGTCTTTTAGATATTGTTAGGAGATTACATATTATTTTAAAATAAAAGGCACTAAATAATCCCCGAGAATTTTCAAGAAAGATGTTTCCTTTTTATTAAAACACAATATTAATAGATAATAATGTTAGAAAAATCACTCTATTTACTGAACGTCAGTTGTTTTCTTATGCATTTGGTCAGTATGACAGCATGACTTCTCATTTTCACAGTACTCAGGTTAAGCAAATGCCAAAATAAAATGGCAAATAGTCCACTTGGTGGAGGGGAAAAAGGAGCTGAAACAAACCAAATAAAACCCAGACCTTGAAAGTCTAAAGAGTTTAGTCATTAGCACTTGGAATGTTTTCTGTGTTAGCTGCAGGAATTTCAGGGTACTGACACAACTTCAGATGGTGCACTTAACACCTTGCTAAATCATTTGCACATTTTTTATCTGTTTCAGCTGGCATCACCACCTTGGAAATCTTCAGTTTCTCTTTTATCATAGCACACAGGTATCAAGTTAGAGGAAAGTGTGCCTCTTTCTGAAAAAAACCCAGTTTGACTTGACTGTGATGCAGAATACACAGAATTTTTTTTTTCCTTGCTGAGTTAATTTGTGGTGCTCTTGTGGTGTCCCCGTGAGTGGAATATTACTGTCAAGATTTCTATCTATTCAGAAAAGTTCATCAAGAAGGGAAATGGGGGAAGGAAAGTCAAATAATTCTTGTGGGGATGAGGAAGAGAGAGGAAGATAGAAGATCAGTACCTGCATGTTATCAAACTTACATATCCAGACAAAATCACTCCAATAAAATTATGTTGAAAAAAATATAGGCCATATATATTGATAAATATTGTTTAAACTGTTTATTAAATTCAGGAGGAAAATCAAAAATAACTATAAAGGAAATGTATCACATTCTTTCAAGGTACTGGGCTTTCCACCTCTTTTTCAAAAAAGGTGCAAGAGCTCCAGAAATCTTTACAAATACCTTATCCATCATTTTTCTGTTTTCTAGAAATCGTAGTGCTAACAGAATTCTGTGAAATTTGTTTACAAATACATGTGTAGCAATGTTGTTAAAATGTCTTTAGCTTTAGCTGAACATTCAAAAAGTGATGCAGGTTAAATTCTGTGTGAACTAAAGAATAGGTTTAAAGACTCAACAAGAAGTTTGTCTTAACCAGTATGACTGGAAGTACACTAATGCTCTAATTCTTCAGAAATAGCTGTGGTAGTTTATGGGTTGAACTGCTTTAAAAGTCATTCCTATTTCTACTTGTTCTTTTTTTTTCCTACACTGTAGTACTGTGCTGCTACATCTGCATGCAAAACGAAATTAAAACAGTAAAATAAGTTCTGCCATGACTTAAAATGGATTATGTGAATGCTACCTTACAAAGTAGTATTGAAAAGAAAATCATGCAGTTATAATTCAGTCATGCTTGTGCATAAGGATGATTGCATAGTGTCAAGAGATAACTGGCAAACAAAGCCAGTTATCTGGGTCATTCCAGCAACTTTGAACTAATAGGTCATTTCACACAGATCTCAGATTTGTTTGATAGTTTTCAAAATGCTGTAAAGGCAGCCTTTAAGAATGGAGGAAAATGTATTGTGGATTATAATTTCAGTCATTCAACTAAAGTGTTTATGAGTAAAACAATTGTAAAAATTTAGTTACAAAGGCACTGCTACTTTCAAAGGATTTGTGATTAAATATTTATTTCCACTTCAATTAATAATTTAGGGTTGCCAAACATAAACAGGCTTTGGTGACCTGAAATGATTTTCAATTCAATCAGATAAATAAAAAAGTAGTAGCTCAAAATAGTTATTCACATGGCAAAGTTTATTTCTCTAGTTATAAAGACTAAATTTATATCTGTGTGAATCATTTTGTAGATTTCTTGAAATTATCTAAGAAAGTGTGATGTGTAGCAAACTCTTTGGCTGTACTAATGGGTGTGAAATTTAGTCTTGCTTTTAGAAACTGCATATACCACAAATACTATAGCAGGATTTTAATTTTCATTCATTTGAAACATTTCTGCACTTCAGTAGCTGACCCACTGAAACAACAGACAGGGATTTGGTAGCTGTGGTGTTTGCAGGTTTTAGTTTAACTTTCTGCTGTTTTCAGGTGGGAAGAAATGAGACAGCTGAACCAGGTGTGTGGAAGTTATGCATCACTAGAAATGTTCTTGTAGACAGCACTCTTGAACTGTAGTTTAAAATTTTTCTCTTTTTTTGTACAATTAGTTTTATAGCTTGTATTTCTTAAATTCTTAAGGATTATCTATTACTATAGCCCTAAGATTAATACTTAAGGAGAATGCTGGTGGGTTTTATTGAATTCTAATATTATCTATGAAAGAAGTAGTATTTTTTTCCATGTTTAGAACGGCAATTTGTCACTACACAGAAACTATATCAACTAATACAAAAAACATGACAGTTGAAATGTCTGACTAGATTTTTTTCTTACTGTTGAAAGCTAAATGCTTTCTCAACCGTAGAGATATATATGGTTTTCTCATAAGATTGATTTTCCGTGAAGTTGGTGATAGGACTGTTTGTATGTTGGCTTCAGTTTGCTTTTACATATTTATTGGAAGAGAATAATCAATACTATAGCAAACTAATTCTATAAAGACTACTGGATGTAAAATTGAAACTGTGTTGCTCAGGTTTAGCAGGAAAACTATACTTTTTTTTTTTTTTTTTTTTTTTTTTCCCTAGGAATTATATTTCAAAGAGAATACCTTTAGTCTAAGCACAAAAAAAAATTCGGTAATCACGTTGGTTGAATCATCTCACTTGGGCATTATTTTCTGTGAAAGTAATCACATATATTTATTTGAGTGGACATCTCTGCTTTATCAGGTATTTTTAAATAGTCATACACAGATGTAAAAATAATTCTAAATGAACTGTTCATGTAGACTATTCTCATATGTCAAGATAAAGATTTTTGATACTTCACTTTTCCATATTTTTTTTCTTTTTATAGAACAATATTCTCTTCTTAAAGAGACCTGGAATAAAATTTTGCCTTTTTGTGTCAATACTGCCTAGCTTTCGGTGTGATTTTTCATATTTCTAGGTATTTTGGGTTAATTCTAACATATTTAGAAAAAACTTTGCTGAATATATGGAGCAGATCAGATCAGTCTGCTCTGAAAAAGAAAAGATAGGAGGTGTATACACAGTGCATGGGGCTCTGCATTGCTTTTAGCTTACTTAAAATGGCAAAATTAATTCAGGAAAGTTCAAGCATAATTAAGATTATTTTCTTTTAGCAAAGTCCAGAGGGTAATATTATTTATGGAAACATTATTTTTAAAACCCCCTCTTATTGTCTCTGAAATATTTATATTTTATAAGTTGTTTTTTGGGCTTAGGTGACACATGGGTCATTGATGTTAAATATTGTAATCTAAGTGTCTCTGAGAGCTATACTCATATATACAAATGTGTAGTGTTTTGCTGTTCTTTCTGAAGGGCTTGTAAAGATCATATCTCACATTAATAATCTTTACACCATTAAATTTCATGTGTTTATGTTTCACACATGTAAAGCACATGGAAATTTTTGGTATCTTCTGCTTTTGTAGATGAAATTGAATGAGAAATTCCATATAACAAAAATATTCTGATATTCTTCTAAATATATTTTTTTTCTTGAAAGTGCCACTGATTAACAGTTTGGATTACAACACACACACCCCCATGTGCCCTTTGCTGGATTATTAATGCCTGAAAATCTCTGATAGCTCCCAGAGTGTTCCTGTACTGGGTGTTTCTGTCATGAAATCAGCCCACATAATACTCTCATTGGTGACCACGGTAGGGCTGAGTTTTAGACATCACTGAACGTTCTTGAATAGTATAAAGCCCTTTTCTGTTTCCATTCTGCCCCTCTGAAAGCAGGAGATTGGGAGGAGACAAACTGGCCAAAGGGGCATCCCACTCCATAGAACATTCTGCTCTGGGGTAACAGCTGGGCAAAAGGAGGAGGATGGGATGGTGGGGAAGGGAATATTGGTGGACAAGACATGGCCCTGCTACTTCTGCTGTTTTCCGGAAGTGGGGGAAGGGCATCTGCCCTCCAGTGGAAATTAGTGAGTAAATTCCTTCTTGCATTCCGTCTGAATTCCAATGGCAGTGAGCAAGTGACTGGGTGGGCAGTTCCTTGGCACACAGGGTCAACCCACCACAGTTCCTCAGTAACAATGGGAGAAAAATGGACAGTGTAAAATTTACTAGCAGCAAATGTTTCACATCAGTAAAACTGAAAATAGTTGACATTTCTTTTTCAGCTTTCCTTGAACAGAAATGATGTTGCACTTTAACCATATGGTTTAAATGCTGCTCCATGTGTGTGCTACTTTTTCTAGTACAGGTCCCTGGGGAAGGTAGCTGAAAGACATCACAGATTTATCTGTAAGGAGGGCTTTGAAGTTAAAAACTCCAACAAAACTGTTGTTTCAACATCTACCACAGGAATAGAATAATATCTGGATTATGGTATGCTAGTTTTTATCATAGATAATTGAATTACCTATTTCATGACAATTACTTGATCAGGGATGAGTTAAATTTTCTCTTTATAATGTTGTTTCATAGAGAAGCATATTTAATTCCAGGGAAAGCCATATGTACCTATCGAGGAAACAATAGCTTTTTGCTATACTATTAGCTCAAAATGGACAAATGTGGTCTTGTGTGAAAAGCTGCCAAAGAGGAACAGTTAATATTATTGTGTGATACAGCAGTTAAACCTTGGTTCTTGAAACCAAATCCTAACAGCCTTTCTAATTTTAACTAAGTAAAATAAAAATTCTAGTCAATAATTTACTCAAATTTTTGATTGTTTTGATCACTGTTGCAAAAGCTAATGTTTGGCTTTTGAATAACAAAGAAAAATATTTAGGTTGTTTTGTCTGACTGAGGACTAAGCTAGCCTTTTGTGATATTCATAAAGCCTTATTTCAAATAAGCATTAAAATGTGCGCAAGGTTGTTCAGAGTATGACCTTTTCAAAACTGCTGTCACTGTGATGCACATTTCCTGCTCTTGGTGACATTGGGTGATGTGTTTGGCAGAATAGAGGATTGCCTGCTGTGCTGCAATTGAAAAGCAATCAACCATTTGAATAAAGGTCCATGTATCTGTGATGAGGCAAATGTGTAATTTGTTTCCTGCTTTGTGTTAAAGAAACTCTTTTTGCCACTGGTTTGATGTTAAATGAATTGCAAACATTTTTTAAAAGATTAAGATAATATGTGAGAAAGACACGCAGATAATGCTAATCAGAGCTAAGGATTTAATTGAAAGTAATGAATTGCTGGCTTGACACTGCTTAAAGGACATCAGTCTATATTTACCCTTAGAGCCAGCAGGGCTCTTAATCCAAATCTGTTCAGCAGTTTGTGTCAGACCTATGTGCATTTTCCATCCCCCCGTGTAAGGCAAGTAGCATGTCTGGAGCCCACAGACCATCCTATAAATTTAATGGTCACTGGTCAAATCCAAGGAGGATGATTAACGAAGTAGATTTTTCCAAAGTTTAGTATTATGCCCAAGAATCACCTCCTAGCAGGGAAAGAATTGGGCAGCTTCTTCTTGGTTGCCATGAGCATGAGAACTGTCCTTGCTTGGACAGTATTGTCACCTGAGGGAGGTGACAGGGCCCTGGGCTGTGAGGTGGCACACAGGACCTTGCTGTGTGAGCCCTGGGCACAGGGCCAGAGCACTGCTCAGCACCACTTGGGTGGGGAAACTGAGTTTGGTACAGGCAGAAATCTGAACAGGCACCTCACTGGAGGAAAGGCTCGGCAGTGGAGTTGTCACAGGCATTTGCACTGATGTCAAACAGGTGTTCACTAGCCCTGTTAGTGAGCAAGAAAGTTTACAGAGGCAGGAACACATAGAAAGCCTTTGATATTGCAGAAGGCAAGGGCAAGGCAGCTGCTGAACTCCCTGATGTGGGGCACCTGGAGAGAAGCAAGCCTATAAAGGGGTTGCGAGGAGGACGAGAGAAGAGCAGGTGAAGGCTCTGGAAAGGGAAAAAAGTTTCTGCCTAATAAGTAAAGGAGGGTTTTGTGTAGTTCTGGTTGTATTGTAATTTCTCCTCGTTTACTTACGTGGTGTTTTTGTTCCTGGTCTTCAATTTTGTTCAAGAAAAGGAGGTATGATTTGGTTTTTCTCTTTTCTGAGGATACTTAAATTCTGTGAATTTTGCTGAAGATGGTATCTTCTTGCTGAAAAGCTGGCAAGAAAAACAAATTCATATGGGCAAAGATGTTAACCTGACTGTTTCTGGCTGATGGACACACTTTTATGGGAAGTGTCAATATTTCAGGTTAATAGCTAGGTAATTCAGCATTTACAGATCTCCCTGATACTACTTGATATCATTTTGTTCTCCTTTTTCCTCACTGTAGTTTTGCATAATATTTCCTTTAAAAGTGTGACATGTTTTCCTATTTTGTTCCAACTTACCTTTATAGGGCAATAAGTAAGTCACTTTATTTCAACATTCACCCCTGTTCTCCTAAGTGCATTTAGGCTTGACTCTTAATGTTGAAAACATCCTATACAGTCGTAATGCTTGTGTCCATTTCTGTTAGTTGGTCCTCACTGATAAATACTGAGCCCACCTGAAGATCTCAGTCAAGTTCTATGGAGGTGTAAATCTTTACAGTACTTCCAGTGCCTCTAGAGGGAAGGAGGGGTGGGGAGGCAGGGGAGGTGTGTGTCTGAGGACAAAGGGGGCAGCCAGGGAGGAAGGGAGGAGAGGATAGTGCAAGACCCAGCCAAAACCTTCTTTTACACCCAGGCAGAATGAACTTTGGTATGAAGCACTCCTGCTTACTTGGCTGGTGCTGAAAGGAAACCATGACACAGCAAAAGATGATGGTGAGCCATGTGGGTGATTGTTTTTGACTCCTGCAGGTAGGAGCAGGGCTGCAGGGGTGTGGGCTGCAAGGGGCTTTTTCTGAGGGCCATGGGCTACAGCTCCCCATCCTGCCCCTGCATGACTGTGGAGCTTTTTTTTTGACCTTGCTTTCCACCCCCATCTTTGAACCACTAGTTCTCTTTAGTTTGTTAAGATATGTGCTGTTATGTGGTGAAAATTCATTACTATAATTATTGTACTGACAAAATTTTGAACAATTTATTTATTTACTCTCAAATAATCCACTCTTCTCTTTACAATTTTTCCTCTGCTCAAAATATTCCTAACCTAAATAAAAAACCCTCTAAATTTCTGAAGAATTTTATATACTAAGAGTTCTGGATAATGAGTAGTGCAGATTTAGTGTCATGTTTAGTCAGTGTAATTACAAGCTGTTCTGGCTAGTGAAATAAAAAATTGTTAAAGAACTGTTGCTAATGTACTACGGTTTAAAAATAGAAAAAGTCTGGAGCTTTAATATTTATGAGCAGATTCTCACAGTTCATGCTGGGGTCTGCTCAGTGTTAATGCCCTACAAGTGTTAATGGTAGGTGGTAATCGATCTTATTTGCTACTAAAACCTGAGACTACACTGAGCACTTACTAAAATAAGGATTACAGTCTTGGTTGGGACTTTCATAGATAATGTATGAAGCAAAGATGCAGCTGTAAAGGTGGAATTCTCATTTATAGAATGGTTTTAAATAGAAGAGGGGGGAATGGGACCACAAGTCTTTTGACCCTAGAAATTACCATTAGTTATTTGCACATAAAATATCATGCATTGTCTTGCAAAATAGCTTCCACTTCATTTTACATGACAGGTGGGTGATGCAGCAAGTTAGGATAGAACCATGAATGTAAATTAAGTTGTTAGGGAAATAAGAAAACAGTCTGAGTTTGTGAGAGAATGCTGAGCATACAGAAACCGCGTGTGTGTGTGTGTGTGTGTGTGTGTGTGTGTGTTTGTGTGTTCCATCCCAGGGCCAACTGTAAAACATGGTGATTCATACCCTCATGAATTTCCAAAGTTTCACTGTACAACATTTCTTTAAACTGATTAGATAGAGTATCTACATGTATTTCTCTGAGTCTTTTGCATGCTAAAACATCAGCTTAATTCCCAGATGTAAATCAATCAAACTGACCTACAGCCTGCTCAGCTATGGATGCTGTTGAAGTAGCCTTTAAATAGGAAACCTGCATGAGGGATCCCAACTGACAACTTGAAACTGTATTTATTATTTTTCTTTTCTTAAAACAATTTTACTTTCTCCACTGTCTAATAATAATAATAATAATAAATCTGCCCTCCTATTTGATGTTTGTTTAGAATTTTAAATTTCAAGAGAATCAGAAAAATCTGTGTAACTGCTTTGACTGTTTTGGGTGTAACACATTTTTAGCAGTAGTTCTTAAAGTGCAATTTCTTTTTTTTAACTTAAGACTATGGTAATTTGAATGTTTCCTGACTTACTTTCAGATGGAACAAAGTACATTTTGTTTCCTGTAGTACTGTAGATCCTCTCAAAATGTGTAAATATAATACTTTTTTTAGCTGAAAATTCAGAGTACATAGCTCATGTGGGTACATGCTTTCTTGTTTTTGTGTTGTGGCATTTGACAAATGTAGACTTGCCTATCATCACATAGCAATAACAATTGCTGGAAAAATATTTGCATTCATGGCTAGATTATTTGTCATCCCACCTTACTGGCTTTCAGTCCCTTAATATTGAATATGCTGTGCTGCTTACATTCTCAACTAAATTATTCAATTATATCTAAATGTAGTATCCTAAATTCTTCTCAGACTAATTCAGTTTCTAAAACTGTGCTTAGATAGAATAACAGCCTTCTGAAAAACTCGGTGTTTGTGATGATGATGGTCTCCTGAATGGCTGCTGCACCCTAAGCAATTTTATCCCAGGAGACTTAGCTACACTGACCCAACCAAATAACCAGAAAAATCCCCTAAAAACCCCAGCAAACTGAAAAAAACCTCTTCCCATTATCAAGGTATCAAAAGTATACCTCCAATAGTAATAAATTCAGGAGTGAAAAGTAATAGTGTCAATTTCCTGATGATGACCGAAATAATCAGGCACTCATGAATGGGCTGTGTGTCACAACCCATATTGGTTTAAAATGTGGTTTCTCTTTGGTTAATGGCAAGATTCCTGTAGCTTAGTAGCAGTTCTATTCCAAGACTAAACTTATGGAAGTACCTTTCTTTGGAAACAAAAAATAAAATTAAGGATTTGCCAAATACAGTGATTTTTGCAATTTGGACTTGAAAAGCAATAGAAGTTGATTTTACTTGAGGTGGGTTTTGGTTGTTCATTTGGTTGTTCTTTTTTGGTTGTTCAAATTACACAGATTTTATTTATTTCTTCACTGTGGGCAATCTGGTAATCTGCTAACCACAGTTTGTGGACTGTTTTGGAGTACACTGCTAACTGTTTTTTCTTTAATATGTACTGTAAACCACGGGAAACACGACATAACTGCTCCTTCTCAGGGCAGAACAGTGCCCATTAAACATGCTAAAACTTAAGGCTATAACTTAACACTGACTGAAGGCTTCAGATTGCATCTGGAGAAAGAACCCTGCTTCTCTTGAGGTCAATGGGAATTTTACCACAGACTTCAATTGAAGGAGTTGCATATGCAGTGATGTATGCAAATTTATGTATAGTTTTCAAATAGTTAATGGTGTAAAATGAAGACATATATAAAACATTTTGTAATAAATACAGTTTTTCATTAGGGCAGAAAAGTTGCTTGTTTATTGCAGTACATAATTGGTATATGTTGACAAATACCAGTATTACAAATATCAATATATATGATGTAAATTATTCTCCTGTCTGAAAGAAGGTGTTTTGCATTCAGGCATCAGATTCAATTATAGTGCTGAGATGAAGTCCCAAGAGAAGTTTTAAATGAGTTCTATTTTCATAACATACAGCACAGTATATTTCTGAGTCACCACACACCTCTCAATAATTCAGAGCAGTTGTCAGATGGAGATCTGAGATCTTTATCTTCAATTCAGAAAGCATAAATAATAGTGGTTTATGTTCTTTGTCCTCAAACTGTAACAATTCCATCACTTCAAAGTTCTTAGATTCTGTAACATGGATACATGACCTGCACTGTAAAGCACTCTTGGATATTGCAAAGCTTTATTCGAGCTGAGCTTTAGTATAAGGGCGTAGGGAAATTGGGTTTGCATTAATTTCTGTCAGTTAATGTTGGTTGCTCACATATAGTGATGATACATCAGCACAAGGAGGAATACTTTCAAAAACTTAGAAAACATTTCTGTTGAAATTTTAGAAAATTTTAATGTTGAGCTGGGTTTTCCTGTTTCAAGTCATTTGGGTGCATGAGCAGGTAAACCCACCATCAGTCTGGTCTTTACATGTGTATAAAAATCACTGTGTCTTAGTTATACCAGCCATACAACACCTGAGGTGAATATGTAGTCCTCTCAACTTTGTGCTAAAATTGTTATCAAGTAATATAGTGAAAGTGTGTCGTTAGAGCCAAATTTCATGGTTGTGTGCTTTCTGTAGTGCATTTGTCTGGAAAATTTGTGCTGTGTGAGAAAGCAAGAAATCAAAGCATGGTTGTCTAATAGACCCATAGGCTTCAGAAGAAAAAGTGGTGAGACAAAGTGGTTTATTTCTGCCACTGAAGTGAAGAACATAAATTCTCAGGGGCTTGAAGAAATGTGCATCAAGCTATGATTTTGACATGCTAGCACTTCACTATGGAAAATAATCTAATACGACCAAATTACTACCAAATTATCCATTGTGATTTGCTTGTTCATGCTATGTTTATATGGGTTAGCCAAGGATGGATTCAGCTAGGCTGTGAGGATAAGGAAAGTATTGCAAGGAATTAGAATACCAAGTGTTTGTTCTAGATATTACAAGTACAATGTGAGAATAAAATTAACTGTGAAGGGCAGTGTCAATTCCCACATTCGGAGACATTTTAGTATTTTTGTACATATTTTATGACACAGTTATGTTATCAGAAAACCTCTTTATTGGTAATTGCAATTGACAGTACTGCTTTCGTTTTCACATCGTTTTCACATCATACTCTTTCTCTAGCCAAGAAGCCATATTTAGGTCTATGGCAGTCAAAATGGAAACTGAGGACATAGTGAGGAAATATTACTGTGCACAGAACTTCCCTTTTCACCAAATCTGCTACTGACAACAGTGCTTATCTTACATGGTGGCAGCAGCAGAGATAGGATAGAAAGCAGACAGATGGCTTTGGTAGCCTCATGTAGACAATGCACTTCCTTATTTTAGGAGCAGAAGGAACTGAAGGTTGTGGCCAGCAGAAACCCCTCTATTTCTACTGTAGCATTCTTAAAGCTCTGCTTGCTATCCAAATCACATTTGTCATCATAGAAATACCACTAGAGGTTCATGTGGCTCCTTCTAGCCACCATTCACTTGCTATATCAGTCCTGCTCTTCCATGCTCTGTTTCCTGAAATGTCATTGTAATGCCACCACAGAGGTTTTGTCATTTTTTCGTTTTAAATTCTCCATACTGACTCAGAGCCCTGATTCAGCTCTAGTTATTCCCATGGATCAGGCTCAGTGTATGAGCGTCTATTTTATCTGCCTGTCAGGGTTCATCAAGCTTCTGGAAGATGCTATTAATCACATGGATTTAGATTCAGATAGTCCTGCAAGGACCACAGAGTTAGATTCAATCCTTATGGGTCCCTTCCAATTTGAGACATCCTCTGGTTTAAATTCTAGAGAATACGTTGTTCTATTGCATGCAACAGTATAGCAATCTTAAGGTGACAAACTTCTTAAATATACATTTAAAAAGCAATGATTTACTATAAATTTTTTAACGAAGAGTAGCTCTTGTTACTAGATCTTGCTCTAAATTACAGTTAGCCTAAGACAACGATTAAAAGTATAAAGGTCATGATAGACTAATTTTTTAACATCAGGCTGACCTATGTTTAATGTTAGTCAAGGATGTAACAAAAGACATAAGCAGACATAGACTTCATTTACTCAAATCAATCCTTTTTGTATCTTGCATGCAATTAAACAAAATGTAATTATTAAATAAAAACTCTTTTTTCTTTTCCTTTTTCTAAGGGTATTTTGGTCAGGATGGCCATTTTGGGTCGTGTGAAAACAAGTACTGTGGTCTGGGCAGACACTGCGTTGTGAACGGGAAGACTGGCCAAGCCGAGTGTCTGTGCATGGAGCACTGCAAGCCACATTACAAACCTGTGTGTGGGTCTGATGGAGAATTCTATGAAAACCACTGTGAGGTGCACAGAGCTGCCTGCCTGAAAAAGCAAAAGATCACCATTGTACACAATGAAGACTGTTTCTTTAAAGGTAAGCATGGCTGAACAATATCTGGAACATTGCTATCGGGTATGTGTTTTTGAGCTGTTCAATTAAATCTCTATAGCGTCTGCACTCAGTGTACAGTGAATAAATCACTTGAAAAATTAATACAGTAAGTATTGCACTCCAGAGATACCTTATGGATTTTTTTTTCCTTTTGTTTATACTCAGTGCTCTGGGCAATCACTGCTTTTTAACCTGAATAAACCAGTTGTCTCTTAGAAACTATTCTATGGCAGCTTGCCTTACAAATGTGGTTGCTGACCTCATTCATCTAAATGTACTTATATCCCAAAGCCTGAAGGATATTAATCTTTGTTGCAGGAAAAACAGAATTTAGGATTTCAGAGGGGTTTTGGAAGGTTGTAGGACCTGTTCTCATGTTTGGTGTTGAAGCTGATAGATCAGCAGCTTATTCACGGCTAAATGGGTCTTTCTTGCTTTGAATTTGGATAATGAAAAGTTTACTTGTGTACTCATCAAAGCATGCAAGATTAGTTACTTTTTAATCTTCTGAGTGCTAAGAGATGCCAGCCTGAATTCTGAGAGATACACCTTATGCTAAGCATTTTATGCTGACACTGTCAACAATTGCAACGCGCTCTTTTTTTTTGTATAATTTGAGCACACCTTGCAGGTTTCTGGAACTCTGCCAGCGCAGACTTTGAATATCTGTGACTACTTTGACAGATTTTGAGTGTATTTTCACTGGTTAAAAAAAGGTGGATGGCTTTGGTGGAAGGGGAAATTTTTTAAATAAGGCCCTTTTTAATTAGTCTTTCTAGTGCTTCCTGAAAACATGATAAGCTCAGCAACTTCATCAAAAAATGCTGAAGTGCAGGTATCTATAGGTTAAACCAGGGGTGTGGAAATCTAAACTTTGTTCAAAACTGTCTGTGGGCACTGTATAAAATTGACAGATCATCACAAAATATAGGCCTTAAGTACATAGCATGTGTTCTGAGGTAATGGAAAATTAAAATGGGATTCTAGGAGTATAACATATAGGGCTTGTAAAGAATGGTTTGTGCAATAACAACAGAACATGAATTCTTCCATCTTAACAATCACTATCTCTTTTTAAAAAACTCTGATGATGCAGTACTCTGACAGTAGAAAACCACAGAATGGTTAAATTTATGGGGCTAATTTCAGTTCTTTAGTATGGTGTATAAAACACAAATAGTTTCAGAGCGTGTGTGGGAAAAATTATAGCATTGCTACATTTTTCCCCTTAGAAAAAGAGAGATTTATTTATGGAAATGAGACAAAACTTCAGGTAGAAATACAATTCAAAGATTGCCTTAAGTTTTGGTAGCTCATCTTTATGTTTTAAATTCACCATGCTTCTTTCACTCTTGTTGTGGACGATGGAGTATCTGAATGGTGTTCAACTTCAGACACCTAATTTAGATGCTGGATTAAAAAAGTAAAAAAGTCAGTTTTTCCTTTAGTCAATTACAATCTTCAGTAAAGAACTAGGATATCTGAGTGAATTTTTTGCCTTCTGAAAACTGTTATTTATCAAGATATTCAAATTCTCTTATTTGAGATATAACTACATGCCTAAAAATAATGTACAATATTTCATTTTCCTTTTTTTTCTCATCTTATGTTGACTTCAGTCATGTTAAACAGATGAGATGGGGGCAGTTATTTTTCTTTATATTATTTCATACACATGGGCCTTATCAATCTCAATTTCTTTTATGTTAACTTCACCTGCTTCATTGCTGTGGTGGAGCAGAGTGTTGTTAAAGCATTGTTTCCTTTTGTGACTATCTTCCAACATCTTCTATCTTTTGTAACTATCTTCCAACATCCACTATATCTGTATGGTAAAGGGGGCAGAAGATGTCAAGCTATTTTTATATGATTTCTTTCTTCTACAAAACATTTCTAAGCTAACCACTTCAATAAGATTGCCTTCAATAAAGCTGAAGGTTCTGCCAGTTAGAGGTCAAAAATATTAAAAAGCTCATAGGAAAAAACCCTCAACAGTGCTCCTCCTGGACAGAGAAGGTGAACCCCATCACTACTGATGGTGTCAGAAGGGCACTGCCACGTGTCCTCCTTGTTAGTTTAGCTGACATCCTCTAGCAAAAATGATCTCATTTCAAGGAGTTGTTTCTGAGACCATAAAAATTCAAAGAAGATCAGAAAACAAATATTATGAGCACTTTGTTTAGGCTTTCGTGCTAGTCGGAGCTGGGACAGGGTGTGAGAGGAAGGAGTGCCTGCAAGATGCTGTTACATGACAGGATAGTCACTGTCAACAATATTATGACAGCAGTTAAGTATTTGTTATTTGTGGTTCATTGTTAATCATTGGTTTTCAATGCGTGTACTTAGCTGCTATTTTGTGTGTGTATTTTATCTCTAACAAGGTCATGCTTTGAGCTGTCTGTGCCTCAAATCCTCATACTGGGTTCTCTGTTCTCCCCTCTTCAGGGGGAAATATTTCTTGCTGCAGAAATTTTAAGTTTTAGATTGAGTATGAAGATCAAGATGAGAGAAACTGAGAAATACCCCTTATTTAAATGAGTAAGCTTACCAGAAAACACTCGTATTCTGTGTCTGGAGAATAAAATTTTAAAAGCTAATGTTCTCTATAACTAATTAACATTACAATTGTAGCTATAACTATTTGAATAATACATCTTGTAACCAAATGATTTATAGTTGATCTAAAACATCATGAGTTCTACTTAATGATTCAAAAATTGCCCTTTTAAACACTTACATGCTAAGTGGAGTTTAAAAATTGGCTTGCTAAATGAGAGAGATCTTTGGCTTATATGTTGAAACTCCATTAAAATCACTGAGAAATGTGTGTCTTAGCTAAGCTGTGCATAGAACACAGACAAAAATCATCAAATCCTTCACAGAGAGCCATTTCTGAAACATTTGATAGATACATTTGAGGCAGTGAAAGCTGTGTCAAAGTTGTACTCTGCTGACATGCTGTTTTTTAAATTAAAATTTCAAATTCTGATCCATTATCTGCTATTTATTTTAGCTTATTTATTTCCAGATTCATTGGACTACTTCCTTTTTTTACCTTTATATTTTTTTCCTTCTCACTTACTATCTTTACTTCTTCACACCAAATTAAGTCATCCCTTTTTCCAAAATATGTGTGGAATACATGCAAAACAGTAATTGAAGTTGAAAATTTTTCCTTGGTGTTTGAGACTGTTATGCAAATGTTACATTTTTCATATGGATCAAGATAATGGCCATACTAAATTAGAAATTACTTTTCCTCCTCTCCTTCCATAATTATTCCCTCAGTTACTTATTGGCATGTCATGATGCATCAGACACTGAACGATTTTTCCTACTGGCTTGGTTAGATGTTTAGATGCCAACTGTGACCCTGAGAGTTAGTCAATAAACTGTCTCAATTTCTTCTCATATAAAAGCAAAATGAATTCTACAGAGGAGCTAATTACTTATAATCCCCTTTTCTATGAATTTAAATTAGAAGTTTTTTGTATACTTGTAGAGTCCTCTATTTCCCTCAGGTAAAGTCCAGTGTCCTGTAACTGGATGTTAGAGAATGAAAACTTTGCAATCACTTTCAGAGGAGCTTTCAAGCCTGAACAATCTAAAAAAATGTAAAATATTTAAGATTATTCTAATAAAGCAAGAGAACTTTTTAGAAAATCCTTTGTCATCCTGTGATCTAAGGAACTTTCAGACGGACTCATGTGGGAAAATGTACTAGCTCGTGAATGGCATTCTTAGGACATCAGATAAGCTTCAGTTACAGTTTTTTAGCTCACTTCTTTTACTCCATTTTCCTAAACCCGGGCCAGTAAGTATAAATAAGAGATTAAAACCTTTCCATAACCAATTTATCTTGTATTTTCTATGCACCCTGAGCTTCTTGTATATTTTACATTATATTTATTTCCATACAGTGATACACTCAGTCATTATGACAATGGCAATTTGCTTTGAATCTTCAGGAATGTAGCAAATATTCCTATATACTTTGAATTTGAATGAAATACTAACTGTCCCACAGAAAAGATCTAGATGGCTGTTTAGTCTCTACAGTGACTTCCACAGGATTAGTTCAAAGACAGTAATTTAAAATTTTTTGTTTCTGTTTAATTTGTGCCCTAGGTGATCTTGCATTGGTTCTTAAAATATTGACACACTCATTTAGAAGCATTGACATTTATTTAATCTTATTTGATGTTCATATACTTCAAAAGCAAACATGTAAGTCTCTGTCATCTTACCAGTTTCACCTCTAGAAATATTTCATCTTGTCTCTTACCTAAATCTTAAACATGTTATTTAAGTTTGGTCATTAGCCATCTTTTGAAAGAAATTAGGATATGTTAATCTGAATATCAATCCAGAGTTTTAATTGCAAAAAGTTTTTTTATAAGATGGATTTGCTTTTTTACTTTGGCTATTAGTTGGCTTCTCTGTTGAAGTTCTCAAAAACATCATTGTTACACTCTTTCTTAAAGGCTGAACTTCTGCTTATAACATCACCCTTAAGGTTGCTACCAATAAAATATCAAGCTTCAGTTGTCACTCCAGAAGTATGTTCAACACAAGCTGTATAGTGAAAAAAATCTGAAAAATCTTTCAGGACTCAAGGTTTCTGCTTGACCTTAAAATGTTTGATAGTGCATAGGAGTTATTAGACTTAGATTAATAATCCAGCCTATGGTCTATATATCTGCACTTTAGTGCAACAACTAAGAAATTAATATTAAATCTTTTTTAGCACTGTTCCTCTACTCTGCTTTCCCCACACGGTTCATTTTCCAGAGTTCCATTGCTAATGAGATTTGGAAAAGTGGTCTGTTTTCCTCCAACATCTGCGCAAGATTTGTCTCAAATATCTCTCTTAAATTCCCCAGTGTTCCCTGAATTGCTTAAAGTAACTGACATGCAAGGCCAACATATTTAATATCTACTACTAGATCTGCAGAGTGAAGCTGAATTCAAGACATTTATGAGAACCTGCATATAGGAAGCTTAATTTAAAAACGAAACATTCAACATTCCTGCTTCACCACTCTCGGTGATATTGTATCCCTTTGCAACTAAAGTCTTGAACTCTATTTTCCCTTCCTCCTTTGCATTGAATTCGTATCTCTAAAATGTGTGACGGGGCAATGACAATGGGGCATGTCCTGAAACAAGTTATGAATATAGGCTTGGCTTTTATTGTCTGGCTTAAGATATACTGCAAAGACATCCTTTATTTTCAGTGTCTGGAGCAGTCCCAATCTTTGTATATCAATGCCTTCAATGCTGGGAAAAACCTATTAATCAGCTCTAGCCTCTTATGTATTCTACATTCATATAGTGATGAAGAATTAGTGTTCTCTAGTTTATCTCTATGCAAACTTAATGGAGTTTAAAATTTCTTGAAAGGTCATCACTGGTGTTTGATACTGCACAAAGAAATGGGTTTGTGGACATCGCAGATTTTCACTGGTAGAAAATTTTAAAACTTTTAATTTTTCCAGTAATGATGTTGAATCTGTTCCAAGAAGCTGTATTAACCTGAGAGCTGCATTCTCAAGTCTCTGCCAAGTCATTGAATCAGACAACCAACACTGTAAAATCTTCTTTCTTGGAGATACTAAAAACCTGACTGAATGTGGTTCTGGGCCACCAGCTCTAGGTGGCCCTTCTTGAGCAGAGGAGCAGCACCAGATGATTTATTATGGTTTCCTTCAGCCTCAACCATTGTGTGGATAAGCATCTCTAAAAAAAACATCCTTGTTTATACACCTTCAGCCTGATTTGGAAGAAACAGGATGTAGCTCATGGTGCTAAAATTGAGCCAGTAGTTTCTGGTGCTGTTGAGGAAGAATTGGAGAGATCAGAGGAAGAGAAACAGAAGCAGAGTTCTGGCAAAATGTAGTCAGTGGACAGAGTTCAACTCGTGCCCTCCTTTCACAGCTGGTAATTTGGGCGTGTGGATAGGGCAGTGCCACTCACAGGATAGAATATTCTTTGCTATCCAGCTTTGTAGGTACTGTCAGAAAAGTGTTGATGTGTTCCTAGCAGTACATGGATTGTACAGCTATGGTTCAAATCATGTTTCAATTTCTGTGCTCAAATAGCCTTTATAGAAATTTTGGGGAAAGGCAAAGAAAATCACCATCCAACTTTTTTTGTGATATTCTAAAATAAATACTGGTATTGCCTAGTATTGAGGATAGTAAATGTTTTAAAGACAGGTTATTATGTAGTGGCAAAATGGCTGCTTGTACTTCAAAATAACTAAAGAACTATCAGATTGGTGTATGAGATAGTGAAAATTACTATACAATAAATCAACTAAGCATTTTGTCATAAATTTATAGTAAATGAAGGAAGCCTTGTATTCAGGGAGACATTTAAGTGAGAAACATAATTTTGACGTTTAGAGTAAGCACAAAATTTTAAACTACTGAACATTGGTTGGTCTAATGCAAACTTTAAAAAGTTTTAATTAAATAACGTCAGAATTATCATTAGGTCTTGTGGGAAATTTTTCTGATGGAACATATTGTTGGCCTTTAAAAATCATTAGCAATTGGCTACATATACAAGGCATTGGCGTGATATTTGTAGTTCAAGTTGGCTAGTATATGGTATACCAACTTCAAAAAAGCCATAGCTTCTTTTACAAAATCTGAAAATTTTGAAGAGAAGTAGGCATGCAAAAATGATTTTTAATTTCCATTTCTGACTCTAGTAGCTAATAATGGATGGGGTAAGTAAATTTACAGTGGATAAATCCCGTAAATTAAAAGCTTTCTCTTGTGGTTTGCCATTTATTCTCTTTTAAAATAGGATGTAGGTGGGGTTTACAGTAAACTAAACTAGAAATTTAGCATTGCCTTTTCAGGATTATTTGCTTGCTTTTAGTGTGTAGCACCCTAGTGGAACCTGAGGAATGAAATTGATGTAAAGAAACTTAATCTACTCAGTTGACAGAAGCTAGTTTAGAGAAATTGTCAATATCTGTAAATATTTTTCAACTCTTTTTTTTCAACTTTCAACTTTTCAACTTTTTTCAACTTTCTTAAAAGTTAAATAAAATATTTATACCACTGTAGCCAGTTTATACTGTTACTTCTTTAACAGAAAACATTGCAAGCAATAGATAATTAAAGTTTGACAGAGACCTATAATTAGTGATTCAATTACAGCATTTTTTGTCATGGAATTGTTCATTATACAACACTTCTTCTGACATAAAGTGCAATTTAAGTAGATTAGATTGTCAGACTTTATCCTGAGATAAAACAAAGTGGCTCATATTTAAATTTATACAGAATAGCCCAAAGAGTCCTCCAGCTGAAACTGATTTTAAAAGATTAATTTCAGAAAATCAAAATAGTTAATTTTTCCCTCATTCTAATTTATTTTTCCTCTTGTTTGACTCTGAACTTCTCCCTTTTGCTGTCATTGAAGCCACAGCTTTGTTACTGATTATTTATAATAATTTATACGAAATTTATAAAATTTGTATTACTTGAAGTTTTTACTTTTCATAAAGAAACTAGTTTTTGGCCTTAGCAAAAGTACTTCTGCTGATACTCATGCAGAGAGTAAATAAAATTTGATAAACTGGGTGATGAAATCTGATTAGATCCTTTAGCTTTCTCTTTATGTGGAATGATAATGTGGATTTAATTTGAAATTGTTGAAAGCAAACAACAGAAATAAAGGAAAACAGATTACAGCAAAAATTAAGTTAAACTGTAGCCCTAAGAAATAAGCTAAAGTAAAATTATACAAAACTTCCACTCTCTAAGAGTGATGTTTTGAATTTTTGCATGTATTTGTATTGGCTTTGGGTGCAATTAAATCCTGAACTATATACTGCCAAAAAAGTTTATTTCCCTCAGGGCTGGAACAGATGGTGGGCATTCTTTTTTTCTTCTCACCATTTAGAATCCAAGTCTGCTGAATGTCTACAAGAAAAAGTATTTATGCCAAAGAAAACTGCTGATGTTGGCCTTAAAGCAGTAGAATTCTTAGCTGTATTGGCTACAGGGTTATTACTAGTAAGAGTCCTGGTAAACAGGCAGTGCATTGAAGTTTTGCTATTTAGCAGTGTTTTAATACAGATTTGAGATTTGTCTAGTAATGTTTGTTGTACAGAATAGAAAAAGTGCTATTGACTAATAAAACTGCAAGTTTTCACTTGGTATTCAGCCTGTTTGTCAGGCTATTTTGCTGTGCAAGGAGGAAGCTATGAATTAGCATTTCCCAGCCATCACTTTGATAATTAGAAGAATAAAAATCGAAATGCATGGAGAATAGCAGAAGTGTTGTTAATCATGAGCACTCCATACTCTTAATCCCACCTGGAAAATGAGAAAAAAGCACTCCTGGGATCTAGTAAATGGCAAGCCTTGTATATCACTAAAAAAAATCTGAAGGAGGAGAAAATATCCTTGCGGTGTTAAATACTAATTGTGGTCAAGAAGTTTCATTAGTGCTTCTAAATATAAGACAACTGCTGAATGGATCAGTTCTTTGTTATTTTCCTATTCCATCTTCTCTTTTATAGAAGTCCTTGCCATTCAAACAGAACATAAAGATTTTTATTGGTCCCTTATGATGCAAACTATAGTTGTACAATCATCATTTTAGAATATGAGCTCTGTGTGCTCTTAGATTTGCTGTCACTTTATCACAATTGTAGAAGCATCTTGAAGTGTATTTGCTTAAGCAGATGGTGAATGGCCGCACTGGGAATATATCTATCTTCTTTACTGTATGATGAAGTTTTAAAGCAGACATTTTAGCTATGGTTGTTGGAAAAACATACTTTCGTGCTAAATCTTGTAGGAAAAAAACCCCAAAAAACAACTGGTAAAAGATTAAAAACCCTCTAATAATACTGAGTACATGAAACTGGTATAAATTAGGTAGTTGAGTGAGCACAAATGACACATACAATATATAAGAATTTTAATGCTTTCTTTCATTTTTACAGTATCTTATAATTAATTTTTTTAAAAAATAAATTAAAAGTTATGTTTCAGATTTTCATTTACAAAAAATCCCAAAGTGCTAAGGATTACTGTGGAACAGAGAAAACCTTCTAGTTTATATGGGATTCTCTGTAACACTATCATTTCAGTAATCTCAGGATTTAATTCAATCCTCCCTACTGAGTCTAATGAAGATTAGGTTCATTGAAATCAGTCAATTGATGAATATTTGTTATATTCAAGCATGAAAGACGTGAAAGGGACCCCAAGGCAGTGAATACTGGGTTAGAAGTTTGAAATAAATAAACCATAAAAAATCAACAAAAAACAAACAAAGAACCACACACACACATCCTCACCACCACCACCACCCCAAATGTGAGAAAACTGCTGAAAACACGCTGTTTGTACCAGTAGTGTGGTGTAAACTTGAATGTTGTTCTGAAATGTTCTCAGGATTTGCCTGAAACATAAATCCAGTTGATTTGGCAAACATCACAACTGGTGGCAGTTCCTCATTATATTGGATGGAGTTTACCTACTCTGTATGTATGGAAATTTATCTCACAGTTTAACTAATTTTAAAAATATTTTCTTTTATGACTCCTTTAAAATATTAAAAAGCTTAGAAGTATTCTGAAATTGTTGATGCTTTTTAAAAAGTAGAGTTAGACTTGCTTCGTATATGTCCAGTACTTGTAGAGAATAGGTTGTTGATAAAAAGCAAAGAGGAGGAGAGATCAGAATAGACTCCTTTGGCATTTCATGTGCTTGTAATGATGGTTTAGGGCTTTTGTTTGTTTTGCTGAGTTTTTCTGGTTTGGTTTTTTTTTTTGGTCCTTATACTGGACTCTGGAAATAGGGATATTTTTATTATTCTTTTGCTCTCAATGGATTTGGAATAGGGTATAGTCCTGCTGCTACAGGACTATATACATATGTATACCAATGGTAGAAAGATGTTAACAGGTTGAGTCATGAGTTAACAGTGGATGGAGGGCCCTAGAAGTACAAATGAAATAGCCAGTTATAAAAGATTAAAAAGTTCATTCATTTTTGCAGTTCACACATAAATCAATGTAAGTCTAGGCACAATATGTATAGCCATTAAAGTAGTCTTGATATTCTCTTTGTATAACCAAACCTATATGTTCATATATTACTTTGACATCAGTTTAAAAATCTCCCACTTCACTCCAAAAATAGTGTTGACAAAAAAAGAAAGAAAATTATTGCTTCATTTCTTTAGCTGTTTTACTCTATAGGCAAGTATTATTGGTGATGGTGGCAGTAAAGACATTTCTAAGTCTCATGGGATGTGGGCATACATCATAGTATTTCTTTTTGTACCATGAATGATGTGTAGATCAGGCCAGTCTGTGGTGCCTGTTTTGCATACTTGCTTCTAGAAGATGAAAATCTGGACGTGTAGACTAAAAAGGGTTGTTTTCCTGAACAATGGTATTGTTTAGATGATCAAAGGGCTGTGACACCTAGGATGCACTGTAGATATATTTTCAGTCTACATGTGCTAAGTATATTTTCCTGAGTTGTGTACCAATTTTTTATGAAACATTCTGGACGTTACTTGAAGTTAAAAGAATTTTTGAAATGTGAGTGGTGGTGCATGATAATGTGATAACACAAAACGTTCATGCAGAGTTCACCTGATGAAGCTTTGGTATTTGCAGTATTTAAATACTCTTTTATAATGCATAATTTAAAGACTTGAGTATTCAGAAGTGCAGAAGATTGAATTAGATATTATTATTTCTAAAAGACACAGGATAAATCAAACAATAAAGGATCTTAATTCTCTGTCTCTTGTAAAAGGGAGTGATTGTACATAAGATTACAAGTGAGGGTGAGATAACTTCATTTTAATATGGTAACCCTTTTTATTTGCTTATTGAACTGGTGGAAAAAGGAAGTTCACTTTGCAAGGAGTTGAATGCAAATGTAACAAATTACTTGTGGAAGTAAAAACTAACAGGAATATTTTAAATGCCAATTCTTTTTTTTTTTTTCCTAATTGTAATGGTGGCCGAAAATGGATAGACAAAACTTTTCTTTGTGTAGATCTGAGTAGATGCAATTGTACAAAGCCAGGATAATTAATCCCCACAAAAGGTAGAATAAGACCTAGTAACTTCCCAGAAATGTCATCAATTTAAATTTATTTACAATCTTTATTTATGAGGAATTCATTGGAAAAAAAAAAAGAGATGAAAGCTTTTTCACACAAAAAAATGTCACTATAAAAGCTAAGTACTTTGAGAGATGTCTCTTTCCCTACACCAAAAGAATTAATAGGCACACAATATAGTGCAATCACAGTTTTGGCCAATCAAGATGTTCTTTTGCCAAACTTTGAAAAACAAGTTTGAGTGAAAAGAGAATAGGGTGAATTACTTGGATTTTCTCTTCTAAGTTACACTTCTTTACTTTTTTCTTTGCTGTACACTATTAGGTTGATTGGTCACTTGCAGTGTAGTAGTGTACTATTTTAAAAAATAATATTTAAAAAATGTTTTTATATATTCCAAGTTATTTGCTACAATTTTTACCTCTCTTACTTGGAATTTCTGAAAGAATGAGAAACTGGGATACTAAAATGTAAATAAGAGTAGAGTCAGTCCCTGAAAAAAATCAAAACTAATCAGCAAAACAAAGCCCCAAAAACAAGAACACTCAACAAAGAAGGCTTGTCAGGCTGGAAATCTTGTCAAAATAAATTGTAAAATATTGATCCTAAGGGCGTTTGATCATTTTCCTTGGCATACAAATGTTGGCTACTCCAGTCTGTGGATTGACTGGCCTTGTTGTCTCCAGTCTCTCAGTCTTAGGAGCTCAGTGGTGCTCAGACATGCTTTAAAGATCTCTTCTGATCTAAGGTGTTGGAAAAATAGAAAGTTATCAGTGTGCAAGTAAAAGCCTGTACAATTATCTCATATTTTTTTCTGCATTTTTCACTTATTACTGTCCTAACTTCAGCAAAGTAGGAAGGTTCTCTTAACTGGGTGAAATGTACCTCGACCAATTGACTTTCATAGATTATCGAAAGCACAACATTCTGAATACTCTAAAAGTATTTCTGAATGCTGAGATGAAGTTATACACAATTTGGCGTGCTTATTTCAACAAATCGCTATGTTTTGAAGTTCAAATTAGCACATTCCTGACATTAAATTTTTTACTGTGTGCACTCTAAATTTTACTCCTAAAATGTGACTAACAGCTTGGCCCTCTGAAATGTAGACTCTCTCACAATTGCCAGAGAAGTGTACTGTGTTCTTCCCTTTAAATTCTTGTGCTTATTTGTAATGAAAGAATAGTGATGTTCTAGAGAGCAGAGTGTGTAGGCTCAGGTACAGCTAGTAGTAGTTTGTTATAGAACACAGAGACAGAGGTTCCCTGAGGAATTCCATTTCCTGTTGACTTTATATGTCTCAGTCTACTGGTATTTTTTGGGTAGGTATATTTTGTGGGGTTTGCTCCCTGTGTGACAGTCCTAACTTGGAGAATTTTTCTGTATGAATGATTCAGAGGGATTTATTCTCTCCTGAAGAGGATGCACATCTATTATGTGAAACTTCCATCTTCTGTTGTATTTAAGGTAATAAAATACAGAAGAGAGATTTACTGAGCCTGGTAATTTTGTTGTTCTGCTTTGTTTTGCATTTTGAAAACTGCATCACTGAGTTTTTTTCCTCTTTTATGTGACAGGTGTGACAGCTGAGACAAATTGCTGTCACACCTTTCAGTGTTTTGTTGTTAGGTATTCAGGGTCTGCTTGGTCTTTCTTGAAGTGTCCTTGGTCAGTTTTTTATAAGGTTGAACTTTTCTCTCTCGTCCCCCTCTGCATCATATCTCAATGTCTGTAGAAGGAATTGTAATGCTCTGAGATTTTGATCCTTGTGGTTTTACCTGCAGTCAACTAAACACCACAGGAAGTTGCTTAGAAAATTAACTTTACCCTAGCCGAAATCAAGACACAGTGGACTCATTGTGTAAATTCTAAGGTTTTATTCTCTATCACTTTTTATAGTGCAGTTGTTGCCAAAGCCTGGGCAATCTAGCCAGCTTCTTTGAGGTGGTGTATAAAACTGGTGAAGAAAATTCTTAGTTTTTGAGGTAATTTAACCCACAAAGATTGTATATAATAAGTCTATATATGCAAACCAGTAAATAGCATTAAATTTATGTTTTTGTATTAATACATATTAGTATGTTTACAAAGACACATTGGCTGTGAAAGTGTGTCTTAAGAGAAGGATGATTTGCAACTGCTAATTGTGCTTAATTATTTTTAAATGTAGAGTGACAACTATGTAACCAAAAGAAATTGGAGTAAATTAGCCAGTGATCAATGAATGTATGCTATCACAGTCCTTTGGACATGCTGGGGAGATGACATACAAACACCATGAGGAAATCACTAGTTCTTATAGGGAACTTTCATGATATTTAAAACAAACAAAAAGATAACCCCAGGACCCCAAACCAATCACTTTTAGCTTTGGAAAAAAAATTTAAATGATAAAATCTTGGGTGGAGTAGGAAAAAAGAGTTTCAAGTACATAAAGAGGATAAGAACATTGCAGTTTGTACATGGAGAGAAGAGATGAGATGAAAAGTCTTAGAAGTTCTTGAGGTTCTTAAGGGAAGAATGAAAATTGTCTCATTCCTTCTGCCTCTGCTTTTACTTTCCACTTTTTCTTGCCATCTCGGTGTGGAGAAGTTGATATGTTTTAGCTTCCTCTTAGTAAATATCTGTTTGTTAAAAAAATAATTTTCCTTAAAGGAAAATTTCCATAAAGAATTTACTTAAAGGAACCTTGATGGGTTTTCATGTTGCTTCTGAGATTGAGTTTTCATCTGTTTTTGAATCTCTGCAGGGAGTATTTTCATCAGTATGAGCACTAAATGACCAGTTCAGACTTGTCTATGGAAAAAAGTTCCTTGATTACTTGGTAATCCTCTCTGCTGATAATAAAAATTGGTCTGCTCTGGGCGGCATTTTAAAATGTTTTGGTGATGTGAATTTTCTTGACTGCTAATAAGATGCAGGAAAAGACATCAAATAGCTTTGGGATACATCTCAAACTACAGACATTTAATAGTGGTTTAACTGCATTTGCGGGCAATAGCAACATTTTCTTAATAGCACCATTTTCTTAAAGGTAGAATCTTATCAACTGAACTATTTTCAATTTCCTCCACTGACATCCAGTATCAACTTGCAAATACATCTCATACCATTATGACAGTCATAGCAATTCAGACAGTCTAATAAATATACAATTATTTTCTTAATTCACAATTTAAAAACATTGTCTTTACACAGTCTTCCACACAGTTTTTATGGGCTAATTCATAAATTTGTATACATATCTGTAGGCCTTTTGCTGTCTTACTGTACTTGAGAATGCACAATAATCTGCTTGGGATTGCAAGTCCAAAAATGTTTAAATTTTAGTTGAGTTGATATTAAAAAAAAAAAAAAAAAGGAAAAAAGTTACGTCCCCAGTAAGTTACGTGGTACATAAAAGTGATACAATATCTGTGACTAAAATAACACAAAGTTTGGCTATAGACAGATACACATACAGTGCTACTTATAACTAGGGTAGGATGGTGTGGCATTTCTGATTTAAAGCCTAACACGAGAGCAATGTCAGTCTTCCAGCTGACTTCAGTAAGTGCTTGAGCAGCTCAGCATTGCGTTAGGCAGCTAAGAACACTGACCAGTTTAAATGACCGAGTTAACTTTACCTCCTATCATCAATTCAAATCATCATCAACCCGTAGGGTTGAGCTGGACGTTGTGTACCAAGGGTCACAAGAGGTGAGATAAGCTCTCTAGAAAACTGCTGCTGTGTCATGGAAACAAAATCATTTGCATTTGCCAGTGCATAACAACTCATGCAATTTTCATGAAGGCACAATATTTCTTTCATCTCAATTCCTTCTGCTGGGAATAGAAACTGTGTTCAGTGGTCTGCCTGGAGTAACATTTTGCCTGAAGTAACATCACTATTATGTTTCTTTGCTACTTTATTTGGTAATATAGAGAATAATGAAAATTTTACTTATCTGACGGAGTTATATTAGTAGTAGTCAGTAGAAGAGGCATGTAGCATGGCCAACAAAAGACAAGTTGTTGGGGGAATATCTGTGTGTGTATTCACTCTCCCTCTCTCTTCCTCTCCCTTTCTCCCTTTTTCATTTTGGGTTGGAAGGGACCTTAAAGGTTGTCCAGTTCCAACCCTCCTGGCAGGGCAGGGGTGCCACTCACTAGGCTGGGTTACTCAAAGCTCCATCCAGCATGACCTTGGGCACTTCTGCTTGCAGACAGGCATCATGTCCTTGTGTCACTGAGCAGGTCTGCTTTTGTTCTGTCCCTCTGTGGAGTACACTTTAGACACCACAAACTCCACTGCTGATGATAGTCTTCCTATAGTTGCTTAACCAGATAGCAGCTACCAGCCACCTCTACAAAACGAACACGAGGCCGTCAAGTGCCTGTTTTTACCGATGTGTACTTTTCCAGAGCGGATTTACAAATGCCACATTTAAATGCATCATAATAAGACAAATATCTGAAATGGTTTGAAGAAATGTGCATGACAAATCAGTTTTGCTGTGCACAGTATGGAATTCTAGTGGTGAAATAGTAGATGATTTATGGTTTTGAGGTAGTAAGTTTGTACTCATGAAAAAAAAGCTTGAATTATGAACATTTTTTGATGAGACAGGTACTCAGTGCAGTGGAGTATTCACATGTTTTAAGAAGAAAGGATTAATACCTCTCTAACCATACTGAGAACAATGTCCAGCAGGGGGGAAAGAGACTGAAAATGAAGTTTGAGAATGAGTGTCAGTGATGGATGAGAGGAAAAATCCCTTAAGAAATATAATCAGAGTTCTATCAGGAGCAATGGATGAACCTGTGACTTAGGCAATTCTAATGCAAGTAGCTGTAAAATAATATATCTCTGTAAATCAATATGAAGGAAGAAAAAAGCAAAAGGCTTAAACGCAGAAAAAACAGGGAACCAAGACAGTATAAATAATTTCTGATTTGCTGATTGCAACCTGCAGTACAGTTCATTCTGTGAACACAGCATCCATGCCTTGAACAGGGAAAGGGATTTTTGAATCTCAAGAAAAATTTTATTTTACACTATAACTTGTGATTGATGTACAGAGTTGTTCTATATTTAAAACACATCTTTGAAAGACCCATTTCTGAGCTCTGAATACTCCATGTGATCTTTCAAAGAGAAGGAAAAATGCTATTTTGACTAAATAGTTGAGAGCAGTAATAATGGAGGTATCCAAGATGTCCCTTGGCAGATCAATGAATATAAGATCCAAGAGGAAAAGCAATTTCAGGAAAACTACATGAGATCTTTAATTGAATAACCAGTTACTCTCTGTACACTACCATAATCCTTACACTGAAACTTGTAATTTATGTGCTAGTGATTCTTTCAATAAATTAATTAGGTAAAACTCCCTTGTGTTCCTACCACATTTAACATAAAGAATTTTTGGAAATATAATCTGCTTTTGTGCACTGCTGTTTGATGCTGGTTGGCAAAACAGACTTTGAAAATGGAATACAATTTTTTTAGTGCTTTTCACTGTAGTTTAGACAAGGGAGAAGTAGGTGTGATCACAATTGAGTCATTTTTATATGGAAGTTACTAATGTTCAAGCATTAAAAATACTAGGCTGATCTTTTTTTGTAAGAATTTTAATTTTAAGCATGGAAAAATACTGTTAGACTTGTTTTCAGGAAATAGACAAATTTATGACAAATATTTGACTAATAAGCACAAGATACATGAAGTATATTTTGCCAACATCCATTTCATATTTTGTGGTATATTATGCAAGGTGAAACTGTTAACTTTTGTAGTTCGAGTTAATGACTCTCATAATTTCTAAATGGTTTATGAGGTGCAAATATCCATGATAAGTTGGCTGAAGTTTCATTTTATAAATTTGAAGGTACTATTTGACTTGAACTGGGGATCAGATTCTTGGATTTTACTTGCTTAGTGATTTATGACCTGAAGAATATTACTTAGCTGATGTTTCCATATGGAATATATATATTTTTTTCATCACAGCAGACTTAATGATTCTAAAGAAGGTTGACAAATGAATGCACATGAGTTTTGTGTTGATGTCACGAAGAATCACTATAAAATGTGTTTGCAGATAGCAGTAGGAATAGCATTGCATAGAAAGTTTAATTCTGTGTTTTCTGCTTAACAATACAGTCTACCTTACTGTTTCAGACACATTGTTATAAGTGTTATCTGTCATTTGTATGCTTTAGAAGGAGAGTTTTGTGTTTTGTGTACCAACTCCATTTTTTAAATCCTTTTCAAAAATTTCCTCAGTTTTGTGTGAATCTATTGGTTAATTTGCGCTGTTTCATGCTTAGTGGAAGTTAAATTTGGCACAAAATAATCTCCAAAGATTTAATCTGAACAGAATGTGCTGAAGTCCAGACATGAAAAGTTTGCACAGATATCTATTTTGTTATTAAGTTCCTGCTGGAAATTAATTAGAATAGAGGACAAAGCAGTTGGTACCTGTGCCACTACTCACAGCAATATAGAATTATAGAATATTTTGGAAAGGGAAGAGACCTTAAGATCAGCTAGTTCCAACCTCTCTGCCCTGGGAAGGATGCCATTCACGAGACCAGGTTGCTCAGGGCCACATCCAACTTGGCCCTAAATGCAGAATCACAGAATGTGCTGAGTTGGAAGAGACTCCCAGTGTTCATCAAAGTCCAACTCCTGGCCCTGCGTGGGCCAGCTCCAGGAATCACACCATGTGATGGAGATTGTTGTCAAGTCATTTCTTGAACAACATCAATGTTGGTGCTGTGACCAGACCCTGGGGAGCCTGTTCCAGGCGTAACCCCCTTTAGGTGAAAAGCTTTCTCCTAATATTTGACCTAAACCTCCTCTGACACAACTTCAGGCCATTCCTTTATGTCCTGACACTGGTCACCACAGGGCAGAGATCAGTGCCTGCCTCTCCCCTTCTCTCCATGAGGAAGTTGGAGACTGGGATCAGGTCCCCTCTCAGTCTCCTCTTCTGGATGAACAGACCAAGTGACCTCAGACACTCCTCAGTAGGAGTGGGCTTACCTTCAAGGCCCTTCACCATTATTGCCCTTCTTTGCACATTCTTTGATAGTCTAAAGACCTTTTTATGTTGTGGTCCTAAAACTGCATGCAGGCTTCAGGATGAGGGCAGAGCAGAGTGAGACAATCCCCTCCCTTGCCCAGCTCGCAATGCTGTCCCTGATGCCCACCAGGGAAAGATTGGCCAGGAAAAGCACTGCTGGCTCATGTCCAACTTGCCACTGACCAGGACCACTAGGTCCCTTCCTGCAGGGCTGCACTCCAGTCTCTCAGACCCCAGTCTGTCTGTACATCCAGGGATGGGCCCTCCACAGCCTCTCTGCACAACCTGTTCAGTGCTTCACCATAGTGAAGAATTCATAGTGAATAATTTCTTCCTAACATCCAATCTAAACCTGTCATCACAGTTTAAAACCACTACCCCTTTTCTTGTCACTATCTGGCTGTATACAAAGTCCTTCCCTACCATTTCTATAAGTACTTACCATATAATTTGCAAGTATTGCTTTCAATATGATGGCTAAAATAGATACAGCATTAATAGTTGTGATAGATCCACATCCTCAGTGACAAATTTCTCATGTCGAGGTTTGTTGGTTTGGTTTTTGTTTTTTGGGGTTTTTTTTTGTGTTTTTGGGTTTTTTTTTTCCTTGTATGGGTATAATCCTATTAAAATATCTGTACAAGGAAATGTGTATACATCTGGAGAGTGATCCAG
Organism: Brachypodius melanocephalos; assembly: GCA_013398615.1. Taxonomy (NCBI): domain Eukaryota; kingdom Metazoa; phylum Chordata; class Aves; order Passeriformes; family Pycnonotidae; genus Brachypodius; species Brachypodius melanocephalos. The sequence continues at coordinate 18,560,000 of VZSR01003049.1, forward strand.
TCGATGTTCCTTTAACAACAATGGCTATGTAAAATACCATGGTGTTGGCTTTTTGGTGGGTTGTTTTTTTTGGTTTTTTTAGTGGTTACAGTTGATTTTGTTTGTTTTTCTTCCTGTTTTTCTACTAATGTGCTTGGGAAAACTAGCTTGCAATGACAGCTGCTCTGTACAAAGCATAATATGTATCTGTCCTATGAGAAAAACAAGTACAAGTAATTTCTTGTAGTATCAACTAGATAAAATGTTAGCCTGCTCCACATTCTAGGTTTAAAGATTTTAATTATTTAATATTTTTTCTAATTATATTTCAAATATTCTGTACTTTAAAATTTGCAACTTACAAATATGTCATAAAACCTATGGAACTTAGGATTGTAGGGAATTTGTTGTTGGATTTTAATTTTTTTTTAATTAATTGCTTTGTGTTAAGAAGTAAGACAAGCTCATGTTCTTTTATTTTTATCAATACACACATATTAATTTCAGTAGAATAAATACAGTTCAGCATGTAAATTCCTTATTTAAAGTGTCCTAAATGTGATTTTTGGGGTTTTAGACAGTAGATGATAGGTTTGCTGTTGTCAGACATGTAAATATTACTGAGAGATTTTTGGGTTACCCAAAATGTATCTGGATCTCTCCACTGATGGAGCTATCACTGCAGTGGGATTTAACAGCTCTTGGCTCTGTCTCCTGGCTTGCAGTGGGAGTCACAGAAAGCTGACTCAGCCAGAAGTCACAGAGTGTTTCCTCCTTGGCTCTGTTATGGCCAGTAAATTTCATCACAGAGGGAAGGGAAGAAGTCATAATGAGGCCAGAGTAATTCCAGGTACTGCATCACTTGTTTCAATGTCAATTGGCATCACTTTGTGAGGACTTAATGCATTCTATGTCCTTACCTTACATCATCAGTTTACAGGAGTTGAAATTACATCTTTATAGCTTAAATCTAATCTCCAGTGTTGGAAGAAACCAGTTCTGAAGTGACTGTGTGTTTTCTGGGCAGAGACTATGCCTTTAGTGGCAAGGGTTTATGTGATGGTGTAGAAAAATATTACTTATTAACATTTTAATTGATACTGGCTCAGAAAACTCTTTCATGTAAACAGTATTTTGGCATATTAGCCTTGTAATATTTACAATGAAATTTCCCTCCAATTGATTTGTGTATGGTTTGGATTTTTTTCAGTTCATTTTGAGCAGAGTTTTCATCAAAAAACATTGACTAGCAGGAACACTGACTGTATATAAAATTCACTACAAGTATTTCTAGTAATGTGTAGCTACATGTTGAATGTGATAAATTAGTAAATTCTTTAGAACAGAGAACTTCATTAGAATTGGCATGATGGAACTTTGTTTTCTCCTGACTGATGATAAATAAAATGCTTATTGACACGGAAATTAATAGTTGATTTTATTTTAAAAGTTGAAAGCACTTGGAATTATCAAGAATATAATTTGCTATAAACTAATCTATTTCATCTTATTTAGAGATATTTTATGCATACCTGTCCTCACACTAAAGGATAAGAGATGATAGAATATTGTTATGCTTCAACAGTTTCAAGTTCCAAATCTTGCATAAGTGATAGCTAGAAAATATAGAAACAATCAACTTTGGCTGATACATTTAATATTTTGTCTTGCTTTAGTAAAGCCATCCCTTTCAAAGCAACTGTTATGACCTATGCTTTCTCAGTATACACATGTGTAGCTATTCAGCCATAAAATGTAATAATTTACTTATTATAATTCTACACAGAAATTTAAGGATGACAACTGAAAACCAAATTTTTAAAGCACATTTTTATTTCTCTCCCACACATACTTTCATAGCTATGTTTCTTGAGGTTCCAAGCAATCTGCTCAATTGTCATTATTTTACAGCTCCCCTTCTCTTTTATTTGTGCATTAATTATTAGTACTATTTTTCTGTAGTAAGACTGTGTGCTGGGTGAGGGGAGAGATTGGTTTTATTCCTCTATGCACTTATGCAGTTAGACTCCTTGGCTGTCTTAACTTTTATTTTTCCTTTATGATAATTTCTTCTTCATTTCCCTTGCGTATTGCTTTGTCCATTCGGTTTTACATGATTCATCGATGAAAAATATACTTTGTTTATAAATTTTTATCTGTATTTTGCTCTTTTTCAGTTAGTTTTCATGCCTGGGTAGCTTTTTTCTTTTTCATTTGGCTTAGTGTCGTCTTCAATTTTTTTCAAATCTGGACATAATCGAAAATAGCAGTGAACATTCAGTGCCGAGAAACACAAACCTATAGTTGCTGAGTCTGAGAAAGCACACGCTTTCAAAGGTATCTTTATTTTTTTTAGTATTTTTCCGTGGCTTAGCTCTTCTGCTGAATGTGTGAGTGCCATAGCACATACCTCACTGACTTACTGTGTGCATATTGTTCTTGGCAGTGCATATAATATGGTAAGATCAATGAAGTCAGATTATACATTTGTGTAGTTTGATAATAGTGAATACTTCTGAAAAAAAGAAGCAAGGAATAAGAGATGGATTGTGTCATTCTCACAAGTGTGTCTTCCCAGATTTTGGTAACTAGGAATTTAAAGACTGGAAACTCCCAGCTAGCCTGTTCTGAAGCTTATCCAGTTTATGCTTTTGTTTAATGAAACATTCTGGAAGAAGAAATTTTTAAATTGAATTGTGCCATCTTTGGAAAGGTCTTCCTTGTGGGTTTTAAATCTACTAAATGGAAAATTTATTTTCAGTTCCATTCTTTGAGTGTGACAGATAATTCATGGCATGTTTATACCCCACATCACTGGGGATCTTCAAGCTACTCAAATATCTTTTCTGTGCCAAATCTTGCCTTAAATTTTTTTCTAAGATACACTGGGAAATGTTCCTCTCAGAACATGGCTAACTGAATCTATTTTACTTGTCTTACTGTTTCTGTTCTCTCTTTTTAATTTTTTTTTTTTTATTATTAATGCAGTATTGTATAGTAATTATCTTCAGCATTTCAAACTCCATGGGACTTGAGCAACATATGTACATCATTTTCAAAGAAAACGTCCGAGTTCTCTTTCCTAATAGAGAAATGTTGCTGCATAGAATTTTGATTCTGGTGTTTATTTTGGTGTTTAGATAGATTTCCATAAATAATTGTGGAAAATTACATTTAAACAACAACAGAAAGTAGTATAAAGTTAAAAATCTATGGTAGCATAAGAAATGTGTTGGAAAGATCCATTTAAGCAAATAATAGTAGAAGAAATAAAAAAATACTCAAGGTATGATACGTAGGCAGACCAACAAAAACCAAACAATTGCATAGTAACCCTCATTGTAGTCACACATTTCCACCAATCCCAGCCAATTCCACCCCAATCCCTTAGAGAGTAAGGGCTGAGTTCTTTGTTTGTTTGTTTTGTTTCACTGTCCCTCTAGAATTGTAGTTTAACATTTCAATGCAAAAAAATAAGTATGTGCATTTCTTTAGAGAGGATCTGAGAGCCTGTTGCTGCCAAAGTGTGTGACTGTCACAAATATCCTGAGTTAATTGCTTGGAATCTGTCTGGCATGGAGTCAGAATTTTGTTTTTCTGTGTATTTCACCTGTAGGGACTGCTTCTGCTAGATGTATTCCGAGCTCTGTTGAAGCAGCTGTAAATTTTATTAAAATGGGGGTGTCGGTGTCTCTCTTGCATTAATCATTGGTGGGAAACAAGAATCAGGTACCCCTTCTGCTTCATTTGAGATGTAGATTACCTCAAGAATTGTAGCTCACAGCATTTGTTAAGTTTGAGGGCTGACCAATTCTGTTACAAAGCCATTGTGGCAGTCACTGGTCAGAAATAGTCTCTAGGTTGCTAGCTGGAGCACTAATATGGTGGATCAAGTCCTAATCCTTATTCCAGGTACTGTTTTAAGCTAATGAAATTCAACAGAAGAGAAAGGTAGAGTCTTCATAATACTCTCAATTCTCATAGCTCAGGAATCTTCCTGGAGATGCGACGTCTTAGAAGGAATAATTTGTCTAAAGAAAGTTTCAAGTTTTTAATTTTTTTTCCCCTACACCTATGAATGTCTCAATTTTAAGAAGTATTTCCCACTGTTTTATTTATTAAAGCTGCACTCCGTTTCTGGATGCTTTGTGACTCTAAGGGCTTTTGTAAACAGGATCTACATTAATTTGGAGAGTTTAATGGTAATTTGAAATGTTATAACTAAGGACAAAATGTGGTCCCAAGTGTGCTTTGATATGAATGTGGTGGTTATGATAGAATCTCTCAAAATTCCTTAACTATGACTAGTAGAGCTAAAAACTTTAGGGATACAGTTAGCTGGCTTGCCATAATTAAAGCAATTTCTTATTGTAATCTGCCTTTAGTCAGGCATACCTGAGAGCTGAAATTAACCTTTTTAAAATTCTCATCTTTCATGCCTGAGAGGCCCTTGAAGTGTGAGTGTATTAGAATGATTTTTCTTTATTTTATTCTGCAGTAGAGATTTTTTTCATGGCGAGTTCTTGTTTAAGTCAGCTCTCTCTAAAGTACATCTTTTATATATGTACATTTGAGTTTGGATAGGCTAATTACTTACAGAATGAAGTGGACTTAGTGTCTAAGAAAGCTAGATTTTGATTTTGATTTGGATTTTTTTTTCTTATCTATTCTCATTTACATTTTATTATAAATATTTGCTATTACCGATAGTTGAATTTCCAGTCAGAATACCCTCAAATATATACCTGCTATTGAAAAACATAGTTTGCACAAATAGGTGCTACAGACACAAAATACTAAACAGTAGAAGACCTGAGATACCATTTCTCAGCACTTCAATTGATACTTCTGTTGAGGAGTTTCTGGTATTCCTGCTCTCTCTTAGCTTTTTGCACTGGTTTCCTTTTCTCAGGCATTAATATTTTACTATTTCCTACTGTATCCTAATTTTGTCTCTGTCCTGTGTCCATCTTGGCTTCATTAAGTGTTTAGAGTCCTGGGCTATCCTAGCTTTAAATTTTCCAGAGAAGCTTTTCCCAGTGTCACAGAAAGATAATTGCACCATGTACTTTTGCTCTAGTCTTATAATATTTTCCCATTTAGTTAAATGTTTCATTTTTGTTAACTTTAATTTTTTAAAAATTTGTTTCATATGGCAATTAAGTCTTCTTTGACAATATTATTTAACCTTACTGTTGTATTCTTTGGGTCTTTTTGGTCCTTGCTGAGTAGTTCATATTTAGCTCGCCTAAATCTTGTAACATAAAATTCCCTCAGGCATTAAAGTTTTTTACTGTTCTTCAAATCTTTCTTAATTTCCTGGTGATATGCCCAGAAGTGAATATGCTGTTCCAGAAGCAGCTGTGGAAATGCAGGATACCAAGTACTGAAACTGTTGTATGTAGCTTTTGATATGCACAGCCTAATGCAACAAAAGCTTTTTTTTCCACCAGTTCACATCAGTAAAATATATTGTTTTTCCTAACTCCCCTGATTTTGTGTTTCTCTGAATTTTTTTTCTCTTTCTTCAAAAACTTTTCCAAATTATTTTCCCCAGTCTAATGCAATTTCATTATCTTCAGGTTGTGTTGTGAAAATCTTTGTCTCGTTGATTTTGCTTTATCTCTGGTACGATTTATGTATTTCTTCAGCTTATTGAATCTTCTAGGTTATTACTGAGGATGCTGAGTACTAGGCCTTGTAAAGTTCTGTATATCATCCTAGATGAGGTCTTTTGCTGTTCAATACACACCATGTCTTAAAACTCTTTTGAGTGTAGATTATTAACATTTCCTTCCCTTATGGTTTCTAATAAGTATGGATTGACTTTGTTACTGTGCTAAATCACCCACTGAAATAGGAAAAGTTTTCATTCATTAGATGGCTTTGTTTACCTTTTCTCTGTGCTCCTCTGAATAACAAGGAAATTCAATCAGTAATCTTATTTCAAAATTGAATGACAGTTTTCTTCTCTGTGGATTGACACAGTTTTTTACCCCTCCATTTTAAAATTAACATTTGATATTGCTTTCTAATACTACTTTATCATATTACTAATTGCAGCCTAGCAAACTAGGCTACGTTTGATACAAATGACAGAACATATTTTTTAGGACTAATTCTGTCAAGTGAACAAGCATATGCTTACACCAGATCTAGGAAAAGAAACAATGGAGACTCTTCCTCTCTAACCAGTGTCGTATGTCCCCTCTCATAATACACAGAATATAATTTTCAAGGCTCTAAGTAGTCATTTATTCAGAATATAACTTCATTTTTCATTGCTGAAGATGCATACCTTTCCAAGGTATAAGTTGTTTAGTTTCAGGTAAGTGGGTAGTCTAGTCTAGAAATCTCTACCTGGACACTTTCCTGTGAGAATATGAGGTCTCTTCTCTTGTTCCCTTCACCACTCGTTCTTTGACCTTTCTTGAAGATAAGTGGAAAGAAGGCAATACTGAAGGGAAAAGCCAGCTCAGGAAAGGAACATTCCCTATTAAATGCCTTCCAAATACAATGTTGTAATTTTCATCTGAATGTGTAAAACTTTTTAATATATTATACTGAGTCAGAGGTGCTAACCATTTGTTTGAGCCTGAGCATTATTTCCCTGAGCCTATATTTCCTCTGAATCTGTATTTCAGACTTAATGACATGGGTCAGTACTTGTTCCTTTAATACAACATTTGATTGTTCACTGAAGTCAAATTAAGTTCGGACTAAATAACTTTAGCTTACACTTAAACTTTATGACGTCCTTAATAGTTTAACTGTGTCTTTAATATTTTAAACATTTTCTTTCTTTTTTTAAGAAATAAGCTAGAACCAGTTAATGTTTGCTGCCATGTTGCTCCTCTGCAGATGGGCTGGATTTCTCAGGTACATGCAGGTCATTTCTCCTGCATGCTCAGAGCCAAAGTAACAGTGCAATATAACCCCTCACTTAGGAGGGATAAAGGACATATTTGTCCATAAGTTACATAGCTTTTCCCTAGAATGTCAAAGTAAAAATAGCAGCTCAATATCTGATTATTGACTCTTCAAATTTTATGCCTTTCTGGCCCATCCTCTGTCATACAGTCAGTCCCTTCTCATGTAGGAGTTGCACCTGACCTGACTGCAACAATTCCAATCTATTCCTCTTACAACTCTCTGCTGATCAAAACTGCCATTATTCTCTTATTTCCTTTTTAGCTCCTAAGCACTTTGTCTCACCAAGTAGGACACTTTCTCCTTTATTATGTCTGGACAAGAAAAAATCCTAGAATAACAATGCTGCAATGAAAAGATCAATTCTGGATCTCTTCCCATAGTGTTGTTTGTTCTTCAGGAAAAGCAATTGAGCATGGGGAGGGATTAATCCCTTTGTGGTCTATAGTCTTCCTGGTGGTGAGGCATGCTTGTTGAAATGGAAATCTTGTTATTTAGCTACTTGAGTCAATAAAATCTATGTTGTATATATTATTTTTTAAAATTATTTTTACACCGAGTAATGCTGGAGGAATTATTGCCAGGAAAATTATATTTGTAGTTGCAAAAGGAATCCTCCACCCAGTCAGGTTTCAAGGAAGTGTGCTGAAGCCATTCTTTGTATTTCTCATAACAAAAATGCTCCGGAGATAATATCAAAGACATAAAAAAATCTTTAATGCTGGTGGATTTTGCATATGTTATCATATGAAGCATAAAATGAACATTATTAATTTTTTAAAATATTGTAATATTGCAGTTATGCTTAAATTTTGGCATGGTTAGAATACTGTAAAGTGGTATGCATCATGGAAAATGCTAAATTAATAATTCTACAGATAATGACCTTAATAGCAGCTGTCCCTTGGCAATGAAGTAATGGCAATAGAATTTAGCTCTTGTATAACAATTTCCATTTTCCAAGTACTGCACTTATTTAATAGATTTGATAGAGGGAAAAACAATTCTTGTATAAAGCTCTTGAATTACTTTACATTTTCTCTTAGGACTGAGTAAGGAACCCTTTACAAGGGAGAAGAGTTTAGAACTAGAAAGAGTTTCTTCAGTCCTGTAGAAGGATCTGACTGTATCCTTTTATATATTCTGAATATAAATGACATGACTAGAAGTAAAAACCTTTTCAGAAGCGTGGAAACTGGAGAATACAAAATGTTCTACCATGGAGTCCTTCTAACCAGCAGAACTGATAAGTCATAATACAGTTTTCATAGAATAAAACTATATTCCAGGGTTCTGGAAACTAAAGGCCATTTTTTTCTTGTATCTTTTCTCTCAGTGCAATGTATTTGAAAAATTTCTTAGTTTTTTTGCTCAGTCAAAGTCATGCAACTCTAAAAGATCTTTAAAAAGAAATTATTTTATATAAATGAGGGGGGGGAAGGGATAGAGAGTTAGTCCCTACAGAAGAACTAGGCTTTTTGCCTTTTTTTGTTTTGGTAATTTTGTAATTCAATAGGAAGGGATTCTTTCAGAAGCTTTCTTCATTACTACTGAAGTTTATCTGTAATTAAGTAAAAATGAGATGGAATGAACATACAGCACAAGACTGTAAACATGTTTACACATTTTGATAAACATTCCTGCATTTTTTCCTCTTGTAGCATTGATTCATCTGCATCATATTAAATGGAAATGAGCAAGATGTAAAATTAATCCACCCTTGTAACTATCTGAAGAGAATAATTATCTGATGCTTACAAGCTGTTTCTAGAATAGATCCTTTCCAAGCTACATTAAATTTTATTGTGTCTGTGTTTGAGCTTCGAATTACTGTGGATCACGTTCTTTAGCAACGTAAATGCTGTAGGTCCACTTAAGTCAGTGGAGCTGTACAGATTTTTTCTTTTACAGGAACAGTGCCCCAAAGTATCTAGATCTCCACTGCAATTTGACATTGCAATAGATGATAGAAATTTATGTGTGTTTGTTGTGAGAAATCAGTGTATGGACATCTTGGGATGTTCGGTTCCCATGTCACAAGTGCTCAAACTGGAGCTGTGGAACCAAGACCTTATCAAGCATCACGCTGTTTGCACAGCAAAAGCTCAAGAGCAAGAACGTTCAGATTTGACAGCTAACTTTATGCTAAGTATACATAAAAAAAAATATCCTCTCTTGGAAAATCAGTTTAAGACTTCTGGGGAATGGAGAATGGGAAACTGCCAGATTAAAGGATAAAAAGCTAATGATGGATTTATTGGGTTTTTATTCTGTGTAGGTTTTGGGTTGGGGTTTGGGTTTTTTGGTTTGTTTTGGTTTGTTTTGGTTGCTTTGTTTTGGTTTTGGGTTGGGTTTTTTTGTTTCAGAACAAGGAAATGGCTAAGTCCTCGGTTGAGGCAGACTAGACCAAGAAAAGCTAGATAACTGCATCTAGTCCCAAGAAGCTGTTATCCTGGTACTTATACCCTGTACTAATAGTGTGCAGACTGGGATCTAAACCTAGAAAGCTCACCTGTGCTAATTTCTGAGATAGGTAAGAGACATGAGATAGATAAGAGATCTTTTATGGTAAAAGTTCATATACTCATCAGCAATAATCAAGTATAGTTGCAGGAACCTGTGGGAAATATTATCCAAGCCAGGTCAATATTGAAAGAAATTTTATATATTAAAATAAAATTTAATTTGGGAGTAAAAGATCAAACATTTAAAGGGTTGTTTTTTTTTTTTAATTTCTATCTACAGTATTAGGAATCTAATGCTGACTACTACTATGTACTAGGAGGAGCACTGGGTGCAAGGAACAGAGAAATATTACTTTTTGAAGCAGTTTGCATTTGGCTTGACATAAGTACCTCATGAATTTGCGCCTTTACCATTTTCAAGTTCTTTCTTGTACATCTGTGGCATTGTTACTTTATAATATTATTTTTAAAAAGGCAAAAAAGCCTCACAATTTTAAGAAAACTATAAAAAGAGCTTCTATACAAATTTCTGAAGAAACGAAAAAGAGCAAACAAGAGTCTAGCTACATAAAGCTGTGTATGAGAAATACTGTTCAATTTCCCAACAGCAGAGGAACTGGAGAGTATGTAAGGATCTAGTATGATCAGAAATGTCTTCCTGAAAATTCATAAAGTTTCCTCCAAGTTTTTTTTTTTTTTCTGAAACCTGGTAGAGAGAACTGACAGAATAAGCCAATAGTAAGCTAGGACTTTGAAAAGTTTCTGAAATATGTTGACCTTCTGTGAGTGACTCTCTCTTTGTTAAACTTGTAGCACATTCCAAACTTGTTTTTCAATATTGCACTAATGATTTCCAGACCTTGTGAAAGCGTGAGTGATGTGAGTACGTTATCTCTCTCTGAACATAATTACTAATTAGATTGTATTTCAGAAATGAAATGCAGCTATTAATACTCTGTAAATCAAAAGGACTCTTTAAGTGGAAATGGAGTCCATTTGTGTTAGTGAAATGAGGCATAAAAGAAATCTTTATGGAAACCTAACCTCTTTACTTTTCTCCCCATAATGCTGCATTTATATTTTTGGTATTCAGCTCCATATAGTATTAGAAGATAAATATGTTAGCAACATAAAAGCTTCACTTTCAGTAAATACTGGTGATTAGATTTAAGTTCAATTGGAGTATTAAATAGAAATAGAAATTCTCAGTCAAGACTTTTCTAGACTTTACCTTGATGGTTTGCACTGCTTGTCATCTGGTTTTGATCTCAGTGATCTGCTCTTCAAGATTTTTTTCAAAAACTTTTCTCTTAAAAAATCCTGTGCACTCAGGTTTGAGATTATAAAATGGAGCCTGTCAAAAGTCTCATTTGTTCTGTCATAGATGATGGTAGCCAAATCAGTATCTGGACACTAATTAATCTTTTCAGGCTCACTACTGCACAGGTCACCATTCTCCCTCTCCTGAAACCTGGCCTTTGTTTCTGTCTTTGTTTACCATGTTTGTGAATAGAGCTGGGATAAAAGTAGAAATCAATAGATTTTGAGAAGTTTGAGTCCCAGGAGCTACTGAGAAGTATAGGGACTCTCCCATGGGTCTCCATGGATACAGAGAAAAAGCGAGTTGAGTTCTTGCAAGCCTTTAGGGTTATGGAGTTAGTCATCGGCACAAGAACATTGTTTGAAAATTCTTAGGTGATTCCAAACTTGAGAACCTCTCTTGATATCTGTATTGAGATTTTCATTTGGTTTTACTTACTGTAAATTGAAAGAAAATTATATTTTGTTTCCTCTGTAGAGCGTTATAAAAACCACTGATGAAGAGTGCTCTATAAAGGTCTCTCCAAGAGGAAGGAACTTTAAAATAATGTGTCCCAGTGAGGAAGGTTATTGAGCTCAGTAGTACTGGTTTACCCTGACTGTGTTTTCTGGAAAAAAAACAAAATCCAAAGGGACTTGCATTGAATTTGCTAGCTTTTCTTAGCCAGTGAAACACTCAAGGGGAAAAATAATAAATTCTGTTCTTTCATCTCTAAGGACTGTAACACTGGAGGCAGAGGCTTAGTACACTGCTTTCTCTAATTCTTTTATTATTGTGAATTATCTTCTGCTGACAGCTTATAACCTTTTTTTTTACAATAATACTTGATACTTATTACAATAATCTTGATACTTGATCTATCTGCTGCTGCATCAAACTGAAGATCAAAGTGTTCTTCCTGGATCTTGTCCTCTAAGAGTGTAGAGTTCCTTTAAAAAAAAAAAAATCCAATTATTGCTTTGTTATTTGATATTACAATAACTCTCGTCATGTGACTTTCATTTTTATCATTTTGAAAGCACCAATACTGGCTGCTTTAGAGAAAATGTAAGAGAAAAAAAATTGCAAAAAAAAATATCATAATTTGTTTATGATCATAGGCTTTGATTGTGGTTTAACCACAAACACAAGTTGGAAACTTGTCAGATTTCCTTTGTCCAGTTTCAAAGCTGGTATTTTTCTTATGACTGGGGTCATATAGGTCATCATCATCTTAATCTCATTCTGTGTGTGCTTTATCCAGGCTATTACCCACTCTTATAGCCTTTGATTCCATACTGAGGCCAGTTTCTAAATTTTTTGATAAAGGACCTTGCTATTTTGAATTGCTATTAAAAAAAAAAAAAAAAAGAAAAAAAAACAAAAACAAAAACAAACAGGAAAACCAAAAACTAAACCCAAACCAGCGACACAAAACTCTTTTATATCTTATCATAATAGCCTGGTTCTTGTTGCCCTTAATAAAAGATGTTAGGAGAATCCTTTTCAGTGGAAAATTACATGTTCCCTAGAAATGTATAAAATTCTCTTTTAATGCCACTTATTGTCATTGCCAAATGAGGAGGTCACAAAGCCCCATAATTTATTTTTCTGGCCTTAATACATGGCTTTTGTAAACTCTGGAGGAAAGCTTGTTTAAAGAGACACTGTGAGCTGTAAGAAAAGCTGTTAAATTAGATTTATGTGGTTTACTTTGCTAGGAAGTGCTGTGCAAAATAAACCCTGAGCATGTGATTTTAATACTGCATGAAGGCTTTTGTCCCTAAAGTAAAACAGTGACAGAAGTTTATAAAACGGTACCAAAAGCTTTTCTTTCCTTGCTAGCTGAATCAAACTGGGCTTTTAGACTCGAGGTGTTCAGTGTCTCCCATTGTTAGGTGCCATGCCTGACGTTATGGGAGGATGGATCTGTGGCACTGTTGGGATTGAGCCTGTTATCAAGGCTGCTTTGAATACCAGGCACAGTTAGGCAGTAAATGGGCAGCTGCTGCACACAGGGGCAGCCTTTTTGCTGCTCCATGGCACTGTGCACTGAAGCTTTGGAGCAGGTTGTGCGTGAGGGTGGTGTCACTGTTGGTGTCAGACATGAGGTGATGACTGTCAGAGAGATGACACTGCAGCACAGCACTGCAGCATCTCTAGCCCTGCTTGGCCCAGCAGGCAGTTTCTTTTACATATCAGCACTGAAAATGGGTGAGATTACAGGGTTAGCAAAGTGTGTGTGTGTGAGGAGCATAATAGGCCACAAGTGTAGCCATTAAATGTCATCTACAGTCCAGTTCTTGTGAGATCTGATTATTTGTTGAGTAGCTGAAAACATCTCTATCAAGGTTCTGTAATGAGTCAGAGAACTTTCTCTCTTTGTCTCCACTGAAGCTAAACCACTATTAGAACTCATTGTCTATTCAAGATGAATTGCTTAATCTGTTTTAAAAGGTCTATAAACCATGTCAGGATTTATTAGTAGCAGTTGTTAGAGTTATTCTAATCCATGAAGACTGCATCTTTGTCCATCTGAATCCGTAAAAGCCATCCAGTTTAAATCCCTTTCACAACCTCCTGGTCATGCAAATGTTTACAATTCATTGGTCAATAGAAACAGTATTATATACTCAGTTTAAGATTTTTTTATTGTTTTACATTACAAATTTACATTGTGTACAACCTGTGTATACAGACAGAAGTTGCAATGGCAAGGGTTACTTGTTGAAATATGCAGGTAACATACAACTTTATTCTGTGTCTTTCTTCAAATTGGCTCAGAGTAAAACTGAAAAATATTAATTTAAAGTTCAAAGGGATTTTTTTTCATTGAGAAGCTACTTTGGTGGATGGGACTATATAATTCTATAGCTAGGAACAGAGTGATTCATGATTCTTCAGGGGTATTCTTATTTGAGGACTTGGAGTCAAAGAATATTCTTCTATCTAGACTGGAAGGATTGCTCCCTCCTGCCCAAATAATTAACTTTTGGCATGGTTTGCTTTAAGGTTTAAATGTCACATTTGGGAATATCATTATGAATGGGAAACTTGAGTTTTGCTTCACTATCTCTCATATCCTTAATCTGTAATGGGCTACCTGATGATCTCAGATGGAAAGCATGACTACTAGGTCTCCCTCAAGCAAAAAAGTAATTTAAAAAGAATGATGTGGAAGTCTTAGCTATAAAGGATGTAGTTCTGTTTCAAGGTCTGTTCAAGACTTTAAATTGAACTCTGTCCAGACCAAAGGAAGCATGACTGTGTTCTGCTCCAATACTTGACGCTTGTGCTTTCTCCAGCAAGGTATAAACATGTACAGCGGCAGATATACTTGCTATGAAAGAGAAGTCCTAATGAAGTGTGTGATTCCACTTCATGCCTCTTTTGATGAGCATATAGGCACAAAAAGGTGCATGCCATGTAATTTCCTTTGTTTAATGCACATCCTGCAATGGAATCTGACAGTTTTGGGATGGCTTAGTATAAATTCTATAAAGAAAAAATTTCAGTTAAAAAAGATAAATACAGAAGCAAGGTTGTCTTAGAAAATTATCGCTCTTCTCAAAGTCAATGGCCAACTCTGTGCTTTGATTGCATAAATACAGCCAGCAAAAGAAACTCTATTAACTATAATTCAAGTTTTCAAAGTGTCCTTTTTTTTTCTCTATGTACTATATGATTACAGTTGAATGGCTAAATTTAGGTCTAGTGTTCTGCCATCTGTCTTTTAAAACACTAGTGTGTTAATGATTTTTTCCTCAGTCCCTTGTTGTAAACAAAATCTGTTGTTGGTTCTTGCCTGAGCAATTTTTCCTAAGCTCTTTACACTATGTGTTGGCACTACAGTCAGTTTGAAATACCCTTCCACTGCCTGATAAGTTAATGATCACAGCTGATGAAATTCAAAACAATGTTCTTACAGCACACCTGCTCATGCATGGGGATATTGACTGCAGACAGGCTTTCATAATCCAACTGTGTTTAGTGAACTGCTATGCTAGATTAAAGAGAGAAGAAATTTAAAAGTTTAGTTGTGGGTTCTGAGGCCACGTTTGTTTCTGAGATGTAAAAAGGTTCCATTTGTATTATGGTTTGTTTCAATGCTAATCCTGATGGTACTTCTGAAAGAAATTATTAGAAAGCACTCTAAAACATATATGTGCATTAAAAAAACTTAAGAAGTATGTATAATTTTATATCAACAGCTGTTTTGTATACCTTCAAAGGCTGACAGGAAATGTCATGTGCTTGTATATGCTCTCTTAAAAAGAGAATATGAAGATGAAAGTGGTTATCTATCTCGGAAACACACTTTTTCATTACATCTTATATTGAAAAGTGTTTCAAATATTATGGGAATACTTCTAAGAAGTGTAAGATTAAATTCTCTGTGTAAATAAAGAAAATAATACATTGAATGTGTACCTGCAGTCTGTAAGCCCATCCCATTTTTACTTCAAATCTGTCTTCAGATAGATTTCCCCCTATATTACTGGAAGCACTAAAGCCAGATCAGTAGTATTTCCTTGTCAAAATCAACAACACTGCTTAATAATTTTGCTTTCAAATATCTTATGTATTTGTACACAGTTATACATCATTAAGATAAATCATAAGTTTTTTAGTGATTTTTTTAATATTGAAAAATGCCAACCTATATATAGACACACATATATATAAATAAATCTATATTTAATAAAAAATTATAATTAAATGCACACAAAAAGCTACAGGCTTAAACTTACACATATGAATGATGTTATGTTATGTAACCTATTATAATATACATGTTATACCAGCTCTTGTTTTGTTTAGTGTTTCAGTGAAACATTTTAAAGGTTTAGATTTTAACTGCTTTTTGGAAATGTTGAGGGGAAAAAAGAAAATTGGAAAATAAAACCTCCCACTTATTCAAAATTGCTCAGGGCTATTATAAAGGACAGAATCTTGGATAATTAAGAGCAAGCAAATTTGTGTCTAACCAGTCTGAGGCAAAGAATGATACCTGTTAAAATTTAATGAAAAAAAAATTATTTTCATTTTTTTTTGAACCATCACATACTTTGCTTTACAGAAAATATTTCCCTGTAAATTGTACACATAGAGTTATGTAACACACTAATGTGGACTGAAAGCAAAGACCTCTTCCCACCTTCATCCATTTTCTGCAAAATTCAAAATATAGGAATTATTAATTTTCTCAGTCATAAGCACATCTTCATTATAGATTTGGTCACAACATGGGTAAAAAATGGTTTTGAAACTTCCTTATAGATATCCCTTCATTGTGATCTCAATCTCCTTTTAATTTAAAAGGAAGTTATCCTGAGCAGAAGAATTTAAAATTAATTTATGAAAGAACATATTTTTTATTAACATGGATCAACATTCATGTGTAAGTAGGTGGACAAAAATAAACACTAATGCTATATGCATATTTTACATGAGATGTTTGAACTCAGTTGTAAAAAATCACCCAGTTATTTCTGATGTTTTCTTGTTTGCACTGTATTCTGTTTGGAAACAAATATTCACCTTGCATGTCAATTCACATCAAAATCTCCTCACTATGCATTTCCAGCTGGGCTAATTACCTCTAGCTGTACCATTTCCACTATTTTGCCAATCTTAATTTTATTGATAACTAATCTATTATAGGCAATGAGAAGATAGTAGAGTATTTACGTCTATGGAATTATTACATGGCCAGCAAGTCATGCCCATAGTTAGGACTGAAATAGCTCTTAAATGTTTAGTAATATGCAGAAAATGATTCTTTTCTCACTGCTAAAAATATTCAGCTTTGCAAAATATGGGGGACCCTAAAATTTCTACAGGTGCTCAGCTACTGTGTTTTTGATAATAATCTTGTTCCAGCAAAACGTAATTCAAAATTGATTGTAGAGGGAAGCAAACAGTTGATAGATAGCCATTTCACTTCCTTGGACGTGGTGTCAGTATTTATGGCATTAATACAGAACACATACTTAATCTCCTCAGGATTCTGGTTGTCTTAGACTTTTGGAACTCCTGACACCAATTAAGATGAGCAACCACATTTGAGTCTCTCTGGGAAGAACACTCTTGAATCCTTCTGCCTGATATAACGAAGTGCTTTCATATCATATTTCTTAAAGTCAGGAAAGTAAAATGGCTGCTCTGTCTGTATGACTGCTGTAATTTTATGATTTAAAGATTATCCCTAATACTTTGAAAATTTTAAAGTTGGATAAAGATTAAAACTAATTTAAAAAACCCCAAAAATGAAACCAACCTAATTCATCCATGAGTTTTAAAAAGCCATAATTACAAACAAAGTATTTTTTTAAAGGTCAATTTTTACTAATTAGAGATCAAGCACTAGGGAATGTCCATATATTTATATACAAAACAGTGCTTTTCCATTGCAGTTTAATGACTTTAAGTAATAATAACAGGCTTGTTTGTCCTATTAAGGAGCAGTGTGGATCCATGGTTTGCTCTAGGAATTCATCAGTAACACTGAGTTGTAGGAAATGGATTTGTGGAGAATTCTCAGGGTCTGACAGAAGGCTCACATAATGTGGCTCTGTATGCAAACCTTGAGATAAGAAATGCTGACTACTTAGAAATACCATGGAATAGGATGGACATTGTTGAGAGAGAAATGGAACTAGAAACAAGTTTCAAATGATGCCCTTGCAAATAAGTCTAGATACTTTGGAGAAATAGAGCTATGAAAGATGCATTGTAGTAGGACCCATGAGGGGTGATTTTAGATGATTGGCTTTAAGGCATTAATAGCATTGTGTGGCAAAAGCTGATAGGCCAAGAAACAGTTGTAATGTATTGTAATTAAGAAATCATAGGCTTCTGATTGTGATGGCGTGAATTGTCACATCTTTATTGTCTCACCCTTCACATGAAACTGAAAATGGAATAAAAGTCTTTAAAAGCCTCTCAGTTGCCCCATCTCTGGGTC
The DNA here is from genome assembly GCA_013398615.1 of Brachypodius melanocephalos. Taxonomy (NCBI): domain Eukaryota; kingdom Metazoa; phylum Chordata; class Aves; order Passeriformes; family Pycnonotidae; genus Brachypodius; species Brachypodius melanocephalos. Next base: position 18,577,641 of record VZSR01003049.1, read on the forward strand.
AGAAAAGAGAAAGATCCAACACTGAGTCTTTGCAACCCCACTCCAGTGTTTCTAGGAACGCTGATGCAACGTGGATTTGGATCATACTGGTTCATGTAAAATGCAGACAACTGTTTGCAAAGTGCTGATATGTCATGAAATAAAATGCAAATGTTCTTTTAAGGAGATTTATGCAACCTCAACCCTCCTAGAATCCTATCTTAGAAAAAAGCAAATCTCTTGGGAAAATGATTGTGCATTTGCTTTATTTGTCCTTAACTGAAATCCTGAATTCCTAGTCTTAAATCTTATGGAATGCCATTCCTCTAGGAAGACATTTCTCTGCCCTCAGTAAAAAGGGTATGAAGTCTTTCATACGGAAGCCTTAGCTGTTCATGATAACTAGAAATAATTTTTAAGCCTATCCTTTATTCTTTTTCAAATAATATTAGCAGGCTTTAAAGTACTTTAAAAGTACTTTTAAAGTACTTTAAAGTATAGAAGTCAACAGGTGTGGCCCTAGAATATTATTTCAGGGTTTTGAGGCTTACATGATAATAGTTGGAGGATTTTTCATTACCTCTATTCTTACAAAGTTCCATATGTGTAAGCTTTTAGAAATTGCTTAACTGAGATTTCTAGCATTGTGACATAATTACATTTATAAAATTACTGAATGTAGAAAAGCAAGTAGGACTACTCCAATATTTTTATTTCATCTTGACGAATTACGAGGTCACACTGCTGATTATGTCCTGATCTTTTTACAGGTAATAGTGTTGATTGTTTGGGTTACCTGTAGAACTTTGGTATGTTGTTTTGCTGCATATAAACATATTTCATGTAGATATTCAAGGGGAGTGGAGAGACAGATCAGGGATTCTGGTGGAGTTTTTTGGTGCTATCTGATTTGATTACACATTATATTGCCATGCATAAGCAGGTGGCAAAATGTGAATACGGGGCACTAACCATTATGTTCATTTACTTTGCCATTTAGGAAGCACAGATGTTGACTATATAATAACAAGGTGTTTCTTGTAACTCTCCTGCTGTTAGGTCCCCCTGCTACTACAGTAGTTTGCTGCTTCAAAGTGTTAGACATCTTTTGCTGGGAACTTGTAACTGTGTTGTCTGTTTTTTTAATCTGTTTTTAAGTTTGTAACTTCTCAAAAAAGGAAATGAAGTTTGCCTTGCGTTCTGCACAAGATAGTTCTCATTTGAATTTCTAATATTTTATTATTGGGATTGTGTTGCCTTGCTGGATGAACAGATGAACCTAATGTGCATTTGGAATAACAGACAAAAAGTACTGCTCTGACTTTTTAGGTTTTGCTTCTTTTGTTATTTGCAGTTTTGTTGATTGCTGTTTGCTACTTCCTGACAAATACTCATGCTAAGTTGCCTAACAAATACTCAGCTTGAATGTTCAAATCCTCGGTAATGTCACTTTTTTTACTCATTTTACCTAAAAGTTATCTATTTACTGGATGTAGTTGAGTCCATAAGTCCCTTAAAATTTCAGTCTCAGTGGTTTAAAAGGACTTTGCTTTTGGAGGACAAGCAGGGGATTAAAGCTGAACAATGAAACAAAGGTCAAAGCTCTGGTAGAGATTAAAAAAAAACCCAAAAAGCATTTAGTAGAACTACCTATATAGTCTATAGTCTAGGGTCTATTCATCAAACATTTCTCATCCTTGAGTTTCTAGGAGTTCAAGGCACTTCTGGAATCCCCAGTGAGACTATTAAACCATGTAGTCGTGTTGTCCTGAAGTTAAAAAGGAAAGAGAAAAAGATGAGATACTTCATAATATAAGACTGAAAAGCTGATGATCAATGGTTCAAGCTCAACTGTTGATAATTGTACATGGAAATGAAAGTCTCAACCGTGAGAAATGTTTCAGCATGTTTAGAACTGAGCAGCCTGGTCAATGACAATAATCAGCACTGTTGCCCCTCCCCTGTTGGACTGTGCTTGCAATAGGAGCTCACAGCTTGAATAGGAATTGGAATTCAAGGTCTAGGTTTTAACCATCAGAGCCATTCCTTGGATTAGTCTGAACCGAGGGAGACTATCTCTTTTAGTCCATGGCTGTGCCCTCCTATAAGAGCTGCACTTCTCAGGAGCAATGAAACTACCAGGCACTTCAGGACTCCTGAGCACAGCCTGTCACCCTAAAGCTATACTGTTCACTTCTGTTGTAAGGGAAAATTGCAAAAGAGGACACAAATTCTGTCAGCACTGTTGAGCAGAGAGGCCTCCTAGTATAATTAACAAGCCATGCACATAACCTGAGTAATTTGATGCGCTAAGCATATGGATTTTTTTCTTCCTAAGAGATATTTTTCCAACTGTTAGTTCATTTTAAAAGCATTATATTTTCCATATGATAAGTAGAAGAAAGTTATGAATTTTGTGTCCTTTTTCCTATTGCTAAATCTGCAGAGAATTTCAGTTGTTCTGTTTCATGCTAAAGCCTTTGAAGACACTAATCAAAGGCATTTAAAGTAGCACAATATAGAATATGAAGTAATTCATAAAAATTGAATTGAATATTGAGAATATTGGACAAATTGAGTTGGTCTTTTCATATGCCAAAGTGATATGCAAGGATCTTGCTGAGTTACCAGTACTGCTATTGGCAGGGTACAATTCATTCATAAATTTTGCTGAGTATTCACAATGTCACAGTGCATCTGGACCTAATGAAATAAACCAAAAAATATTTTATTTGCTTTCAGAGAAAAATGTTTTAATCTCTCTGGAAAGCTGCTTCCTATTTGTTTGTAACATGCATCTCTCTCAAACAGTTGATAAAATTTTCAGAAAGACATGGCAGTTCCTGAACTCAAAACCACACCTAGGGATTTTATTCTGGTTTCTGTATGTATTGCTTTTAATCTCTCTACAGGTCCATAGTGACATTAATATTAGTTTCTAGCAGTTCAAACATACCTGCTGGGGGAGTTGTTCTGCTTGTTTGTTTTTTGTTGTTGTTTTGTTGTCTGTTTGTTTTTATAAAAATGCTTGTGTTTCACCATATTGTTCATTTTGTAGTTTTACAGTCTTAAGTACATATGAGATTGATTTCTTATCCATTTCAGCAGTAAAAATAAAGTATTAAACCAGTATACTTATAGCTGGAAATAGTCTCTGGGAGCCAGGATTATCCTGACTTTTTTTTTTTTGTAACAAAAATTTTGTGATCAGTCATAAAATCAAATTAGCAAAAAGACTCGGAGTTAAGAATTTGTTACTCCTATGCCACAATGACATTCATAGGCACCTTTTATTTTTCTTCAGCAGCAGTCATCTTATCCTTGTATTGTTTGAGGTACTTGCACAACTTCTCCTATTCACTGCACTTCCCAGTACTACTGGTGCCTGCAGGACTGTACGGATATTCCCTCTTAAATTTAGTTAACAGGCTGTGGAATAGCAACTTAATGAGTGGTTGGTGGCTTGCTTGTGTTCTACTTGAGTGTTGTGCTTTCCTCTTAGTAAATAAAAGGTTTTTTTCTTTTTTTTGTGTCATCCTGGCTTGTGACATTTCCCTGACTAGATCACGGTTTGTGTTTTCTGACATGGAATTCTGCTCAGTTTGCCGTGCAGCACCTTCTGGCAGCCTTTTGAATGCTCTATTTTGACTTAATATTCTCTGAAGATAGCAGATTTATTTAGCAAATTCTAAATGCTTGGTGAATTATTGTATCATATTCTTCCAAACATATATTTTTATCTTAACAGTTAGTCTTTCTTCCCATAATCCAAACAGTAGCATAATATTATGAGTTGCCCATTACAGTGGGTTTTGTAATCTTAAAAGCATTTTTTTGGGAAAAGAGGTGGGAGCTGTGTTTATTGGGTCAAGATTTTGTTGTTGGGTCAAAGTCTCTCTCCTTTTATGTAATTGTTCAGTTTAGCTTTATAAAATCAATTAAAAAATTATTAAAGCATCGACTTCTTTAGAGCATGTGATTGTCAAAAATCAAGCTCCATTTTATGTCTTTGTCCGATGTATATCACCCCATACATTGAGATCCAGTAACTAAGGCTTCTCCACTTGTTCTGCCTTGTTTAGCATTTTAACTCTGGAATTATACTTGAGGAATTTTGCTGTGAAGTGGGTGTGAAGCTACTTCTGTGTAGCCTCTGAAAGACTCACTGCAGAGTAGATTGGACAAGAAGGAAGGAGGAGGTAACAGGGATTGACAGAGAGATGGTTTGTCTCAAGACATACCTGTAGGCTGGGCACGTTGATCTGAATGAATTAACAGAGGTCTTTTGCTGTGCTTTTTTTTTGTGTAGCTAATAATCTAAATAGATCAAGGCCATCAGGGTTTTTTAGTCATGAGAATTTTATGCAAATCGACTCTGGTACCTGCAATCTTTTGGACTACGAATTTAAATCAAAAAAAAATTAAAATAGTAAGTTATTCAGAGCCTGTTTTCCTGAGCTGCAAAGATTTCTGTGATGCTTGAAATAAAATAATGCCAGGGCTGGGAAAAGCTCAAAAAGGAGAGAGCTCGTCTCCCTAAGAAATTAGACCAGGAAGGAAGAGTTTTAGGAGGTTTTGATTCCGTGTTAACTTGTTGGGTGTGATCTTCTATACAGTTCAGAAGTTCAACAGGTATCCAGTAACAAATAAGGGGGGAAAAAACATCATTAGAGCACTTAACCTTATTGTCTGAGATACCAGGAAAATAACTGCAACTGTCATTTTAATAAATATATAATCCAGCAAGGAATTTGATGATAATGATCAGATAATTGGTGTACTGAATATTCTTAATCTTCATGAGGATAACAAGCTTTCTTCAGTATTCTTCAGTATTTCTTCACTTTTCTTAATTAACATGGATGAAAACTTTAGGCAGTCTATGTGTATAGTATTTGCAGCATTTCTGGAGGACAAAACTAATCACCTACTTTATGTGGAGCACCACTGAAGACTGACCTTCCAAACACCCACCTAGACCAACACTTTTAGCTATTTGGAAGAGAAGTGGCAATTGCAAAAAAAGCACGGCAAGCAGTCAGGAATCTTTTAGCAAAGTTGATGTCGGTACAAGGACAAAAGACTTTAATTGCCAATGTGAGAGAGGCAGACAAAACACACCAAGACAGCCTTGTCCCTTCATAACCGCATGTGTGTGTATCTCTTTCAAGCAGCTGAAATACAGAAGAATTTGCATTAACTTTTTCCACCCATGTGAGTTTTTGAACTACTCCATCTACTCTCATCCTGAATTTCAAGCCAAAGAATTGATTTATGACAAAATTGCATATGCAATGAAAAGTGTTCTTTAAGACATACTGTCATTTTATTGTAATATAAAGATTGAGAGGAGGAGGAATATGTTATGTAGAATAAAAGAAAGAATACAAAATAGAGGTGAGAAGAAAATGAGAAAAAAATGAAAATATATTTTCAGGAAGTTTGGAAATGCTAGAGAAAATTCAAAGGGTATTGCTGTGCATGTAGAAATATTTCCTGTGTATCTTTACTGAGGACCCAGTGCAAGATAAATTACTTTTTCCTATAAATGCTGTCTTTTTTTTTTTTTTTTTTGAAAAAGCTACACTCTGTAGTTCTTACTATCAGAGATTCAATGGAAACTGTTCTTTGTGTTGAATTTTTTTTTTCAATTTATTATTCCAATTAACTTTAATTGGGACTTAGAAGGAATTTTAGCTAATTGATGTTTGGTTTTTCTAGCATCAAATACTTTGAAAGAATGGTTTCAAAAAACTCATATCACTGGTTTATATTAAAAACAGAAGTATTTTAATGTTTATATATTTGGTCTTTTGTAGCATTGTCCTACACTTCTCTTTTCAAACTTCGTGGTCATTGACTTGCTCATACACTAATCTGTTCCCAATAGTTAATATGCAGGCTTGCTCTATTGAAAAAAGAGTCATTTGTGGATTTATTGATATAGGGATAAAAGAAAAATCAGTTTGTGTATAAATTAGATAGGGCCGGCTTGTACTTATATCTTTTGGTCTGCCTTGAAAAAAACCAAAATACAGTGGTATTGCATCTTGCATTTGGTACTTCAGAAGAATTCTACCTTATGGATGGAAGCTACATGTTACGTTTGATCTTGTTTGGACTAATCACAATACAAGTAATTTTCATATTTTATAATAGTAAATCGTAGAAGGACTTGACCTTTTAAAATGCAAATATTCTAGTGAGAAAAGTGATCTATTTTGATTATTACAATGAAAAATCATTAGAATGCCAACACACTTTTCAAAAGATAAGTTAGTTGCAGTCAGTATGAATGTTCCCTGAAAATATATTTTTAGTATGGATCAGAATTCAGGCTACCACCCCACACACTTTTTTAAAAGCTCAATTAAAGTTCATTAAGTTCAATTAAGCATTAAATATTTCCACTGCATCACTTCCCACTTTCTTAATTTTTAAATCTTTGAAGCCCATAGTAAATACAAAATAAAAGGTATAGACTTGTTTTTAGCTGTACTTGAAAAATAGCAGAAAAATCCAAATTTTTGAGTTAAATTATTTAGATTTGAAATACGTGGAAATTCAATTAGACTCAGGATAAGGAATACGTATCTTTGTATCATGTTAGTGGGATTTAGTTCTTAATTTTCTAGGTACGTTTTTCACAAACCTGTTCTACATACATTTTCTAAGAATATAGCCCTCACTGTGGGCTAAGAACAGGACGTGGAAGACGCTTTGTAATCTACCAGCAGTAAGCGTATGTGACAAATTATTGACTTGACTAATTGTATTTTACCCGTGAAGCCATTAAGAATTGAAAGTGGTTCCCTAAACTGGTTCTTTGTTTGGTTGGCTAAATTTGTAGAAGTTTGTGTTTTCTGCCAAAACTATAATTTCTCTCTGTGTGTATGTATGTTTGTGTTACAGTTTTTTAATATGATAAGTCAAAAGTAGGGTTATATTTTTTTTCAATTCATTGGCTTTCCACATGGTTATTGAATTCCTGTTGGATTTGTAGACTAAATATGTAAAGCAAAATTGCTACTGTTTTCAACACAGCAGCGATATTAACAGTGACTGAACTAGAAGAAACTGGTTTTTGATAAATGTGTCATGGGTTATGTCCTTCAATTTACCTGTGAGTGTAGTCATTCAAGCTCTTCAAGTACCTTTGTTGCATTACTAAAGAAAACTATTTCTGAGTACGCTTTGTGCTTTTAGTCAGGGTTGGCTACTTTTCAAATTGCATGCTATTCTTCAAAATGTTTCTTCAGAAAATCATGCAATACCTAAACTGCCTTATAAATTTCTGACTAGGCTTGGGTAGGTTTGATAATATATGTATGTTAATATTATTAATATTAATACCTTTAGGAACAAATGAAATTTGGTAACAGTGTTGCTAGTTTTGGAAATTTACCAGAAATTATATTGTATGAGGAGGTAACAATTCTTAAGGTTGGTTTTGCAACTTCTTTCAAGGCTAATAAAGATTAGCTTCACCTAAAGCATATAACATGAAAATCCATTAACATTTTGGAATTGCAACTAATATTACTATCTAGATAGAGCTGAAATACCCCAGTAAAATTATAATTTTAACTGTTCACATAGAGGGGCTTTTAGTAACAGAACAGATTTCAAATTTACACAAATATCTAGGTTATTGTTCTGGAGGGGAAAAAAAAAAAGCAAGCAGTAAACCAGTGCCCCGAACTATCATCTTAACCTGTTTCCAGTGTGCTTTTAAAAATTAAATGGATCATAAGAAAAATATTAAAATAAAAATTATTTTTAAATGCACACATATGTTAAATACTACTATGTCTTGACAGAAGATATTTTTAATTTTTTATTTTTTTGCCAGGAACAGAGATTAGCTCTCTGATTAGTTTCTGTAATTTCAACTACATAAAATAGAAGAGTTACTTATTTTTAATTCAAGAAACATAAACATTTAATGGGGATCTATTAATAAATTATTGTCTTTTTTATGTATAATTTCTGAGGCTTCAGAACTGATAACTTAATATTATATTAGGTTATCTAGACCTTTGTGAATGAGTGAAAAAATGTAGTTATTATTAAAATATTTTATTGGGTTTATAAATATTCTTTATTTTTGTGGAGATAATATTTTCTTTCCAAATATAACTTTTATCAAAGACGAAATCAATTTTCTGCATAGTAATAAATGACTTTGACTACAAAAAAAACCAAACTGTGTTCCAAAATTTCAGCTCTAGTGTTTTTAGACCGAGAACTGTTAGATTTTACATGGGCTTGGACAAGAAGCTCAGTGTAGAAGGACCTGGGAATCCTGG
>VZSR01003049.1:18586028-18656782 GCA_013398615.1 Brachypodius melanocephalos
CCCTGTGCTCTGGGATGACCCTGCTTGAGCAGGGAGGCTGGAAAAGACTGACCCACTGTGGTCCCTTCCAGCCTTCCCATTCTGTGACCCTGTGAAATAGAAAGCAAGAGAAAGCAAATTTCTTATTCCCTTGGCCTAGTATTCCCAGGCATATGACTTTTGGAATAAGCAATGTTCAATTGTAAAAAGGAAAGTGTTTACTTCCTTTTAACAGTGAACAGAATGTTCCTAATTTAATGCAGGAGTAACCTCTTGTCCACAGCAAGAGGTTGAATTTGCTTTTTTTGTAATTTACATGAGTTGTACCTAAGCAAAATCCTTCAGCCATCTGTCACTAGTCAATAAATCCTTTTTTAATTTCCATTAATTCTTGTTAGAAAGATTGAAGAAATCCACCCATCTGTTTGATTGAAACATTATATCCACTGGGAAAGCACATTGAGAATTTTATCACTCTTTGCTTTAGGGGTGGGGGTAGATAATCTAGAGCACCTGCAGTAACATGTAAGAATGTTCAATGTGCAGTTCTTAGATAAACCTTGCATATTAATTCATTGAATTAAATGAGGAATGAAATATTCTGATAGTCAGAAATTCAATGCCAATACAAGAGTGCAAGTACTCTTGCTTTCAACATAGTTAATCATACTGTAATGAGTAAACAAACTCATTTAACAAGTCAGAAAGCATCAAGGAAAATTTAGTGGTAGAGAAATAGAAAAGGGTAAGGGAAAGAGGTGTGTAATCATATTCTGTGAATTTGCCTTTAGAATATAAGTTCTTCTGAACAGATGACATTTATATTTGCTGAGCACAACATTTTTAGCATTGAACAAATACTAATCTAAATCAATTGGACCTGATTTTAGTGTCAGATGGGAAAAGGACAATAACAGAAACCACATCTGTTTAGAGAGCTGCTCTTTAAACAATCTATTCTTGCTGCTGACCAAATACTTCTGTTCTGAAAAAATATTTTTCTTCATATCTGAAAACAATGCACACCAAGAAATGGTTGTGACATATGTCAGGTAAAATTCTACTTCAAGGACTACCTTTGAAAAAAAAAAGTCCTCCTCAGTATTGTGTGATGAGAAACAGCTTTGAAGGAAAATATTTACCACAGACTGTTCCAGAAGGTCATACCATAGCAGCATGTCTTGATGATGAGATAAAAGAACACCCAAATAACTGGCTAAATATATACCCACTCATGAATACTAAACTGGGAAAATTTTCTGCTGAATAGGGTTTCTGAGTGTTCCTCAACTCTTTTGCTGAGATATGCAAAATAAAATTACTTTATGCTCAGATTGGAATTCAGATTCCTATATCTGACCCTTTGCAAAGAGATTTGTTGCAAAATGATAGTGTAGCAATAATAGTGTTTTGTTCAGCATGAATTGCAGTGTATACTTTTTTTAATGTATATGTTGAAATGCTGTATTTCAGAAATGTTTGTTAGTGGTATTGCTTTGGTTTCAGCAGTATCTGTTGAGGGTGTTCTGTGCTCATGCATGGATAAAGAAGTTGGTATGTCCACCCACATCCTTGATTTTGTCTTTCTGTCCTGATTTAAAATATTAGTTGAAAAAGGTTTAGTGGGTTTTGATTGTTTTTAATCAGACCTATTTACTTTTTAAAATATTTGTCCTTATCATGATGATTTTTTTTTACATGTTTGGTCTCTTTTTCCCTTGGGGAAAAAATGGAATGATAAATTTGCCAACCTGTTTGTGACCTTCACAGGTCAGGAATTGCTCGGTCTACTGTTCTTAACAAACCTGGCATGTGTGGACTTCCAAATTTATTTTAAGGCTTTTTTTATCTGCCTTTTTCCTAGTCCCTTATAACTGTCTCGTGCTAACCTAGATTATACCCAGGTTAGGTATAGACTGGTTTCTCAGTTTGTAGTCAGAATGTCTGCTCTCAGCACCTAAATAAATGCATCTGAGCTCATGCTTTGTAATTAAGGAATTTCCCCTGGGAAAACCAAGGGTGTTGGTCTGAGCCAAGAAGTGGGTAAGCCTCCAGAGGCAGCGGTGTCAGTGTCATGCCATGATTGTGTCCCACTGCCTGGCAAGGAACGTGACTTGGTGAGGCCATCTCACTTTTTTGCAGTATGTTTTTTTTTTAAGTATCAGGCCTTTCATATTTAAATCTTTTCCAGTTTCTCTTCTTCAAATTCTTGTTGCCCTCTGGCACCTGTTCAGGATCTGAGACTGAGCCTGCCAAGATGCCTCAGGGATACCTCTGAAGCCTGGGCACTCGTTCAGGTCTGGACAGGCTGTCCCCACCTTCTTTAAGGTCAGATCAGCTTTATTTTCTGGAGTGCAGCTGAGAATGGAGTGTAATTCACTTTGTTGACACACACTCATTTACTGAACATGAGAATTAAGGCCATTAAGGTAAAATGTTCTCTTCTTAATGAGATAATTTCTGTTAGAATAATTTGGAGTTTGGGTACACCCCTCTTGTCACTCGTGATACATAGTATATCCAAATATAAAACATTCTTCAAGCGGATTGAAAAAAGTTATTTATTCTTAAACTTAAAAGGCCCTTCCAGAAGAAGATTCTTCACATTTACATATCTTCAGAATAAATTTAAGCAGTGAGTTTGGTGTAGAAATGAGTTCATATTAAATAACAAATCCCACCTTCATGAGTGTGTCTTCTCAAATTACAGATACTTTTTTCAGAAGGATTTGTGGTACTATGAAGTTGGCCGTGTATCAGGTATTTGATCTCAAATGCAGTCCCCAAATTCTGGACCATTTGTCTTCTTGGATTTTTGAAGAATAACCGATGTTTTTAAACCTCTTACAAGTCAGAAAGGATGAAACTGCTTTGAAGTTTTACCATATGCTTCAGCTGACCTACAAATGTAACTAGATAATCCCTTTCTTGGAGATAATTATTGTGGTTTCTTGCAGTTTCTGTTTACTCTCACACAGCAGTGTGTCCTTGCTGAATTAGCTATCATTAACAGCTTTTAGCAAAGGTTTTTATTCCCAGGTAGGACTCAAAGTAATTTTACTTGGTCAGGGCATTTCTTGAAGTCACTAAAGTTTTGAATTGACAAGCAGTGGAATAAAATGTGCCTTAGAGTTTTAAAGAATCACTAATTTAACAAAAAGGGGGCTCTTAAAGAACTGCGTGTCAGGTGCCCTTGCTTTCCAGCCTTTTCCTATTTATTCTAGCCCAGTGTTATGTGTAGAACATGCACAAGTGGCCACGTTGCAATTTACACACTGATATATTGTCCAATTCATTACAAGGCTGAAAATATTTCTTAACTCTTAGCATTTGCAAAAGATAAATGCACAGGTTCTGCATCTCAGAGAATTCTGGTTACTGGTAATTCAATTTGGTTAACATTTGCTATTTGTTTGAGACGTCAAAAATAAATTTTCCGTATTTGAGACAGGATCTTTACTACTTCTCCTGAAAACAGAATGGGTAAAGTTGCATGGCAAAATAAGGTTCTTAATTTATAAAGGTGATAATTTGTATCTAAATGTTGTTCATTTTATTTCCTGCCAATACATATAATGGACTAATAATTTATGAGAAATGTGGAAGTGAGAATTTTTTGATTCATATTTTCACTTAAAACAGAATCCAGAAACAGCCCCCTGTTAACCCAGATTCAAAAAACATCCATATTTACAACTTTAAAAAAGCAACACAGCAATAATACAAATGACTTTTAACATCTTAGTATTTATCCAACTTAAGAGTTATTTTATTAATTTCTAAAAGACAATTTCCTGTCCATTCTCACCACTTCCCCATTTTTAGATAGGGAATGTAGAAAAAGAAGAAAAATAAAGATTGAATTTCATTCTCAAGGTTCTTTGCAGAATAAGTCTTTCTGGAAAGCCTGCTTTTTCGGGACTACTGGAACGTCTTGCAAACAAAATTACTCTTACTATTTAATCCCACTTTTTTTCTTAGAATAGGAATAATAACAAGAGTAGTATTAACACTAATAGTAACAACAGCAGCAATAGCATTCCTTGCCTCTAGTATTGAATGTTGTGGTACACCTTGGTTGTAAAAGATAGAATTCTGTCTCCAAGTCACATGACAAACTAAATTCAGATTACTTGTCACTACTAGGAAGCTCTGAAAACTACCTAACTTGAAATAATCTCAGAGTTACAATAATATGAATCTCTTTTTCATCTTTTTTTTTTTTCTTCTTCTTCTTCTTCTTCCCTTTTCAGTTAAGGTCTAGAGGCAAATTTAGGTCAAACCTGCATAAATGTACAAAACCTTACAATAAGATTGTCATCCATTAACACAGTCACAGTACAATCTTCTTTCCAATGCACTGCTTTTTCTAAAGACTTCACTCTTTAAATCAGTTTTGTATGCCTATGGATACAAGAATTAGAAGCCTTGAGACTAATAGTAATTAATAGATGCTTTTTATTTTTAGGCAGGGATTTTTGAACATTTGCATTGTGTGTCTTATTAGCTGCAATGAGAAAAATCTGGTACTAGTATGCAGAATTCAGTCAGACTGAATCTCTAGAGATTTTGTCACCATTTTTCAATGCATATAAAGCATGTTTTTACACAGTACATGTCTTCTGTGAATTTCTTGTACATTGCTTTTTGACTAGAATGAGTTTACAAAAGTAGAATAGAATTCTAACAAATCCACTAAGTAATCTGATAGTAGTAGTACAATTGTATTTGTGCATTTTCTCTCATGTATGAAAAGAGAAATTTTTTTCAAAATAATAATTTCTTTACTGTGGTGTTGTATAATATAAGAAACTAAAATGGAGAGAATTTTATTTAAATCAAATCTGTGCTTGCTATTTCAAGCAACCAACTAAGATGAAATTTATATATCATTTGTTTCTAGAGTTTCTTACATGAGTTTGTGGATTTAATTTCTATTTAGTAGAAAAGTAAGAACTGAGGATACTTGTTTATAGCTCCAATTATTTCTATACAACAGCTATTACTTTATTATAGTGTTCCCACTATGTTCCTATTTTGCTGAAACAACAAAAATATAACAGCACCTAGACTTGTTCTGCAATATCTTAAGCAGTATTATGCAGATATGATTTTCTCATGCTTAACAGAGTAATTGACATCTTTCCAAACACTAAATGGTTTGAACAATGACTTATCTTCTATCTTATTTGCATATGAACCTGGATGGTGCTTTATTATCCTTAGTGTGTATAAGTATACATATTTATATACACACACTCTGTTTCTGACATAATTTCCCCACATATTTTCTCTGGAACTGTAATAGCAATATCTCATGTCAGGGGGTTACTTTTCATTCACATTTAATGTTTTATGTATCTACTTCTATTTGTTAACCTGTCTGACATTTGCACATGTTGTTTAGCAATCTGAAAATTGAAACAAGTGTGTTTTCACAATAGATTTGTGTGTGAAATTTCTGTGTTATCCACATCTTGTCTTTCATTACTTTCCTGCTGTTGTAGTTCTTCTAACCAGCACAGCTGCTTCTGTCTTGTAACAGGCATAACTCAAATACCACATTTGAAACTGGAACTGATTTTATTCTAGAATAATATAATCTTATGGTAAGGTAAGGTATTTTGAAAATTAGTTTTTCCGTTATATTTAGGAAGAATTTGAATGTAATGATTTCTTCAATAGTTTTGAGGAAAACTTGGCCCTTTTCACTAATTTCTAATTTTAGAGGTCTACCAGATATATTAAGTGCTATTAGCAAAAATTCATGCTTTTTCTTAACAAATATACATAATCTTTTTCACAATTAAGGGTCTTTTCAGTATGCAGATATTAGTTTAATTCAGTTGCCGAAAGATTCTCTACTTTTGCTGTACTCTTGGCATCTGCCCTCTGGTGAGATAAAGCTTTTTGGAGGGAGAATATGGCTCCTTCTCCATAAACCAGCTGAACCTGTAGGGCTTCAAGACTGTGCAGAAACTTTACAAAATTTATGGCGGGGCAGAGCATTTTAGTATGGTGTGAGATGAGAATCCCCCTAAAGAGAAATACACCAAAAGACAACCTATTTTCTTTTTTTTATTCAGAACTTGTTTTTAGAGACTGGTTTCAAAGTCAAATTTTGAAGGAGGAAAATACAAATAGCATTTGTGGGTGTAACACCTCTACAAATAGACAAGAATTGTATCAATTTTGCGGGTTACATATTTTGAAATTTTACTCTACCTCTCTTCAGTTGTCTGTGAAGAGAGGTATAGAATGAAAACTATCAGTTTACCTTGTCTGTTGTGAGGGGAGAGAAGTACCCAGAATTGCTCTGTGGCACATACTCGTTGACAGGTTGAAAGTCCCTCTTTTAAAGTGTTAGGTGTTATCTTGTGATCACTGTCATGTTTCCATACGTAAACCAGACCACCTATCTCAGAGATTTTATATAAAATACAGTAACTATACCTGTTCAGGAAGCAATGTTACTAAGATAAACTTCCACAATCTCAGCATCGGGCTCAGTGATCCCAAATACGTTCTCAAGAAAAATCATTAACTGGGCAACACAAACATAAATAAGAAATATTTTATTGGATTGTGAGAGTAATAAAAAATTAATTGAAGCTTTCTGCTCTTTCTTGACATGAAACAATACAGACCTGGAAAGTGTTTTTAACATCTAAAAATTTTGATAATAGTTGTTTTATGGTCTTTTCTTCACAAGTGGTCAAGTCAGATGTTATTCTTTAGTTAGGAGCATACCTTGATTTTTTTAGTACAGCTGTTTTTCTCCTAAACAGAATTTTGCTGCTTAAAAATGATGAAAACAAAACTAAAAGTACTATTCAAGAAAATACATATGATTACAGAATCGCTAAAATTATTTAGACTCTCATTGTATGCATACTTTGAAAGTTACCTCTGTTTGGGGTATACGATACCAGATATCAGAATCCATAAGCAAAATAGAGTTAAAGCTGACATAACATATTTAGATGTGTTTCTTCAAATGCAAAAGCTGGTCTTTATATAACTTCGTTTTGGCAGGTTAATTGTTAATGACAGACTTGGCACTCTTCATGTAGACATCTTGGTATGTCTGACACTTTTCTGGAGTTATAGCTAGGAGACAGTCATCTTTAGGTTTGGAAGACAGCCTTAACTAAGTCATAGTTAGCACAAAAACACTGTCAGTCACAGTGAGAAAGCAAAAAGAGTAAAATAACTTGAAATTAGAATTAGCACAAGTTTAAAACAACCCCAAACACTCAGCCCCTTCATTTTAATCTAATCAAGCAACGTGGTGTCATGAAAAATCTTAAGATCTTAATTTGGTAGGAAAATTCGTTGGATTCTTATTACCTTCAGATTGCTTTGATTTGAATCATATAATTGATAAAGTTGGAAAAGACCTTTAAAATCATTAAGTCCAGCTGTTAACCCAGCACCAGCATTGTGTTCACCATTCAACCATGTCTTCAGGTGCCATGTCCACATGTTTTTCAAACACTTTCATGGATGGTAGCTGCATCACTTCCCTGGGTAGTTTGTTCCACTGCTTTACAACCCTTTTTTAAGTATGTGAAGCATTCTATCTAGAAACATAGAATTACTATGAAACCAGACAAAAATAAATCGTCTTTTTAAATCCCCAAACCTGTGTGAATAAGGACATTTTCTGCTTAGACTAAGTGCTGAACAAAACACTTAGAGACAAAGCTTCAGCTGTAAGAAAACAGTTATGAATTCCATTGCAATTGGCGAAAAAGTGGAGTCTAATTTTTTCTAATGCCTTTCTGCATCAAACTATAGACGAGAAATATTTCCGCTAAGACATATATTTATAGGAATTCAAGAGTATTCAATTCAAATATTAATTTGTTTTCTCTAAGTTGCCTTTTCTCAGTGACTAGGGAAAAAAACAACGATCAAAACACTGTTTAAATAAGAATGGTCAAATTTTGTGCATAATCTGAGAACTTTGCAAGGTTCACAGTACATCTCTAAATGCACATCAGGTTATGTAGACCCAGCTTTTCTCTTGCATTGATTTACATGACTCTAACTTCAAGTACGAGTATGAGCAGAAATTCAGACACAAGTCTGTGTGATGCCAAGTTATTGTTAATTTTTGATTTCATATATTTATATTTATAATTATATTTTATATTTATATTTATATACACATACATACACATGAAACTAAGTCTCCTTTTCCTATAGCAAAAGACTGAATGTAACAACTTCTGCAATTAGCAGAAAAACCCAACTGTGCTAAAGGTGAAACAAAGGAAGAAGTGGGCATAGGTGATGGTGGAGAAGAAATAGAAATGGAGCAGCAGAACTGTCTTCTTTTTCTTTTTTCCCCCAGTGTTTAGTTAGGCTTAGCCCAATCTTTATATCTCACATTCATAAACCTATTAATATTCCAGTTCTCTGGGAAGTGTTTGGAAAAGGAAGATTGTGACTTAATATTTCATCTGTTTCAGTAACTTTTTGTATCTTTTTTTGTTGTTTTTAATAAGAGAGAGCCCTCTGACACATGCTTCCCAAGAAGCAGAAGTGGAATTCTGCATAGATTTTCTGGTGAGGTTTACATTGCCTAAGTGCTTCCTTGCTGGATGTGAAATGCTATTTATTTATTTATTTATTAATGTAGGCCTATAGCATTTTACAACTTTTATAGCATCACTTTAGATACTTCAAGTCAAAAATTGTTTAAGCCCTGTGGGAGGAAGACTAACAGCAGCAATGGTTGCATTAACTCCACTAGAGGGGAAAATAAAATGCTGCATTAAACTTCTGTCTCTACCTTCATTTTTAATAATGCCTTCCTTTGGGACACACTGCTTTTCTCTTTTTCTCTCTCAAATGACTTTTAAAAAGGACAAAAAAACCTAGATTATCTTATAATGTTGTACATTAATGTTAACTGATGAAACAGAAGGTTAATTTTTTTTACATGTATGAAACAAATAGAAAAACTGATCTAAAAACTTGAGGTGGATACAAGGAAAAAAATCAAAACCCTTCATTTGTAAAATGCACCAATTTTCCATCTCTTCTTGCCATGGTATAATACCTCAAAGTAAGCATGAAAGACATGAGAAGTTCTGAGAAGTGGTACCTCTGTGAAAGCAGTGTGAGTTTGAAGTGTTTCACAACAGGGTCAATCCCGTAGAAGAGTCCTGCATTTTCCAGTTACAGACCAGCACTTCTTACAGTGTTTGTGATGCTAACAGTGCAGTCCACACAATCCCAGCACTCACTGTTTCCTCAGCTGTGGAAAATGATGTTTTTCTCATTACTGCCAACCTGCTATAGCCTTCAGATGCCATCTTGAAGGTGAAAGCTTAGATGACCTGTTTTCTTCCATCAAGAGATCTGTGATATAACTATTTTGCATTAACAATCAGAAGAACAGCACAAAAAAAAAAAATTCACTACCCCAAAAGCTTGTTTCGGTACTTTTTGAAACTGATTTTTAATTACTTTTTTTGTTAATCTTAATGCATTTATTGCAGCTTCTGCTGTTACTTAACCTAAATGGAATTTCTCTAAGGAAGATCTAAATAGTATATTTGAACTACTGATGGCTTAGGCACTGAAAAGCTCCAGATAACTCTGGACATGAGACTTGTGCCAATATGTGGAATTAAGTGATATTATTACTTTTGTCTTATGATTTTTAGTTTTGAAAAATTGAAATGGTTAAGAACATGTAACTGGTGGTATCTGAGGAAAGGGCAGCATTATTCCTTATTTACAAAGTACATCTAAAGCTATGAAAATTGAGATTAATTTCTATTTTATATACCAGTTTTGGTAATCAATTACAAGTTTTTTCCAAGGACAATGACAGATATAACTTTAAAATTTTGTATTTGTGTGCCTGTCTCTGGGTAATTGTGTGGTTTGTTTATGTGGGAACTATTTTTATATGTATATCCCGTAACAATAGAGAACACTGTTGAACACTCTTAAAATTTTTTGTAGCTGTTTAGACCTATTTGCACAACAGAATTGAGTAACTGAAGTTCTTAACAACTGAGTATCTTGGCTTTGAGAGTAATGCCAAATTTAGATTTAGATAATTGTATATGTCATTAGAAAGTATGTATGCTACACAATAAGATGTAAAGCAGCACATCTCTTGATCGAATGCTGTGGAAATTACCCAGCCCCCCACCAAAAAAAAAAAAAAAACCAGAAGCCAAACACAGATACAAAATGTCTGTCTTTTTTTTTTTTTTTTTTTTTAAAGTCACTCTGAATGTGTGAAGCTTAGCAGCTGTTGGGCCAAAATTTGCAGGCCTGAAATCTCATGTTTTTTCAAAAAATGGAAGAAAATTCTCAAATTCTCACCTTTAATTTAAGACATAGCTGCAACATGGAAATATCTTTGATCTTAATCCCTGTCTTGGCTTTTGGGTGTAAAGCTTTCTTCTCCACCTGCTTCAAACTCTGGGCCATAGGTCAAAATTCAGTTCTATGTACAGGTGAGATTGTTTCTTTTCTAGTTCCAGAGCTTCAGTGAGGAGACCAAAGAATAATAGTCAAAATTTTGACCCTTAGGTTTAGAAGATAGGAGTTTTATATTGAAAAATAAGATATTGTGACACAATATCTGAACTTGAAGTTTCTTTGAGATAAACCTAAGCAATTTTAGTGTTCTGAAGTGTCCTTTTATTTGTTAGGGCTGCAAATAAGATTACAGCTTTCATGTTTTGTCTATAGACAGATGTTGAGAAATACCTGAATGGATGAAGACCTTCTAGTTGCCCCTTATGCTATGTTTGAAATTGAATTAATATGAGAAATGTGTGTGTGTGCATATGAATGTGTGTGTACATATCTGCATTAGTTTCTATATGTGTATATATATAGATAGACATATATTATCTTGGATTAATTTGTCATGTTTGGTCCATGCAATATAATTTGTGATTTTGCAGTGAATTGTATTGGCTAATTAGATTATTCTGAATATGTTCACAAGTCGCTGCTTCTCAGGTCTATTCCATTTCCTAGAATCTGATTTATGTATGTGTCGGTTTTGGACTATTTAAAAGTGTTTGTATGAGATACACTTCACTGAAAACTAGTTGCCATGTCTGAGAGATACAAAGTTATTTTAATTTTAAAATAATAATGCAGAAACCATTTGTGCTGTATAGATATAGATAAGAATCTATCAATAAATAGAGATAAAACTCAGTACAAAATCATAGCTGAGAATCAGATTGTATCTCAGCAGCTGATGACTTTTGTAGGGATAGACATGCCATGAATATTTTTCTGACATAAGAGTTGTTCCTGCTAAATGGAGTGGTTCAGGCAAAGAAAAGGTTAAAGTATTAACCATGACTGTGACAAAAAAACTGAGAAATCAAATTGTTTACATTATTGTGTTTTTTAAATATGTGCATTCTTTTCTTCTTTATGTATATTAGTGTTTTCTAAAAACTACAAAATACAAGAATCTGGTGTCTGCCTTTGGATGTAAGGAGTGTTCCCTCAACTGTTATCTTAGCTTTTTCTTTAATATTTTTCTGCAGTGTTAAGAATGTGGATATTTCTTTCCCATATTTTCATAAATAGTTAGGTGATTGTGGTAATTTTTTCTCTTACAAATTATTAATTATCAAACAGAACTTTTTTTTTTTTTTCTGTTAGAGGCAGGTACCACTATTCAATACTGTCTAGAAGGACAATAGCACTCAAAATTTTAACTTTCAGCTGTTTCCTAGGTAACAGAGATACAGCCACAAAACTGTTGCACTGAATGGAAGGAAACAGCAATTTTTTCTACTATTTTTGAGTTTGAATGAAGTAAACCCTAGGAATATCACTACTTCAGAAAGTACAAGATATGGAACTGCAGACCTGCACTTAGATTCCATTGTGTTTGTTTTGCCACTTTTAGGTTTCTGCACACCTTCTGTGATTGCACAGACAATGTCAGAAAACTTGTGTAATAAATCATAGAGTTTTTAAATTTGGGTGGTTTTTGTTTGTTTGGGGTGTTTTTGTTTGTTTTTTTTTTGTTTGTTTGTTCGACAAAAACTGGTGTGTAATTCCAGGAAGGAACTGGTCCTTTCCATGAATGAAACAAACAGAAAAGCAAATTTTGTGTTTTCTTCCTCTATTTCTATATTGCTTTTTAGAAATTTTTAAAGAAAATAACTATTTATTCTTGCTGGAATTCTAGTTCAAAAATGAAAGAATAAAGTAATAAAGTTAATTAAGTTAGTAAATTATGTACATGTAAGGTACATTTTCATGTATGTAGCTAATTATATAGAATTTAGGAGGCCTTTCTGGAAGTAATATAATTGTAATATATTCCCAGTAGTTTGTCTTTCTCAATTTTGTTAAGCATAAATTACTTTTCCTCACTATAAAGGTTGACATACTCAATCCCCATTCACCATTTGATGTGTCATTGAGACAACTGTTTCACAACTAATGTTTACTAAATTAGAACATAAATAAAACAACTGAGTTTTTCTCTGTGTTGCAACTCCAGCCTGGGGATGGTCTCCTGTAAGCAGAGCCTCATTCTTGTAATTTAAACATCAGCTTCACATTTTGGCAAATCTTGCAGTAAAAGGCAGTCATGACAATGAAATAAGAGAGCAATTTGTTAATGAAATTGTGCCCTATGTTCACTAGGAGTCTTTCATTGCTTCCTTGTGATTCCCTTATCTGTCAGTAACATCCATCTCTCATGTTTGTCCTTAAATTCCAGATGTTGGTGTAAAGACTACTTTCAATTATGTATAAAAAGGAAAAGGTTTAAATGCAGTATAGCCATGGAAACCTGGTTTAACACAACTGTAATTAGCTAAGATCATAAACTGAATGTTCATCTCTCACTGGCTTAAAGTGCACTGTTAAAATTCATAGTAATATTTAGAAGGTGGGTGTTAGATCAAAATATAAATAATATAGTAGTTCTAACAGATTACTTTGCTCAACTTGTGAATGAAGTTTTCCTACAGGAAGTACCCAAACTTGTGGCAATAGTCTCTCAGATTATTTTGTATTAGGCAGCATTTATGCTTTATATTAAAAATTATACAAATATTCTTCTCTTCTGGGAAAATGTATAAATAGTTTATAAGCATGCAATATGTAAGTGCTCTTATATGACTATTATACCAGCTACGGAAGTTTGTGCTATGGGAGGAGAAGTGTACGAAAAAAGAAATGTCGTAAAGACGTTTTCTGAATTTTTCTCTCTCTGAACAGGGGTTGTGACAGAATACCTGAATTCATTTTTTCTTAAATTTTAGATGTAAAGTTAATGTCTAAGTACATTAAAATGTCTTTTTGGACGATGATCAAACTTCATTTACAACTTCTTTCCATAAACTCTCTTTTGAGTTAAAAGTAGGAAATGCAACTAATAATTGTAACGTTTTTCATGATCATGTGATACATAAATTTAATTGTTTTTCCTCTAAATTTACATGGCTTGTAAAATCACTCATGGAAATATTTGTGCAATTTGTGCAAAAGTTGTCCAGAATTTATAATTAGATAATCTCCAGTATTCAAATGAGCATTAGCATCATTATTACCTTTGGAGAGATGAGAACCTCTTTTCAGTTCTAGATCAATCATTAAAGTGAGAGACATGGTTCTGTGCTTCAAGGAAAAAAAAAATTGTCGGTGTGTGTTTCTTTTTTAAATTCTTACATGAAGCAACTTTTCAATGCTACTGTGACAAATCCGTGATTTAACAGATAATATTAAGAAAACTAACTCTTTTATTATATTCTCTGTCTCTAACGAATAGCTCTTCACAGTTTTAAATCTGCAGAATGAGACTGATCATTAACAGGGCAAAATCTGGCTGTAGTAGCTAGCTCTGAGCAGTGCACTATCAAACAGGATTTGTGTTGTCTTCCCTGCCATCCCAGCCCTGCCACGAGTGTAGGCAAAATGATGTTAGTCATCACCTGCAGCAGAGTGAAGCCAGACTCTCTTTTTGAGGACATCACTGCCAGAAAAGTTATCTAGGGGAGACAAAGATGATGCTTGTTTTCTGGCCCAGTCTCTTGGAGTTCACCCAAAAGAATTAGAGTACGTTCAAGTTAAGTGCTCTTTTCCCTCCCCACCACCTGGAGCTGCGTCCGTTCAGATGGCAAGGTTTGCTCACTGCAGCTTCAGAATGCCTGAGGAATAAACATGTTTCCCTACTGAGTATTTCTGCATCAGACCCCTGGAAAGCAGTCACGCAGAACTCAACTCTTACAAGTTGTGTGGCCTCAATCTTTATGCCCCTGGCAGATGAGGACAAATATGCAAATAGCATGCGTAGCTTGGGCTGTCAGTTAAGTACAGCTTGGGTTTGTCTATTTCTGTTACTTAAACAGCTACATAACAGTTGGTGGCTTTTAGAAAAACCCAAACAAAAAAGGCAATGTTCCAAAAAACCATTTTTTTCTTCCATGATTTAATTTCTATCATAAATCCTTCTCTTTTAGATCTGAGTCTTTCTAGAGTAGTGAGAAGCATTTAGGAACTTTTTCTCTCTCTGCCTTTTGTACTGGCTGTGAAGATGTTCACAGTGTCACCATAATGATGCATATACCATTAAATATACCAAAATAATAAATTCCAGTCCTATACATGTAAATTAGATGTTTCTTAAAAGATCCACTATAATCCGCTTGCAGAACAAAACTGCCTGTGCAGTTTTCATGAGGTAAGTAGTTGTTTCTCATAAATCCTCGTATCTTCAGAATAGCGACTAAAAAGAAGACTGCAAAATAGCTTTCTTTGCTAATCAGTGTATTGCTCTAGTCTTGAATTCACTACTTGAAGTTAAGTATTGGCTAACTGCAAATATATATATGCAACAAATACATGGTATTATGCTGGTACACATTTACATGTCTCATCTTATAAAAAACCCTTTCAAAATCCTAAGATTATCTTTATAAAAAACCTCAACAAACGCTTTTAAACTGTTTCTCTATCCAATTTAAAATATGCAGCAACTGACATAAGAGAACACCAGGCATACATAATTCTGTGCTTTGGTTTAAAATAAGTACTGACTGTAATCACTGTATACAGGAAATTTCTGTGATATTTTCCATTTTATAGAAGACTTGATAATGAAAAGAGTAAATCAGATCTTGTCAAAGATATCCTTTCCCTTCTTTTGCAATCCCACCTTTTCTTGTTCAAATAAGCTTGCTATGTCCAATAAATGAAAAGGTAGAGATAGCTTATGAACACTCATGAGTAATTTCTGCTTTCTGAAGTCAAATATTATTATGAAATTTATAGCATATATTTTTCTATCATGTTTGCAGGGGTTTTTGCATACATTACGTTTCTACATTTATATTAAAAGCTTTACCAAAGGTAAAACTTTAATAAATCTTCAGATGCACCTTTCCAGGATGATAAATTTTAAAAAAAAGTATGGGTTTGGAAACTGATAAAAGTTTCCTTAGTTTCTATAAACAGAAAATCTTTTCTAAGAATTTATCTAAAACTGCAATAATTTGTTTTTGTCTTAATTTGAAGTCCAGACAAGGAAATGCTATGGATCAAACTACTACAGAATGAATTTCTCATCTCTTAAAAGAATCCTGTTTGTAGTGCTGTAAGAGATTAATACTCTGTTTTTTCAGGTTTTTTGTTTTGTTTATCCTTAAACTTTTAGTAGGAAATCAAGTTCCAAATAATCTTGTTTTGTGTACTTTCTTTTCAGGGGATAAATGCAAACCTACTGAATACACTGAAGTCAAAAATATGTTACTGGATCTACAAAACCAGAGATACATTGCACAGTCCAAAGATAAATCTGTTGGTGAGAAAATGGTGTTAAAGAAACTTCTCGTAGATCAAATGTTCAAGTATTTTGATTCGGACAACAATGGACTTGTGGATACTAATGAGTTATCTCAGGTAAGGCTTAGGTTTTTTTTCTGTTAGCAGAGTGACTATTCAGATGGTTTTTTCATGACATGTACTCAGGGAATATCATGTTTTAGGTTACTTTACTTTAGAAAATGTGAGTCTCTGAGGTGGAGAACTTTGAGAATTTTCGAATGGCTCAATTATTCAGAAATTCTGTAGTGATTATTTAGAAATTTGATTATAATGCTTTGAAGTATAATGCAGCGTATTAGAACGCTTTAGGCTGCTGTGACCATGAGTTTTGTTATCCACTGCATGCTGTCATCCAGTCCAATTATATCGATGTATTGTAGAAGTTGAAAACAATTAAAATAATGAAGTAAATCACTTCTGTAATACTAAAGAAGTATTATTGCTTTTTCTTAGTTAAAGATAGAGAAGTACAGAAGAAATCTTGCAAGGAGAGTTCATGGGAGTCTCTAAATAGCAAATTTTAACTAATTACAGATCAAGACCAGTAATTGCTGCTCTGGTAGGCATAACAACTCTAGCTTTATTAAAATGCTAGTAGCTTTATCTTAAAAGGATTGATTCTATTAAAGAGTTTTGATTGGGCAAATGTACTTTGATTTCTTAGAGGTCTGTATCTGAGAAACCTAATTGTGGATAAACTATATTAATGAGTCTATTACTAGGCAACCTATTAAAAGCTTAAGAAAAGTAGGAATTTTTAGATGTGAATGTTGATCATTACCCTGTGTTTTAAGTTGCATGGCAGAGTGAAGAAATAGGCTGGAGTTATCATTTCCATACAGCTAACTTTTAAAATTTTGGTCACAATTTCAAGGCCCAGAGGGTGATTGCAAATATAGGTATCATGTTGACTACTAATACACTGTTTCAAAAGACTAATTTAAAAATATTTTTCTGTACTTTTCTAAGATTTGTTTTTCCTGCAGTTTTTTAGAGTCTTTCAGAACTTCAAATTTTAAGGGACTTCGGTGCCTGTATATATCTTAATAATAATAATTTATATATGGATATACTATATGAATAGATAACATAGGTAGGAATCACATCTATAGATTTGCAAATTATATTTAATTCTTCTCTGTTCAGTTGCCACATGTATACTTCTCCTTTTTGTGTGTGTATTAAACATAGTTTTAAAATAGTAAAAAAATCTTCCATTATTGTGTTTTCAAACTTTCTATACATACTTTTCCCAACATGCTTTTTTTTTTTCTATAAGGAGGAATTTGTAATGACAGCTGTAAAGTAGTGCTTTTTCATGAGTATGGAAACAAGTCAGCCTTAAACCCCAAGTATGTGGGGTTTGGTTTTGCTAAAATTCATTGCAGAAACATCAAACAATTCAACCTAGAGATTAATGTAAAGTAAATGAATTGTTACAGTTCTTTACTTTGTTAGTGTGTGGTTTGAAAAGAGACACAATTAACCCCATGAGGGACCCATGCTGGAGCACTCTTTTCCTGAAGGACTGCACCCTTTGGGAGGGACTGATGCTGGAGCAGTTCATGAGGAGCTGCATCCCATGGGAAAGACTCATGTTAGAGCAGTTCATGGAGGACTGTCTCATCTAGGAATGGGAGAGTGAGAGGAGTTCCCCCTCTAAGGAGGAAGGAGTAGAAAAGAGCATGTGATGAATTGACTGCAGCCCCCATTCCTTGTCCCCCTGCTCTGGAAAAGAAGGAAAAGATTTTTTAATATTTGGTTTTATTTCTCATTTTCCTTAATCTTATCTGATTGGTATTGAATTCAGTTAATTTGTCCCCAGGTTGAGTCTGTTTTGCCCATGACTGTAATTAGTGAGTGATCTCTCCCTCGCTTTACCTTGGCCCACAAAACCTTCATTATCCAGTCAGGGTCAACCATCCACAGGGAGACATTATTGTACTCCTGAAAGTGTTCTCAGGATTAGGAGAATTTTTCTCAGTTATGCTCACAGTCAAAATTTTGAAATCTGCAGAGTTGTCATAAACAATAACTCCTGTCTGCATTTAAAATGTAGTCATATTAAGGGAATATGAAAAGCAACATGCTTGCTGTAGAAAACAAGAACTCGTGGAATTAATTTATGTTCACGTGAATATTGAAGTTCAGTTTATAGTGCATCTTAAATTTTACATCTCCTCAATCTTGCTGTGCAATCAGACCCTTGGATTGCATTTATTATCTCATAGGTGTCCATATAGTCATCCTATCTAATGTAAAATTGAAATGAATCAGTTGGAGATTGGAAATGGTGACAGCAACACTCCAATTTTATTGATGTGTTTTGGATCAAAAGTTGTAAGGCTGTTGAATTTGCATCTTGATGCAAGAGAAAAAAATACTGCTCTTCCAAAAAAAGCAAAAGTAATGTTCTTAGTAAAAAACCTATTTCAAATAGTAAGAAATGTTTTGGGTTTGGGGTTTTTTTGGGGGGTGGGGTTTGTTTGTTTGTTTGTTTGTTTGTTTTTTGTTTTTTTTTTTTTTTCCCCTAATACTTCAAGTATGATAATAATACATGAAATATTGGCAGATTATTTTTTCTACTGTTTGAACAATTCTATCATCTGGATATAATATTTTTCATGGCTTTGTAGTCCAATACAGAATTGCAGCTAAAAAAGAATTTTAACTCCAATACACTGTGTAAATATAATAAGAAAACTGTGGGGTTTCGTAGCTCCATGCAGGCTAAATGAACATTTTTTTTTCCAATATAAATTCTTCTCTGCCCTGACTGCTTTAACCGCTGAGTCTGACTCATTTAGTGCTTTAATTTCCAAATCCTACGTTGACAAGTGAGATGTCGCTTGATTCTAAAAGGACTTATGAATTTAACCTTTTAGATCACTCTGTTTTGAGACATAGGTGCTAACCAGAGAGGGCATCTATCTTTGCAAACTGTGAGCTATGAAATAGGCAGGATTCTCATCATCTTCATAATCTCTGATCAACGTATCTGCAAGGATTCCAGTAAGGTGAGGTTATTCCTTTAAGGGTTTGGTTTGTTTTTAAAGCACTTTGATGCATTTTAAATGAATCCAAAATAATGGAAGATAGTTGAATCTTCTGGTTAGCTATGAATATTCAGTTGTTAACGAACTTAATTTTTTATTTATTTTAGCTTATACAAAATCAAACTGGAATTTAATAAAAATTTGCAAATGAAATAGCAGTGTTTCTATCACGGTAGACTGCTTGATTACTGTATATTGGTTTTGCTGTATAGAAGAGGAAAAGAAGCAGAAGTGTTGTGGGTAGACATGGGAATAAAATGTGTTTTTCCAGTTATGAATGCAAGTATGGTGGAACTGCCATTTTATAAACAGTAAGCCTTTTCTGGTTGCCATCAGTGAAAAATGCATAGGCTCTAAAAATATTTCATCTTGCTCAACAATGAAATTCAAGTTCCTTTTTGTAGGAAGAGTGTGAAGTGAAATAATCTATATTTGATTAGACTTAGATTTTTTTTAGTTTCTTATACTAGTAACTAAGAAAGGAAAATTTTACAGAAAAGGGAAATGACATAGCCTGAAAGCAAGTAGAATATATAATAATAATAAAAATAAATTTTCCTCTTCCTTTCCTTCCTTTCAATAATCAGTTTTTAGATTCAAAGAAAGAATTTAACTTCCTTATTTATGAATTAGTATCTGTAATTTCAAATACCTGCATATATTTCTTTTACTTACCAGGTTAACATAAGACAAATGAAAATACATTACATTTCTATAAAAACTCATCCTTACTTCTGCAAAACAAAATACCCCAAAATTATTTTGGTTTTATTTCTGTATTAATGATAACTTTTGCACTTTATGCCATCCAATACTTCATGGGGCTTGTTTGCAGAGGAACAACTTACATAAATTGCATCTCTCTGTCAGACTTTGTTTCTTAAACTGACCAAAATACTTAGTGGGACCTTGGCACTTAAATTTTTACCTTCATGCCTTCTGATTTAGCATCTAATCAGTGCTATTATTAAGAGTTACTTGGAAGGCTCGGAACTCAGAGGAAGGATAATGAGTCTATCTCCTCTTTGTGTTTTTAATCAACTTTGGTTTTCACTGCACGTTACATAGGCAGAAGAAAATTTTGCATGTTGACTTGTAGTTCTATTTGTTTTCTGCTATTAATTAGAGACATTATATTTAGATTGCATTATCTATTTTTACCATCACTAATCAAGGAAAAACTAAACATCTGCTATGCTCAATTCTAGGTTAAAAATAAAAACTCTACATGAAACTTTAAAACTGGGGGACATTAAGACTCTCTTAGGGATTAGTAGTGAGATAAAGCTTACAGACACTGTGATCATCATACTCTTAACATCTTGATCTTTCTTAGGTGCCTTTGGTTTTATCAAGTAGCAGCATTTCCTGTTATATCCTTGCAGGCAGTGAAGGAAGCAGGAGCAAGCTTCATTTCTTGAGAAGTTTCAAGGACTGATAACTGGAAATGGACACAAAGTCTAGTGGTGCAGGATTTCATTTATACTCATTGTTTTATCTTGGCCAAGTCTAAAGCCACAGGCTCAGAGTGCTGGTGGTTCCAGGTTTAGTTCTGAGATGCAGAATTTATCCAGCCTATGTGCTCCTAATACCTATTCTGGTCTTACACTGTGAGCTAGGCATCCATAGCATTATTTTTGCAGACACCTAAGGACACATTTACATCTTCCAAGTCAGAGTAGGTCTTCCCCCTGCTAAGTGCAGAATTGGGAAGGCAGGGAAATGTGCCTCTCATTGGAGTAGTTTGCAGAGACATCTCATACCTGAGCTGTGTAACTTGATTAGTTAGGGGATAGTATTGAGGTAATACCTTGAAATGAAATTGAGCACATGCCTTAGGCCCACTAGGTGTGGGTTTAGCAGTTCAGATATCTGTTTGCTCGGGGATCTCTGTGTCGTTGTGCCATGCACAAGTCCTGTATCTTTACATATATCAAAGGTGTCACGCTACTATAGACACCAAATAGAGGACTGTGTTGCTACCCTGCAGAATGTGGTGGTAAATTATAAGAATATTGATTTAACTAGATTAACAGAAGCTAAAGAAAGGAACAATTTACCAACCTTTATTATCAATTTGGTTTCATAATTAATCAATTATTTTAATTTATAAAACATTATATTGCTGTGGAAGATGGTGGAACAAGTAATTGAACCCCCCCTTATGCAGTCAGAATTAATTTGGAGCACAGTTCTCACAGTGTCTGGTGTTTGATGTACTTGGTGTTTTCTCAAGCACTGAGTGGCACTGCTGTGATGAGGTACTTGCTTTTAGGGAAGATGAATGCACGTTAACTGAGTGACCATATTTGATTTAAAGGAAGGTTTTGTTTGTAGTTGTATTTCCGTAGCATTTTCCTTGAGGAGGTACATAAAGACCATTAATCACAGGCAAACAAAAAACCACTGACCGATAACACTTCAGGTAAGGTGGATTAATGAAGGATGTGTTGCGTTATTTGTGGTCTATTTTCATAAAATCTGCAGATTTTTCATTTTGACTGTCAGAAATAAGATTAAAAGGAATGAAACGATCCATTCTGATGCACAATTTGTCATCTTTAATCAGATTACCTTTCCCAATCTTTTAAAATTTGGAGTTGTACTGACTAAATTTCTGACAGGCTCTGAAGTGAGGTGACAGTATGGTGTTTCATAGGAACTAGATAATTGTGTGCTATATCTTTTAGAAATTTAATCTTTTCCAGAAAATGCAAATCCTTCCTCCATGTTTCAAAGAGTATTAAATTCTGATGGATAAATTTCATTTTTTGGAAAAGACATATTTAATTTGAAAATGTAGGTAAGTTTCTAAGTTTTCAGTATTTATGGGGTTTCACAATGAACCATGAGCAGTTTTGCTATATATTTTGCCTTTTACCAGTTTACTATATTGAAAGTAAATGCTTCACTGTCTTTATAAGAATTCAAACTAAAAATTGTGGGCGTAAGTATGGTGAACCTTCTCTGGTATGAATTTTCATCTTAAAAATTGGAAATAAAATAATTCATATTTGGCTTGTATGGCACAATCATAAAATTGTGCAGACAATCTTAATCAGGGTTTAACCTTTGTAGTAAGTATTTTGTTTCTAGGTTGTGACTTGCTAAAAATTTTATCAGTCTTCCTTCTGCCTCCCTAACAAATCACCATTTAATTTAACCAAGGAGTAGACAGTCTGGGTTTAAAGAATTGGCTTGAGAAACAGTTTTCTTGCATTTTACTCATCTCCACGGACAGAAATTAATAGATTATCAGAATTTAAAATTTAAGGCACATTGTTGTATCATCTGTGAAACACAACTGTGATTACATGATAGTGTATCATACACATGGAGTTTTATTCCATTTGTCCTACATTTTTAAGTAATGTCTTGCAAAAAACTTCTGTAAGGAAATGTGGAACCCTAATTTGTCAGGCAGTCATATTGGCTTTTCTGGAGTCACATATTGCTTGTAACTTCATGTCACAGTTGATCTGCACTTCACGTTGCTACAGAAGCAGGTAATTTTTTCAAAATCTGAATTCCCACACCCTGAGTTGTACCTGGTTCTGAGTTGTATCTCATGATAGAATATTAGTCTCCTTGCCCTTCAAAAGGAAAAGCCAACCAACAACCCAAAAGTTCCATGAAGGTTCATTTTTCTTCTGATGACAGAGTTGATCTGATCCACAGATCCCATTGGAAAATTGGGAGATGGCTAGATCCTGCACAAGAGAATTCCAGTTGGAACAGCTCTTATAGCAAGAAATCACAGACAACTAAGATTAGTCATCATATGAAATCACTTCTGTACCTTCTAAAACCTATCCTCACAGTTTGAAGGGTTTATCAACAATGAGTGTATTTTCCAAAGAATTCCAAAATATATCACCAGCATAAAATATCTGTACAAAAACAAACATTGAATCTTTTATCTGTAATCAAAATGATAGGTTTACAGTAGCCAAAATTAAATAATTGCCAGGGTTATAAAATGTACCTGTCCATAGTATCATTATATGAAATAGCAGAATCATTCTATCCATTTATTTTAAATTATGATTCTTCTTTTTAAAAATATGTTGCTTTTCATTTATAATTGGTCAATTTGAACAGATAACAGATTTTAGTTCAAAGAATGGAAGCCAAATACGCTAATTTTAAATTTAAAATGTGGTACCATAAAGCCAAGTGTTTTGAGGATTTAAAAAAGTTTTCTTTAGCCTTAGGTGTAAAGTTTCATCCTTACTTGTACAATTGAAGATAATGAAAGAAAGCATTTAAAACATTGAAACAATGAGAGGAACAATGCTTCTCAAACTGAATGTTCATGGCCCTGAAATTTCAGTGATTGCTAAAGTTCCCAGTACACACCATTACATATTTAGTAGTTCTTGTATAGCTGTAATGAGTTTAGAGTTACTAATTTTTCCCAAACTACATTTTTGTCCTTTATGTACCAGCTGCAAGATCTACACAATTTCATATTTTCCTAATTCACTTTAATGTGAACTCAATAAAAAGGCTTTTAAAGGATGGGAAGTAGTTAGCACTAATATTCAGGTAGCACAGTATGTATTTTTAATTGATAATAGGAAAAGGTGGTTTTGTAGTGATTTTTCGTATCTTTGTGAATGGTTTTCATACCCTTTAATGTACTAACAAGGTAATTATCCTTTATAATGCTTTTATATTATTATGTAGGAGATGACTTCTGGTTGCATAAAATGTTTGTGTGTTTTTTTGGGGTTTTTTTCCCTCTAATGCTTCTGTTATTCCCTGTTATTCTTTTAGGTATTTTGTGTTTACATGAATAGTAACTGAATGAATTCCTTTGCAGAACAACTGAAACACAAAAGCCTCTGTATTCCTTGTTTTTTCAGAAACTGTTCTCTGTTGATACAAATATAATAATGGTTTTTCAATTATCATGGGTGACTGATAAAGGGTTGGAAGAATAATTATTTTACCTAGGAATTAATGTAATAATTTTGTATTTATAATAATATATATTTCTGTATTAAATTTTTAATTTAACATTATAATTAACATTATATTTTTTCTGTGCCTAATAGAAAACTTTAAACTGTGCAGTATTACAATGAAAAGTTGCATTAGTTTTGGCTCTTTCAGTTATGTGGTATTACTTCTAATACATGCTCCATGTAATATGGCAATTCTAAATCATTCTCAGCACCTTAAAAATTCCTCAGCTGGACTCTAAGTAGATGTCTACAACATCAACAAACCTAAAACAAAATGGTGCTTATACTGAAGAACATTTCTCTGGGATAAGTTCATCAGAATTAAAAATCTGACAGCTATTAATTTTGGTCTATTTACAAACTGTATGCGTTGCCATTGGGAAACAGGAGCCTTTTCAGGTCAGCTACTTATATAACAGGTTTTGGTAAGGTAATAGGCTTGTCAAAAGCCTGTAAGAACTTGATGTAATTAGTAGGGTAGTAAGAGTTTATATTAGCTATTTTTGAAAGTGTTTACAATTGGTTTCTGTGGTTAGAAATTAGAGGGAAAAGACATTATGCCATTTATACTTGAGAAATTAATATTTTAGGTATATTTTAATGTTTCTTAATCACCATTCCTGTACATACAAAGTAAAATCAGCTTTAAAATTTCCAGTGTCTTTATAATGCTTCAGTGTATCTCCATTATATATATATAAATATATATATATATATATATATGCAGTGTATATTCTAAAAAACTTTTGTGTAATTTCAGGGAGTCTGTCCTAAAGGTATTAACTTTTAAAAGTGTAATAAATAATTACAAAGTAACTGGAAATCCCTGACTTTACACAGTTGCAGTTCATTGCCCCACAGCAACCTTAAAATGATCTATTAAGTGATTATTAGAAACAATTAATTATACCAGAGAACTCTAAGAGCTCAAATGTAATTTCATGGTTATAATTTTCTTGTCAGGTAATAAAACGGGATGAGCTTGGCAAGGAACCATCTGAGTGCACTGTGTTCGATCTTCTGAAATATGATGATTATAATGGTGACAAGCACCTAGCTCTAGAAGAATTCTACAGAGCTTTTCGTAAGTATCAAGACCAACCTGTTCCTTGAGTCTTATTTTCTCTTTCTTGCTTTGTTTTGCTAAATGGTGGGATTGTTTGGTTTGTTTTTGTTTTGTTTTGTTTGTGTTTTTTTGTTTGTTTGTTTGGGTTTTTTTTGTTTTGTTTTTTGGGGTTTTTTTTTATTATTATTATTTTTCAAGCCTGAAACATCTGGATGCTGTACTTAAATTAGTGCAATTTTATAGTCATGAAATAACAGAAAACTTTTTGGCAGAAATCAATGATACCCAGTAGCTTCTAGATTTATGGATGATTTTGGTAATGGAGAATTCGTGGGTAATCTTTCTTGATGCCAGCATGTATTGATAAGCCTGTCTTGTGCTCAAGTGTCAAGTAGTATGGTCAAGCCTGACCACACCATAATCCATGGAACCAAAATACCTCTCTGCACCCTTTGTTTATGAGTGCTAATAAGAGCATTTTTGACAAACCCAGCAAAAAATGTACCACTTCTATTAGGTGCATTATGGCTTCACAGGACTCAGAAGGAAATGAATTTGTGGTCTAGTTTTGCAAGGTATTTTTCTCTGGATGCCAGAGGGGTCTCAGGACAAATGTGTGTGGTACAAACCAACATCTTTACCAAACCCCCGGGTTAGAAGACAGAAGCAAGATGTTAAGAGCTTTTATACAGTATGTTAAAGGTAATATCTGTATATTTTGTTATATCCAGGTAAAAATTGATGATTTTTCACTCTTACCTATCTCAAATTTAAGATTCAATCTTGAAATCTGGCTTTGATTTAAAAGCTATTGTTCCAAACTCAGTAACATGGCAGCATGGAAGATCAAGTTTGTCCTAAATTCCTTTTATAAATGCTTATTATATATTGACTAGTCCATTAATATATCTGCATTTTGAGTAATTACAGGCTGTTACTTTAGTCTTCTTGTACTTTATCTTTGGGCAGATGAGCACTCAGCCATCTTTAGGTAATATCAAATGAAAAAAGGATAAAAAACTGCTTAAAGTTTTAAACTACAAAGTAGTGAATTGATAATAAAAAAAAAAAAATAGCTGCATGGAAAGCAAGAAGAATAAACATGAAATTAATTATCAGGACAGACTGCCTGAAAGTATCTTAGTTTTGACCATTGAATTAGATTTTTATTTTTCTGAAAGTCTTTCAGAAAGTGTGATTTTATGATGTGGCTTAGCTGAACGAATTACTTAGTGCTCCTAAAAATAACTTGATCCTGTGTCCTAAGGTTATCTGACTGCCTTTCTTGCAGTGTCCTAACAGTCACAGTCTCTCCTCTGAGTCACTAAGTCAGCAAAAAAATATTCACCCTCCACATCCCACCCCAGTCCTGTTGTGTGACCTAAATTGATTAAGTGCAGGGTCAGACCATAACTCATGCAAAACAAGTGTGAGCTCAGCCAAGAAATAAGGTGGAGGAAGAAAATGGGAGATACCAGGACATAGTGATGGTGAGATAATTTAATTCATCTGCAGCAACAAAACACTAGGAAATACCTTTATTTTTTTGGAGGTTGTGATACAAGTTTGGCTTACAAAAATGTACAGAATTATGTAGCATCTATAGAAACACACATTAGCTATGATTATATGGCTAGATGATGTACTTCTAGATACTGATTAAGTACATGGCTGTAGAAATTGATATAGAAGCCTTTATCATATACAGCAATCCAAGAAGGTTAAAGACATGTTTAAAGCATTAGCACAATTTTTGCAAACATTGTATTAATGAAAGCATAACATTGTTCTTCCAAATAAGACTTTGATGTGTCTCTGAGGGACTATTTTTTATAGCTGTAAAACTCCAGACGTAAGAATAGCTTTCTGTTATATATTTTTAATGGAGTTTTGAATAATGAAAATAATTTCCATATGATATGTTAAGCATTGCCTTAATATGAATGTTAATGAAAACATTAGATTATATAAGATTAGGAATTATTTAGATTTCTTTGTTGCAGAAGAGTAGTGGAGAAGACCCTATTTAAAACTATAACTCTATCTTGGAAGATGATTTCCAGAGTAAGATTCATTCTTCTATGTCATTAAGGAAACTTAGATGTATTCATTACATATTGAAAAATAAAACCTAAAACCAGCTACTACTTCATTATATGGTGTGTTCCCAGAAAGCCAAAAAATATGCCATAATATTAGGCTCTGTAATGAAGATAAAATAAATACTCTTGAAATCAATTTGAGGATTAACTGTAGTTCCATTTCATTTTATCTCGATAGTTTGAATTCAATCTGACGTATCTCACCAGCATTAACAAAAATTATATAATGCTATAAAAGTATACTAAGTAAGTTAAGCAAGACCAAAACAAATTGAATGTGGCACCTGGTTGCTCAACTAGTGCTCTTATTAGGTAAGCAAGAGGATACAGAGCTGGAGCCAAGGTCTCCACACGAGCCATGCCAACCCAAGGAAAAGCAAATGTGACAGCCCCTCTCCAGAGGCCCGTGTTGTTTGCCTATGGCAAAGCTTGTGAGACGTTACTCGTAATGCCAGGTCTGGATTTACCAGGATATGGAGAATTCACATAGACGTGGAATCAGATCCGTATATGGAAATGAACACAAGAATCACTCACAACGCATCTTCCACACGCTATTCCACAAAAAATATCTCTTCATTTAGGCATCCACCTACAAAATAATTAAATGTTTTAATTTCCTTCAATTAAGTGACATAGGAAGGTTGCAAATATTCATTCCAAATAGAAATAAACCTGTTTTTTTCCCAGGGTTTTCTTGAAGTACTTAATGTTTTCAAGTTTACATTCTATTTTATTATACTGTAATGATTTTTTCTTATTATGTTGCATTGTGATTATATGTTATAACTTTAAAATTATCCCATTTTACAATATGGAAAAGATTATTTTTCACCAGCTCAGACACTTTCAGGTATCTAGAAGAAATAGAAAGCAAAACAGGAAAGTTTTTTTCCAAATTATTTTCATAACTATCTAATGAGTGAAAGATTATAACTGAGTAATGATATTTGCAGGGGATTGTCTTCTAAATTATTACAGTGTTGTTTGTTATTTTGAGACATTTAAAAGACTTAACCATTAATTTAAATTAAAAAGTGTTTCTAGAATTTTTGACCTCTCACACGATCCCATCAATTGAACTTGACAGTGTGTTTTTCGTATTTTTTTCATGCTTTTATATCTACCATTTTAATATAGATCTAATCTCAGTTTAATACCTGCTATTCCCAGTGGAATTGCCTCTATCCCTAATTGTAGTGAAGGGGTGGATTTGAGAAATGTCAAGTTCTCGTTGAAGTTTGTGCAACTGCTAGGATATGTGTTCCTGACTTTTATTCACTCAGAATGGTAGTGAAAAAAAATTGACTTTGCAATGATGGAGTAATTGATCCTATTCAAAGCTTCCATGAATTCAAAGGATGCATGGCAATACCACAAGGGTTCTTTTCAAGCCAGTTTGTACCCAGCACTGCTAAAATACAAAATGTACAATAGTTAACAAAATAGCCTTTAAGTCATATTTGAATTTGATCAACATTAAAGGGGTCTCCTTTTCCAAAGGTAATTGTCCATTAGCATTCTCTAGTAAGCATAGAAGAACTTAAAAAATGAGAAGGCTGGAGAAGGTGTGAGAGAAGGCTTAAGGGAAATTTGTGTCCTCAGTCTTGGCCTAAAAACGGGATAGTGATAATCAAGCATACTAGTATGCACTTTTCCAGCTGTGATTTCAAATAGTATTTAAAAACACTTAGGTAAGATTTTGAACACAGACAGGATGAAAAAATCATCTTCACTATGGTGTTGAACAAGCTACTCTATTATAGTAATTTCTTTTTAAAGAATTAGGCAATTTAAATAGGAATGCCAATCATTGGAATTAATTATCAGTCTTGTTTCATTAGCATTTGCAGGTTGGATTTTTTTATTGGCATACTTAACTAGAAATTTTCCTCACAAATACCAGCAATACTATTTTTAACTCCAGCAGTAAAAAAGGAACCACCTTAAAGGCAAAGGTGAAGCATAGGCTGCTTTAAAGATATTAATATGCACATAATTCTGTATCTATACATGCATACATATACATGCTTGCTTGTATTCTGTGATTTGCTTTTGACAGTCTCATTTTAGCTGACAAAATGGATACACATTAGACTGGACAGCCAAATGTAAATAACTATGCGCAATGGAATTTTAAAAAAAATCCCTTTCCCCCTTCAGAAGGTCAGATGCTGAGGCAGTAACAAAGAAAGAATATGTGTGAGAGGGTGCTGTCAGCTTTGAACGTTTGTGCCAAGCTTCACAGCAGATGAAGGTGCTCACTGGCTTCTGTAAGGTTTTACCTGCTGGCAAGACCACTACGGTTTTCTGGGTATGGGCTGCTTTCCCTCATATCATGAGGGGTAATTTTTGGTGCTGTAGCATCTATCTCCTAATTATATGGCTGCTATATACCACAACAGTTTAACTAGATCAATAGTGTGTGCAGAGAGGAACCTGAAGAATGACTTCCTCTAACACAAGTGAGTAAAGCGGAAAGTTCAGCACTAGCTGGGTTTTGGGAGCTTGGGACTAAAGGAATCAGATGATTCAGTCCTCCACTGCTTTGGCCACATCATGTAAAATTATATCCTAAAAGTGATCCAGTTCCATCTCAGTGTTCTGTTTTGCTTTTCTGCATTCCTCTTCAGCTAGTCCCAAGCTTAAGGATTTTTTATCAGCAAACTTTTTTAGAAAGGGAAGTGTATATTTAAATTTTTCTGAAAGGGCAGGCAAAACCCTGAGATGAAGGAGCTGAACAAAAGCTAAAAAGGGTGTGGAATACAGTTTATATGTTCTGTAAACTAAATCTCAACCAATGTACTGCGTTTATTTTTCAAGAGTTTTCTTTCTTTGGTTAGTGTCTCCTGTGGTATCGAGATAACTTTGTGTTTGCTGTAATTGTTGTCTCTTTTTGTTTTTCTTCTTGTGTTCTTTTCTAAAATAAATAATCTTATTTGTTTTCCTCCCATATAAAATAGAATGTCAAATGCCACTTCAAGTGGCCTTCATGGTGGGCTGTAATATCTCAAGGCATACCACAAGCAAATACAAAGTCATAAATTATTCTGTTTGATCACTCAGCAGATGTATATGTAGGCACTTCCCTTTGTAATTTCAGTAGAAAGAATGAAGCTAATTTAAGCATTTATGAATAAAAGCGATTGCATACAATTAATATAACCCCCAAATTTATTGTACATAATTGAACTAACTGCTCTATATAACAATTGACATCCTGCAAAAATGAAGGAAAAGATAATGTCTTTCTGAATTGATTTTTGTTGTTAATGTTCTTGATGTTGTCTTATGCTCAGAAAAAGGGGCCACAGAAGGGCTGTGGACACTGAGGACTTGGCTGTAAAAATTACTCCATGATGTGCAAGTGAATGAAAGTGTGTGAATTATCTAGGCAGAGCAAAATATGACCTAATTGTCATTGTTCTGTTAATGATGCTTTGTAGTTTTGCTGGAATTACTTGTACTTTCAGGCATCACTCAACACTGTTGACAATATCTAATCTGTTGTGCAGCTATAATTCAGGCTCTTGTATGTTGCTACTGTATGTGCTAATGCTGTATATATTTAAAAGTACCTTCAGTTTTCAAATTAAATTCAGGTCACAGATATCAAATTTGGGTTTCAAACCCTCCTTGTTGCTGAAGTATTTGTATGAAGTGATTTATAGATCTCCAGTAACAGCAGATATTACAGAAGTTTTTGATCTGGTCCAAAATTACAGAACTTGCTTTGGGCTCACCTTTTAGGAGAAACTTTGAGGCTAGTGAATAGCATGACTGTCAAAATCAGTGCATGTTGTGTCTTGAATCATTGGAAAGGAGGCAGCCAGAAGTTTGTATAAATGTAGTGGTCATTATGAACACATATGCTTAGTTATTGCACTCTCTCAGACCTGAAAAAATAATTGGAAAAATCACTGCTTTCATTATTATAGCTCTACTTCTGTTTTAAGTCATCAAATGCAATAATTACAGGTGCATGTTCAGAAATTCTTTTTTGAAATATTAATCTTTGTTTCTGAAGCAAAACAGACCAGAATTAAAAAACAACCAACCAAGCGACTCTACAATAAAATCTAAGTTTTAAAAAGGCCTATACTGAATTGCTCAATGAAACAAATGAGATTCCCCACTGGATTCCTTAAGTTATCTTGAAGTCCACAAAGGCTAACTCAAAAAAACCCTTATGTAATTTACATTTCAAATTAATTTAATATGTCCCAAATATTGCATTTAGTGTGTAATCTGAGTCAGAGCTTTAGGGCTGTGATGAGTCTTCAATAGTAAAACATGTTAACAAATAGTAGAGAAAACATTTTCTGGGGGAGGAAGAGGTATTATTCTGTCTCCTGCTACCATTAATTCCTTTTCAGCAACAACTTGAGCATATTAGATTGTTCCAGAGGGTGTTATATTTCACCACTAGCCTCTGAAAACACTAGTTAACATCATACTGAGCAGGAGCTATTAGATTTCATGGTAATATTTTTTTTGCGCAACCTGATCTATCTCTCAAATTCTTACCTGTGGTATGAATGTGTTTGTATTTTCAATCTAGAGAAATCTTAGCTGGAAGAAAATGCACCCTCTTCTGTTTAGTGGACAGAACTTTAAGCTGATCATCCGAAATAAGGAAATATCTAAGGTTTTAAATATTGTTTCATGGTTTGGAATAGCGTGCCTGAAATTTCTCACATGCCACTAAGTCAATTCATTTCAATGTCGCCTGATTTTTCTTCATGTTTTGGGGGAATCAAGTAAGAAATTTAAGGCCACCATAGGTTTGCATTAGTAAATAAAACAAATATTTCAGAGGTTCTTTGGGCATCATGCTGAAGAAACTAGGAGATTTTGTTTATGAACCTTGAACTCTGCTGATCTCTAATCCTATCAGTGCATTTACTTGGCAGCTTTTGCCTGCTTTGGTGATGTAAGTCACTAGAGATAGCACTGTGAAATACAGGATTGCAGAGGATGAGGACTGGAACAAAACACCTTAGTTATAGTAGCTTTGTTTCAGACAAGAGGATTGGTAGAGATTGACTTGCATGGCATTTGTTACTGACTCAAAATGCTGGAGCCTGAAGTCTTGTATGTCTTTCAGTGGGCTTGTTCTGGAGAATGGTGAGGAAAAAGTTAACACCAAACAATTGCACATATTTGGCTGTGGTTAGCAAAGTACCTCAGTCACCGATCTATTGCTTATTTCTCAGGAATCAGTTATCTGTGGTGAGTTACAGCATTGTTGCTAATAGGTTTGTTACATTGTGAATTATAAGGATATTTTCATCAGAGCAGTGTACCTGTAAGAAGAGGCTGTGACTGATATTCCAACAGCCACAAAAGCCTTTCTGTAGATGTTTTAAGGAAATTTCAAGAAAAATTTAAAATACTAATTTATGATTAGTTTATCAACTATTTTAAAGGAAGCTCTCTTCTTAGCTGGGGTGAGGTGGAAAAAAGAATGATGCTATCAGAACATAAGGACTAATGACTGGGCATTAAAGGAGGCAATTGCCAGCTAATCCACAAGCAAGAACATTAGGTATCTCTGCTTCAAGGCAGAATTACTCATCTGTAACTATCATGAATATTAATAGCTCATAAAGTATTTTTTAGTAAGAAAGCCATTTGATTAATCTATTAATTGTTTTACTTTTTTTGCCTACTGGTGCT
Organism: Brachypodius melanocephalos; assembly: GCA_013398615.1. NCBI lineage: Eukaryota > Metazoa > Chordata > Aves > Passeriformes > Pycnonotidae > Brachypodius > Brachypodius melanocephalos. Next base: position 18,618,727 of record VZSR01003049.1, read on the forward strand.
TTTTAAATATCAAGCACTAATGTTCATTTTTGAAAAGTGTTGCTTAGTAATTTTGTTCCAGACTTTTTGGGTTTGGGTTTTTTTTTTCTTTTCAGTTTGTTGTTTTATTGTTTGGTGTTTCGGTTGCTTTTTCGTTTGTTGGGGTTTTTTTTTGGTTGATTGTTTTGTTTTTGTTTGGTTTTGTTGGTGGTGATTTGGGGCTTTTTTAGAGAGGTCTGGTTTTGGGTTTTTTGTAACTCTTCCATTCTGCTTTCTTCGCTTTCGTTCTCACATTTGGGTAGATAAAAATAAAAAAAAAAAATACTTAGAAGTATATTAAAGGTTTTTAGTAATTCCTTAGACATCTAGATTTCTTAAGAATGTCTGACATTTCCAGTGTAAAAGAAAATCTACAGACACAGTTTTGTATCAGATTTTGTTAAATTACTTTGAAAATTCTGAAAATGGAGTTAATTGGAAAAATAATAATTCCAATTTTGCAAAACTTGTGAGCTTTTCTCACTAGACCTTAGAGAAAAGTGAATTACATTGCACTGTGAAGTTTTTTGTTGAATGCCCTCAAATATCCATTACATACAATAATTAGCTCCAAAATACCTGCATTGCAAAGAAATATATTGGAGAAGAAACGCTTCTAGTTCCCTTCATTGATGGATTGGGTTCCAGTAAAGTTTTCTTTTTTCAGGAAATTTAATTCCTAGCAACTTCTCAAAATAGTAGGACAATTAAAAGTTATATTGTAGCATTTCTCCATAGATTTTGAGTTTGGTATATTTTTTTCCTCTTTAATATAGTGATTCCATAGTGCAAGGGTTTTTTTATATTGTATGCTTTTTGCTGTTTACAACTATCTTAGTACATATGAATTTTTTGCTAACTGAAGTATACAGTGAAGGAAATATTTTATCGAATATGTCACAGAAAATTTGGATAAAATGTTTTTCAATATTAAAATTGTCAATTTATTACATTTTAAATAAAAATAAATTGATCTTGGCATCCCAAAAACATTTGAAAATACATTCATTTTAAAAAAATGTTAAGGTTTGTGGGGTTTTTTTTAAGGCAGAATATTGTTTTTTAACACACCTATTAATCTTATTGGTCTACTTTGTAGGTCCTAGTACATATATTAGAAAACGCTAATTGTTTTAGTATGTTCACAAAGTGCTTGGATAAAAGGATTCCATCATGATTAATTGTTATTTCTGACTAGTATTTAGCTTCATTTTCTGAAGGTATATATTGAATGAAGAAAAATGTAATTTACATGTTGTTATTTTAACTCAGGAAATTAGGATCACTTCAATCCAGTAGTGATAGAACCACTTGGTATGTTTGAATACATACATGAAAATCTCTCTTCTTTCTTTTCTTTTAAAAATTTTATTTCAATAAGTCTTAATCTCTTGTCATCAAGCATTTGCCTGGTTAGTATAGCACAGATCTCTAAGTGTTTGTAAGTAGCTTCTAATATACTGTCACTGCTAAGAATAGTTGCGTGTGTATAGAGTTAAGGAGTGTGTCATGCCAGGATTTAAGCTGCTAAAACTCAGTATAAATATTGACAGCTCTATGGGTATGGCAGAAAGGATATCAGCTACTCCAGTTAAAGCTATTTTAGTGGTCTGTGATTTTGTAAACTGTGAGACTAATTGCTTCTCATCACTCCTGGCTTTCCAAATCTTTAGAAATAAACATCTCATAATTGCATATAGTATTGTTTATGTATTCGTTAAAGAGTTATATGTGAGCTGAATTCAGTACAAATATTTATGTATGTATGGGATGCATATATTTGATAAAATTGTCTATCATTAAATAGATGAAATTGTCTGATTTCACTCCCTCTGGTGACTGCAGACCTTGTTTAACTGGATGAATATTATCTGATATGTGTAGATGTGACACTTAGGGACATGGTTTAGTGTGGACTCCTCAGAGCTGGATTAAAATTGGAAATTATGATTTTATAGGTCTTTTCCAATCTAAATGATTATATCATACTATCTACAGCCTAAAAACATCTTTGCAGTTTTCCAAATGTATTATGGATACTGTTGGATATTTAAAAAGCCCCAACTTGCTCTTGGATATTAAAAAAGCCCAGTCTTCTCCCAAACCCCCAACAAGAGCACCTAAGCATTTTCTACCAAAGGAAATGAGGAAACGGGTTAACAAAATATCCCTGTGCCTGTGTTATATTCAGAATTAAATTGTCAGTAGATTCTCAAGCTGGTTTTCTAAACACATAATGCTCACAGAGTGTCAAATCTTATCTTAAGTAGGTTAGCAAGTGATTTATATGGAAATGCAATTTTGACTGTAGTAGAAAAATAAGGTGTCATACAAAGGCTATGAGCAGAGGTTTACATAGTGCAATTTTGTGTCAAAAGAAGCCCAAGAAGAAGATGCAAAATAGTACAAACCTAGAGAGAAAAACCACATAAGCCTTCTTTATGTATAAGAATTGGGAACCTGATTGCCTAAGATGGTAGGCATCCAACAAGTAATCTGTTTGCCACTCTGTCATGAATAAGTGTTGTGAGAAAGTGCAGTTTTTAAAAAATTTGTTTTGCATTATGATTATAATTCTTCCAAACTAAGACATGTGCTAGAGATGTATTTCTTGGAGGGAATTTTAATAGTGTTTTAAAACTTCCTGAGTAGTCTATTTAAGAAATATTTGATGCTAAACAAAGATTAATGTGTGTTCTTGCTCATGAATTATCGAGTTAATGTCTACTTTGAGTAACAACATATACATGTTAACTTTTCTGAGTTTAAACAAATGTACATCTACTGCAGTATCTTCGTTGTAAGAGTGCTTATAGAATATTGCTTAATAAGCAAAAGCATGTAAGTTTCTTCTAAAATATTTTCTCAGTGTTTTTTTTCTCAGAGGCTGCCTCTCTTTAATAGCTCTTGATGGATGACTCACTCATAGGTTTGTTTACTTTTTAGACCCCTGTGGAATTAACATCTACAGTATTCTGTTTCAGAGACACAATATAACGTGTCCTGCATAGAAGTACTATTTTTTTTTCTTCATTATGCACACCTCCTGGTGAGTTTATTAAGCTTTGTATGATAAGAAACCATGAACAATTATTCCGTATTTCTTTTCTCTGTAACAGTTTTGTTGTGTTTGATTTTTTTTTCCTTCAAGTTCCCGACATATCTTTGTAGTCATGTCTTTTCCATTCTCAATTTCCCCAATCATTTAATAGTTGCTTGTATGGAAAACCTCCCACATCTTTGGTCATTCTTGTGTTTCTCTGGTCTTTTTCAAGTTTTACTGGAAGGGTTTTTTGCAGAGGGAAGGACACAAAGCAGTCAAGTTGCTCATGCAACATGGATTTATACAGTGCCATAGGATTTTTTTTCTGAGTACCAGTGTTTATCTAATAATTCCTTTTATTATCATATTGCCAGGAATGAGTAGATATTTCATAAAACCGCAAAGTGTACTCTGAAGCCTGTGTGCTCAACACCTGAGCAGTGCTAACTAGTTGAGAGCCTATCATTCTGTGAACAAGGTTTGGCACTTTTTAAATTTCCTTCATGTAATATCAGTACTGAACTAAGTATATTGAACTTGGCGTGCCATAGGCATTTGGCAGTATCATAGGTAAAGTCTTTAAGCGAATCAGCTTTTATGTTTGCTACCTAAACTATCTGATAAGTTGTTCTCAAGAAGTTCTGTCCCAGAAAAGTTTGTCACTATTTTCTTTCCACTTCTCCTGGATGATGCTGAACAATGTGAGTTTCAGTGGAGGCCCAGGTGCAACTCTGCTGGTGACTTTTCTTCATAAGAGACCTGCCAACAGATTTCAAGGTCTGGTGTCTGTGAAAGGGTAGAAAACACTGTGAGTAGGACTGCATGATCCAGGACTGAAGTGCTAAGATTCACAGCTTAATCCCATCTGTCTTTAGGTTGTCCTTTAACCTTTGTGCTGATCTTCTTAGATGCATAGCCCATTGCCTGCTTTGGTCTTGGTGAAACATAACAGATATGCAGAGCTGAGAGCAGAATATCCACAGTCCTTGTTCTCAGAATATGTCACTGAGCTCATTGTAAAGTCTTGGTCCTTTGCACAAACACCTGGTCTTAAGAGGAGTAACACTCCCCTTTAGTGAATAACAAAAATGAGAAGCCTCTGTACAGTCAGGTAACAGAGCCTACCTTGAGTTCTGCTTTCTTGCTTTTCCCCCTCTAAGTGTAAATAGACACTTCAGCCAGGTGATAGATTTTTCAGAAAGTCTTTCATACTAGAACTGCTTTCATTTATTCTTGTTTCTGTGTTAAAGATTTCTGTGAGGAGCTGCTTGATAACTCTAGTCTGATTATTTCAGGGTACTATTGAATGACAGTTGCATGGACTCCTTCTTCTCTAAACTTCTGCTATGCTTTAGGCTTTCTAACCACATTCATAGTTCAGCTAATTTAATCCTGAATTACTGTTTTAAAATACTGGCTTCTCATTCTCCTGGCAGAAGCATATGAGGAGATGGTTTTTACAAAATTTGGTTATTATAAAACTCAGGACAGGTCCAGAGATCTTAAATGTTTAGAAATTCTATTACTGTTCTGGGAAAAAAAGCCTTGAAATTTGAAAGTGAAATGAAGGTACACAATAAATAAAATTGGCAAAATATTACATTTATAAACTGAGAGCTTCATGCATAAAACTGTGAATTACCAGGGCTGTCAACTCTCCTCTTAAAATTCCCATTTCATTATTGATTAGTTCCAGAAATACTTCATAGATTGAAGTGCTTTAAATGTTTCATTTTAGGCAACAGCAAATATGCAGTAGTGAGGTTCATCATCTATATTTGCAATAAACAGGAGCATTAAATTTGGATCTATACTAGTAAAATTACTTGAAAATATTTATGGTAACTCCTAGCATTTAGATAAAATTATTTTACTAGTCATGTGCAAATACAACAAGCATACAGAAATTGATTTTTGCATAAACACCTGTTTTTGTCTAGACAAATTCAGCAAAATATTCTACAATAAATATGGTCAAAGCCAATTATCACTCTTGCTTCAGTGAATTAACACTTCTGTGTTCTCTGGATAAGAAAGCTGTGTTTAACACCCAACTTCATTTCCTGAGAAAACCAGAAAACATTATAAGGAGTAATGGACTAGATGTCTTTTTAATTATGTGTTTTTCTAATACACATTACTCTCTGTTCTTACCCAATATAATATTTCTTAAGTTATTGCCATACTTTTCCAGTATAGAGTAAAATTATAGCTTATAACAAAAGTTTGTTCTGTGCCTATATTTTTGTAGAACTCCATGTTAGGATTTTTTAACTTGTTCAAAATTATGAACAAGTGAATAATCTCAAAACTTCTGGATTTAGATTTGCAGAAGTTTTGAGATTCATTTTAACTATTCAATTGTTAATCTGAAAAACAGAATGAGGAAGCATTCTCTGATCACATTTTTTTTAAGATACTTTCAAATATCTACAATGGTGGAATTTTTGTATTCGAAGCAAATTTTTTTGGCTTGCAGAAAGAGGTCATTTGATGATATTTGAGGTATTATGTCCTTTGCTTCCCTATGATTTCATAGATCCCATAGAAACAAGGAACTGCAAAAACTCATTGTGTTTTGGATAATGTATAGGTCAAGCATGGAATATTTATGCTGCAAGTTAATTAAAAATAGTTGAGTTAGTTTTAAACTAACTACTTTAGATAAAAAAAGAGTTGAGTGCAACACATAGTCTACATGATCTAATCCACAGCAATCTCCAGCAGGAAATGTGACTGCTCCTAACTAAACAAGACATTTTGGATATCTTTATACTCCACAGTAGACCCACTTCGAGCCATTTGACTAGTAAGTTTTTCTGAGGTCATGTGTTATTCCCTGAGACACCATTAATTTCAATTGATTTCTTTGACAGCAGCTAGAAGTAGGTAGATGATGATAGCACTCGTGGAAAGAGTTGCTGAAGAGACAAATTACACGAGGAGGCAGTTTGATACGGTGATGGATAGAATGAAAGAAACTTGCTAAACAAAAAGATGTAGAAGAGGCTATGATTGCCAGCTACTCCCTCAGAACCTGAATCTGAAATACTTGATCCTTGGTCATTTGTCTTGTCTGACACCAAATAATTGGGGAGTCCCTGGCAGAAATAGTTAACGTTGCTTGTAGGAAGACAGGAGGCTGTGACAGCTCTTAGACCTCCAGTTACTTGGATCAGTTTGGAGATTCATATACTCTGGAGATTTAAGTGCATGTAAGCTGGGGTTTCACTAGTGCTAGATGGTGGGATTTTTATTGATACCCTCCTTTTATTATAATTTATAATTAAAGTCCTTATATTAAGGTATTAAAAGAAGTTTGCCTCAACTTTACTTGACTTTTTGTTACCGCATTATGAAATTTTAATTATCTTTGCACATATGCCTTGGTTTTCTGTCTCATTTGATGAAGCAATTGGAGAATGAATCATAAGTAAAGTGCAAAAATAGCTTTTGTCTGTTAAAACTTCTGTGTCTTTTATTATTGGTGCTGAAGGGTGTTTAGTGAACAAGACAGATAATTACAACAAGAAAAAAGAGAAAACTAATGGTAAACAAATGTGTGTTTTTAAGTGGAAAAATTGCCTTTTCTTTTGAATCAAAGCTCCTAACTAGTGCAATGCATCAGACTAATAGTTTATTCAATTTAGATTGTTTAGCTGGACATGATTGCATATTCCTCATGTTCGGTATAAAGGATGCATTTTTAGAGGTTCTGGGTACTCTTAGATGAAACTGGAGTAAACTGAAGCTGTACATCGAGCAAATGAAATGGTATCCAGATAAAGAGCAGTGTCATGCTGGGAACCTGTTAGACCTGTTGAACACTTTAACTTTCCTCTGGCTCACTTCCTGTGCTTCTACTGTGTGCTGTCACTATTCCTGCTCTCTAGACTCACACTGGGACATGAAGTCATGCTGGCAGAATTTGTAAAACATGTAGCTGCCCTTTCAAAGCTCTTGATGAAGACCTGAGGGATGCTGTTAAGAGCTTTTGAGAAATCCATCTGGGCTTCATGGACTGGATCACCTTTGCCTTTTTCAACTCCAACCACTAGCATTAATAATTTAGATTTTTCACAGACTACTTCGTAGCTGGGATTATTGAACCACAGAACATGTCAGAGGGGAATGCTCACAGGCATTTGGCCAAGCTCCTTTATTCACATTCCAATTGTGATCTACCTGCATCCTTGTCTGCAAAGATGATTTCTAGCCAGCTGGATCCCTGTATTTTTACATGGACTTACTGTGACCCAAGTGCAAAACTTCATTTGTCTCGGTAGAATTTCACAGTTTGTCAGCCCATTCCTGCTGTTTATAAAGTTCCCTCTGAAGGGCAATCTTGTAGAAGTCTGCTTCCCGATGCTCTGAATTTGGTGACAGCTGCAAGATTTCTGAGGGTCCATTTTGTCCTGTCATCCAAGTGACTAATGAAAATGTTAAACAGTGTTGAAATTACCTGTAGTAAGCTGACCTTTAGTCTGTGAAATGCTGACTCTTTGAGCCTGAAGGCAGGGTAAGATACTTGCACTTCCCTCATGCTATCCACACCTCCCTAACTGGGGCTCAACAGTGACTGAATCAAAGCCTGGCTAGAGTAAATGATTTTCACTACTGTTGTTTTAAACATATTGCTCATTGTTGCATAGTAGAAACCAGTTCAAGCTTGAATTCATGGGTATAGTCTGCTAAGTGTTCCCCACACAAAGCTGAATAAATACAGCTTTTTCACTTCACTAGGAATTTCTCTGATGCTAGCTCCAGTCTGTCTTTACAGGCTGAAAATTTGTTAACATTGTATTTTTAAAGTTGTTTTGTAAAATTATTATTCATTCTTTAGCAGTCTCTGCATCTGAATTCACCATCACCACAGGGAGCATAATTTAAACAGATTTATTCAGAGTTAAAATTTACCATGTACTTTTATCATATAACACCACTCATGAATACTTATGTGTGCCACTGTTTTAATGAAAAATATTATTTTCAACTTTATGGCATCCCTTTTTTGTCATTTCTAATTTCCAGTACTGGGTGAACCTTGTGCTAGTGATGTGCTAAACATTTGCAATTCATCTTATAATGAATCATAATTGGCTTTATTCCTCATTAGAATTCCTGTGAGGATTTAGAAAATGTGGTGTATAATCCTCACTTATGTTTATTGGTGTTATAAACGTTTTGTGCATTCTCTAAACTGTTTAAAAGTAGTCAATCATCATGGTTTATTATTTGTATCTTAAGGTTTTAAAGAAAAGTACTGCCAGTGGTTAAGTCAATGAATGTAGTTGATAACAAAATGTCAGTGTGAGGTGTCTTTTAGGGTTGAATTAGTCCTAAGGGTGGGAGTATTTGTTTCATTCTTGGATTTTTTCAACATCACCTTTTGTCCCTATTATTGTTTACCTAGAACTATATTTACTACCTGAAATTCAATTATATCTCATTCATGTAGAACATAAGGGCAAAGATATGACAGAGACATTTGTGAAAGTTAGGAAAAGAAAGGCTGTTGTTAGTAGTTTATGCTCACTAATCAGCAGCTTTCACAACAGCTGGAGTTCTCTATGCTCCTGAAAATTAAAAACTGTTGAAAGTATCCAAAGCAGAAACTGAATATAGTCTGCTGATAAAAATTGTCTTTAATATCAGATCTTTTGTTCATAAATTGTTTTGCTCTTCCAACCCAGATTTTGATCAAAAGTGAGATTAAAGATTGACAAAGTGCTTTGTGTAGTGACTGAATTTTTGGCAGAATTTTAGTTTACACTTCACTGCTGATACAGCTTGTGAAGAATATCTGGTCTTTTGCCTGCCAGATGAGTAGCAGGGAACTTAGGGAAAAACTCTCTCAAATAGATGGGAGCTGAGAAAACTAATGGAAATGGTGATGTCCAGTGAAACTGGGAAAAAGAGGGCTTCAGGGACATGTGCAAGCGGAGGTGAACTTCTTAGTAGACCACAAACAGTTAGATGGGAGTTGTGTAATAGCTGAAACAAGCTATATATTTTGGTGTAAGCAACCCAGGAAAGTGAATAGAATCAGCTTGAGGAAACCAAAGAAACAGACACTTTGACTGAGTGTAGATCTTGCAATATTAAAAAAAAATTACAGTTACAGTTTGCAGGGGCTGAAAGGTCTGTGGAAATCAAGATGATTGAAATGTAATTTTTATTATAAAAAACTTTCTATTTTTTGATTTAATACAAATTCTACTTCAATTTTTTAAGTATTGTATAGAACCTCCAAGAGGTTTTTAATTTGCCTGGTCCTATTTCATCCTAGAAAATTCTTCCTTTATTTCATATACATTTTAATACAAAGTTGTTTGTAAGTAAACTTTCTATATGTGTGAGAAGATAGACATATACCAGAACTTCCTCCTTTACATTTGTGTTTATCTCCTGGGATTAAATGTGTGGTTATCATAATTGCTACTATCATTTTACTCTGACACCAGTGGTTTAATCTCTATCAATTAAAAAAGTATACATTTTTCATGTTTAAAACATAATAATCAATACTATTTTCATAGAGCTTTTTTAAGGTTTTTTTTTCATATATTTTCAAAAGTTTTTAGTTTAGGAGTCATAATGGATTAATATCCGAGATCTACATTTTTTTAGTTGTTTTTTCTTACAAGAAAAAACAGTAATAATTTTGGTAATTTGATATGGGATTTTTTTTTTTGAGTTGGTTTGATTTTCTTCTTTAACATCACCTTAGTGTAAAAACATGATGACAAGACTATTTTCCTTCTTCTTCCTTGAAAAACAGTTCCGTCATTCCAAATTAAGGTATTCTTTAGATTAGAGCAATGGAATTGCTGAGTTCCTCAGCTAAAAGGCCAGCTAATGCTAGTCTTTATTCCTTTTCTTCCAGGATAATTTACTCTCCTGACTCATAAAGCTAGTGTCATCCCCAGAAACTTCCTCTGCTCTGGCAATTTTGTATGGATGGGTGCTAAAACATTATTATCACTGTATGCTTACCTGGTGTTTTCTTCCTTGTGCATTTGCTGCTTACCGCTATTGGTCACAGGATATTTTTGTTCTGAACATGTGGATTTTTTAATGTGGTTAGGGTGACTTTATTACAAAGCTGTGTTATCGCAGTTATCTGCTGTTATTGTGTTATCTGCTTCTAGAGCTCTGGATTCTGCTTGGTGTTCTAAATTCAGACTACATTTGGAACTTAGACTGCAAACTTTAATCTCTGTGTTATTTGTCTCATTGTGTTAGTGTCCCAGCTTTGTCTGTGTATCCCATTCCAACACACCTCCTTTCCTTTTGTCATTTGTCTCCAATCATTCTTCGTGAATAGGTGTCATCAAGAAGCAGCCTTTCTCCATATCAGAAATTTATCAGCAGGCATTCAGTAGGAATTTTTATATTTTAGAAGATGTGTCTTCCCATATCTGAAGCCTGATGAGATGGCTCAGCACCATCAGTCCAGATTCTGAGGGATTGTCAAGAAAAGAGTGATCTGGAGTAGGGGGAAGTGAGACTAAGTTTGATTTTCTAAAACTTTGTGAAAAGTTTTATTTTAAATTTTAAATCTACATGTGCAATATGCATTGGCATATTCTGTGAATGACTGAGAAGATAAACTGTGAAACTGTGCAGTCTTGGATGGGACAGTGGGAAAGCTCATATTTCAGCTAGGGAAGCGTTCCAGAGATGACAGGACTTGACACTGTAGACAGCTGAATGCTGTTCCAGGTCTTGTCAAAAAGCTAGACAGGAAACTCTGAAAAGAGCGATCTAAGAAGTGGTTTCTAGAATCTTTGTTTTATAGAGGTTTGAAAGTCATGGTGACACATGGTGACTGGGTCCATAGCACATGACTTCTACAGGATATACATAGAGAGACATAACCACAAATATTTTTATGTATTTTATACATCTATGGAAAAGTCTGAATACCTTATAGTATCAATTTATATTGGTTAAAATTTATATTTGTGGTCAGTGTTTTGAAAACAATTTTTTTATTATCTTGGAACAAACTCAAAAGCGAGTAGCAATAGAGGACAATCTGGTTAATATTTCTGTATTTAATTGTATACACTCCTATTCTGACAGAAAGTTTTACTCTGGTAGTGTCTTCTTAAAGATGTATTACTGCTTAAATTAAGATCTAAGTCTGAACAAAATACCTGAGAAAAGAGTGAGAAAAATACCTGAGAAAAATTTTTCTGAGAAAAATTGTTGGATGAGAACTAAGGTGCCCACTGTGATGATCTCCCTGTTGTCTAGACTAGCATACTTGCTAGAACGCTACAGCTCCCACCTTGCCATGCAGGAGGAGAGGTGCATTTGGGAACAGAGGCATCTTTCCCAGAATTCAGGCATGAAGTGGTGAGGGTGCATACCTGCAAACTCTGATGGGGTAGCACACTGAGCTGTGCTGCCAAGCCACGAGCTGGGCATAGCAATGAACCCTCCTCCCCTCCCTCACCCAGGGATGGAGCCAAGTCAGTTCTAGGTGGAATAAAAGCCAGCTGATGCTCACTTCAGTATCCAGAGCTATTACATAAATAGTATATCTGAATGAATTTAAGAAGGGACAAGAGGAACTAACAGGATCAGTGGACATTAATAGTAAGGTAGAGAAAAAAAAGAAGTACAGCTGGGGAGAAATAAAAGATGAGAATAAGAAGAGATGAAATGAAGGGGTGAGGAGAGGGAAAGAAAAAAATACAGACTATTCTAAATTCATCTCAGATTCTGTGTAGCTGGAGAAGGAGCTAGAAGAAAAAGCAAAGATTTATTAACAGCTTTTAAATTGAAATAAATCAGAGAAGCTGCCAAAATACTGATTTTAAATATAACAATCTTTTGTGAGGTTGTGTACATATATAAATAAATGCGATTATTGATTTGCAGATAAACACTGAGGTCACTGGCTGTCAACCTCCTGGTTTTCTTTCTCTGAAGTGTCATTTTCATGTGTTCTTTCTTCTTTTTACCTGAAGAGAGATGTTTTTTGAAGCTATTATTGAAAAATAATCTTTTTGACTTTTGAATGGAACAGATGGCATGAAATGATAAGTATTTTTGAAGCATTTCCATGGGGAAAAGTATTCTGGCTTTAGGAGTTTCATCCACCTTGATGAATTACACTTTAGCTGGGCTATTTAGAAGCCTTGCTTAGGCTGCTCACAGCTGCAAGCACATCCCAGTTTTGGAAATCTGTAGCTTTGCATTTCTTCCTCACTATTCTGTGAAGTTTTTGTTGCCACTCATTACAGATTCTGGTACATCAGAGGAACACTCAGTATTCTCTTCAGCAGAATGATCTCTTCGTAGTACTTGTTTCCGTCTACATCATTCCAAAACTGAAAAATAAGCTACTAAATTTATAAATAACACAAAATTCAAATGAATAAATGCAATGGTATGAATATTTTTTTTTAACAAACTAAACCAGGCTGATATTTAACTGATGGAACATAAGTAAGAAAATAAGGAGAATAAAGACCTTTTCTTGAACATTTTCTCCCTTACTAACTAAATATAATCCTAATTTGTACAGTGATATCTGTGCAATTACATATATGCCCATGATGCAAGAGCAATGACACACCCAGCTTAGGGTTTAACGTTTAATGAGTACATTTACAGTGACTGTAGAAAGCAGTCATATCTTTCTTTACTTTTTCTATCTGATCAGTCACTATAGTAGTCAGCATTTCCAGATTCTACAAGGAGAATTGTTAAAATATGTTTTAAAATACGTATTTTTGGCATAGATCATTTCTAGTGCACAGAAATATGTCCCAGAGGAGTTGGTGAAATGCACAGAAACTGACAGCATGCACAGAAGTATCAAATTGAAGCTTTTCAGGAACTTGGTGATGTGCATAACTTGGTGTTAATGTGATGTTATCAGCAAAACTGGAGAGGTGTTTTGGAAGTGATGCATTACATTTGGCAGAAATGAACAATGCTCATCCTCAAGAAGAAACAGGATCGATCATTTTAGTAATGAAATGGAAAATTTCATTCAAGCCAAGTAACTTCAGATTTTTTTCAATTATAATTATAAGTATAATTGAATTCAATTATAATTATAAGTATAATTTTATTTGCCTTTCCTCTCTCTCTTCTGTATTTTTTTAATCTTTTTTACATCTTAAATACCTTTCTCACCACCATTGCAAAGACTCAGGACACCAATTTTGGAAGATTTTTGTGTTCAGCTTTGTGCATATAAAATACTTACTTCAGAAAATTAAGCACAGAAGAGTGCTGAGACTAAATTTAACATCCATGTAGCATTCAATGCCTGATATGCTTTCTGCTGTTATTTTTTTAAAAAACAGACACAGTCCAATTCTGCAATGGTTGGTATTAAAAATACACTAGCATAGCAAGAATTATTTTTCTGTTTTGAAAGAAAGTATCTAAAACTCAAGCACAGGCAGTATTTTCTAGTGACAGTGTCAGTGTTGCTGTGGAGAGTCATCTTATTCTCCCTGTTCTGAACAAAGACACGTATTCTCTGTTGAATTTACAGGGATATAAGTGTAAAGTATTAAATGTTGAACACTAAATGAGAAAATTTGTTGCAAGTCCATGAGGTTTTTTTGAACTCTAGTATATCTCATTTAAAGTACACCTGCTAATAGTACTCTATGATCTGCTAGATTTTTGTTTCTGCTTTATTTTTGCACAGGTCATTTTTAACATATGCTCTCCGCTTACCTTAAAATAATAATAAAAAAAGGCATTTTTCTTAGAATTTTTAAAAGTAACTATTGCTGCAAGAACAACTGTGTTTAAGAAAATGTATCAGAAAATGTTGAAATGCTATGTGTGCACAGTCATTAATCATGTGTGTCCATACAAATGATAATTGCTGTGGGTGTGATATCACATATCAGGGCAGGTATGATTGGAATAGGTAATTTGGCATATTTTCTTAAACAGTAATGTAACATTTTATTTGGGAGAACTTATCATGTTTTCTGGGCTGTTGTGGTTTTTATTATTTTGGAAATGTTTTTTATGTACAAATGTTTTAACTATATCTTGCTAATCTTAATTGTGGCCTTTAAAATGGGATCTAACTCTAAGAATGGGAATAGGTTATCTGAAAATTATTATTTGATTTACTTGGAGATTCTTTTCTAAACATAGCTTATAATTAGCTCTTGCAGCAACTTTATAGGCTAGAAATATATTGTTATCTAACTAGGAATATTGAATCTATAAAAGTTGCAATTTTATATATATATATATATATATATAGTTTATAATCCTAGGATATCATATCTGACTACGTTCAGATCAGCAATTGCAGTAACACACATCAAATCATATTTCAACCCATCACAATAACTTTGAAATTTCCCCTAGGATTCACTGAGTGGTGCATGAAATCAGTTATAGAACATTCTGAGAGGATTTGTTAATGTTAGGCAGACAGTTGCAGTCCGCTGAGATGGCAGTAAAGACGGGAGGGAGAGAAACTTGTTATTTGCCACTTTGTTTATTATCTCTTCAGGAGACTTAGGTGCATAAAAGCTGGAATTCCATTCTTCTTCATGAGGAGAAAGAACTAGTCTGTGAATCAGGATATGCAAAGTTTGGATTGGTTTGCTTATGCCTGGTAAATAGCATGTGAGAAACAGGCTGTTGACATGATGGGAGCAGATTGCTGATTTCCCTTGCAAGAGAAGATGTTGAAGCTGTACAGATCAGGAGTTGACTTTTCTTGGCCTGGGTTTTCCTTTAGGCTGCAAAACTTCTCATAACAGTTGAATTAGACTTCACAGGGTTCTTAAAACAACATAATCTTTTGGGTAGACCCTTCATTTGCACTGTTGTAAATATCCTTAACAAATGTAGTCATGGTACTTTTCAAGACATGCTCAGTATTCCTGTATTTTGTGCTCATTTGTGTAAAATACAGGATCCTGAGGAGGAGTTTGAGTCAATGGACAATGAGTCAAAAGAAGTAAAACTCATTAAAGTAAGAATTAAATTTAAAACATATGAATAACGAGCTTGGAAATTTTGTTTTAGCTTAATCAGCTTGTGAATTTGAAATTAACAGAAAGTGATAATTGCTGATTTTAATAATGATTGCTGTTATTAATATTTTTTTAAAAGTTGAAATGTGTAATGTGTGTGCAAAGACATTCAGAAGAAATCCTATTAAAATCAATTAAAAATATCACAGGGGCAAAATTATTCTCAAGGGGAAATACACACTGATTATTAATTCAACTGCATTGCAGTTGATTTATTTGTTTCATTAAAAATGTTAAAATACCTTAAATTATTTTCAATTAGTTTACTAAATGAACTAACAGTTCAGCTTTCTCTCCATAAAGAAAACTTAGAAATCCCATTTCCTGGGTGATTTCCATGTAAAATTAAGAAATGTGCCTTAACACTATAAAAACAACTGTATTGGTCTCAGGTCCAGACAGTCCAATGCTTCCTTTCAACCATGAACTTGAGCTGATGTTTAGAAAAGTATAAGAATAATATCATTATAATTTGTCCCAAGTGTTTGTCTGCTCTGCACATGTAAGCTTCTGGAATCTATAATAACCTTTGAAAAAGATCCTTTTTTAGATATATCACTTCAAACTACTGTCCTTCCTTTTGAACCTGGCCTCTCACTTGTTTTGATGACTTTCCAGTGTTAAAAGAAACAATAAGCCACCATGCTGTCATGGAAATGCTTTTCCAGCATTTCCATGACATCCATGATTTTTCTGACTTCTTTCAAAGCTCTCTGCATCATTAATTGGGGGTTTTTTGTTTGTTTTTTAATAAAAACTCAAAGCCTTTCTGATTTTTTTTAATATATATTTAAACTGTTCCATGCCTTGATCACTCCTGTCTTTCTTCTGAGCTTTTACCTACCTTGCAGAGGACACAGAGCTGCATATGATATCCAAATCTACAAATCATGGAGTAAAATTATTTCAGGTTTTATTTGCTTTCAGTTCCTTTCCAGAGAATTCCTAATCATTGATTTGAATTTTTTCTTCTGCTGGAGGGGACAGGGTTGATAAAACTGCTTATCACCACTTCTCTGTTTCTCTCTTGACAAATGAACTTGCAGCCCATTAATCCAAAAATCCTTCAGCACAGTCTACAGTCATTCTTCTTCTTCAAAGAATCATAAAATAACATAGACTTTGCTTCAATGGTAAGCACTTTGTGAGTACACACATCTATAAACTTCTCATAAATATAATAACATATAATTTATTTAGTAATTTTATTTATTTCAAACTATTTTTAAGAATTTGAAGATATTTGCGTCTCTAGTAATTTTTGGACCTAAGAAAAAGATGAAATCTGTTTCATTATATTGTGTTTTTTCTTCACTTATCCTAAGAGACAGTAATAAAAGAATTTGATGCTAAATGCTGAAGCAAGAGGTCAGCTGATATATTCTGCTTTATCCTTTGTGCTTTTAAAACAGAAGACACTCAATGTTTCTAGGTGTTTGAATAAAATATACTCTATTCTTGTGAGAGGAAACAGAAACCTTGGGGTTCACATTTGTCTTTCATAGAAGCTTTAAGTTCTCCCATAGAATAAATGTTTCCTGGGATGACATATCAATCCCTGTCTATCAATTTCATTGACAATTACTATAAATAAATGCAGAAATAATTGTATTTTCTTTCATGTTTTCTGATAATTTTTTCATGGAGTTGGTTTCTACATGACTTCCTAAAAACAGGAACTATTACAATATTATATTTTGAACGAAAAATGTTTTTCAGGTCTCTTGTCAGCAAAGTGGAAAGATGCATAAGACATAATTAAAACATTAAGAGCTTTCAGCTTTTTGCAACAATAATTGCCTGAATTTTAATGCAAGGAGCCATGAAAAAATTTATTTATGCTTGTTTGTTTGTTTTTAGGTTTTCTGATTTTTGGGGTTTTTGGCATGTGTGTGTGTGTTGTTAAATGGATTTTGGGATCAGGATGACTTATTTGCTGGCATAAGATCTTAAAGAACAGGCACTCATGAACCATGTTCTTTTATTTTTCATGCTGAAACATTCTACTAAGTATGTGAATAATATGTTTACAACAGGTTCAAAGCAGAATGTTCAGCAGATAATGACAAAATTAGTCATGCTAATGGTGATGTGTGCTGATTTTAAGATTGCTGTAAAAGAACAGCAAAATGACACTGATGAAAAAGCTTTTGTTATGTCACTTTAAGGAAAGTGGGATCAATGCCAGAAGAGTAAAATGCACATTACCTAGCTGCATTTCAGCTAATTCAAGCCACCAAGTAATGTTATACATTAAGTAAAGAGCTTACTGTAGTTCATAGATAAAAGCCTTTTTGCTTGGTTTTAAAAGCTGTTTTATTTTAAATTAGGTTTGAAATAGGCAAACAAAATAAATGATGTGGTCTTAATTTTGCATAGTGGGTACTATTTGGCATAATGTTCATTAGTTTAGACTTAGAAGAGTTTTGTGGCTGCTTTGAATAAATACACAGAACTTATGGAAGCAAATGAGAATGTTCAAATTGCACATTTGTTAATGGTGTTAAATTAACCAAGGCAGTCTACAGTTGAGTAAGAACTTCCTCCCTTTAACAACATAATCAATTATAAAGTGATACACATACTACGAATGTAACATCTTCTCATACTTTTCAACTTTTATAACCTTTTATTCAAAGTGATAGTGTGATTTTTCTTTACTCATCCTAGGAGACAGTAAGGAACTACTTTGCCTCCATGAATTTCATATACTTCGGTGTTTCTCTTCCTAGTAGCCTGACTTGGTATTCTAAGACCACAAATGACTTTTATGATTGTATACAGTTCCCTACGGGCCTCTTGGGCGATCAAAGGAGTTGGAAATTGGATTTTTTCATGTATAGGGAAAGAACTGAACTAGCCCTGCTTTTATTCTTTAACTTCAGAAAACTCAAATCCAAGTATGACAACTCTTTCCCTAGATGTGCTAAATTCAGACCATCAAACTCTTCCATGTTATGTATATTGATCCAATGTACTTAAGATTAAGAAAAGATAATTTTTGGTCAAAGCATTGTCCAGCTGTCACTATCTTTTTTTTTTCCTATACAGCCCTACTGCCCCACTGTCTTTTAAAAGTGCAATGATATAATTTTATCTTTTGACTTACAAAAATATTGATAAAACTTAACTCATACACTAAGAATGACAACCCAAGCTGTATGGCTCTTGAAACCAACAATGCTTAAAATAAGGTTCCATTATTTATCTGTATTGCTGTTGGAATATTTTTGCAACATGTCAGCTTTGAAAACTGCTTTTTTGGTCTAACTGAAAAAATTCAAGCACTTACATTCTAATCTAATTGATCATCATTTGCAGTATTTCTTGATTCAGTTGGAGCAATGTCATTTTGCATTTGATTTCAGTAAGTTCTGAAGATATTTTTGGAAGATATCACAAATATATTTATATTAGAAAGTACTTAAAAACTTATAACAGAAAAACTATTCATAATTTTATCTAATTTTAACTGAAGGACAGACAACAGTAGGTTTTATAGCATAGATTCTAGATAACGAGAAACAGTGAGAGGAGAAAAGTGCTTTCATAATTTTCAGTAAAGCACTTGGGATGTTTGGATATTAGAATCTGTTTAGTCAGCTAAAATTGTGAGAGTTAGAAGTGAGAAAATGAATTAGGACCTAGATGAATGGGACATGATATGGGTTCAATGAAACAGGAAAATACCAATTTGAGAAGGAGTTATTATTGAAGCTCTCCAAAGACCACCTGGGAAGCAAACTTTTTTAAAGATTGGAATTGGATAACCTTAAGGCCTGGCACAGTAATAGTGATATGAAAATTAATGTTATGAATACAAGTTCTTATACTTGATTAAGAGTATGAAATTATACTTTAGGCTGAAAAGTAATCTACTGGAAAGAGCAGAGTAGAAGAAGGTTGTGTGGACCTGTCATTGACAGGGCAACTGTGAGGAACCAGATGAGATCTGTGTGAAAATGGCAATTGCATTGTACAGTCATATTGACCAAAGTCTTTCAGGAGAAGATGTAGATTAGTTGATATATTCCACTTCATAAATCCTAAATATTGTGTGAAGTTTTCTTTCCATGTGTTTTAAAGACGGATAAATTCAAGCTGGATCACATACAATGATAACTTCAGTAACAAACACAAGGTGAAAGGAAGTCAGAAGAACTTGGCTCAGAACCATAAAGCAGGATGGAGGGAGAGTAGGGGAGTTTGCAGAATGGCTTCAGCAGCCAGGGAATTTATCAAACCCTTTCACTCATCTCTCAACTAGTGCAGCAATGTCTCATATTTAAATTATTAGTTTTGATTTGGTTTACTTGTTTGGGGTTAGTTGGTTTTGTTTTTGTTTTGTTGTTTAAAGTATTTGATATTTTTGAGCCTTTTCAGTAAGTTCTCCTTTTCCCTGGTCGGAGTTCTAAAATGTCTTCCCAATAGTTAATATTTATTCTGCTTTCACTCCTTTTGTCCTACTTTTAATAGCTTTATTTTATTTCCAACCAGATATTTTACACAGTTGTCTGTTTTTATCTCCTAACTATACTTCTAGCACTTATTTAAATGTTTGGGTTGTTTTGGTTAGAGTTTTTTTGTTTGAATTTCTCTCCTTTATCTGCAAGGGTGTATGCTGTAACTTGTATAATTAAGAATCAGGGATGCATGTCAGACTGATATTGCATCTGGAAGAGTTACAAACAAACTCATTAACATAGTACACCATAGTAGAGGATTCATGTTTCTAAAAATAGCAAGCTATAAAATGTAGTCTCTACTGGCTACTTAAAATATTACTGCTGTGTAACCAACAATACCCACCAATATTTACTTTTTTGTGCGGTGATGGTGTCAGTAAACAGAATTAATTCCGATTCCAATTTTTCTAAACCTTTACTCTGCTTTTTCATTTAACATTAAATAAACAAAATGTGTGTGACTAAACTTCAAACAGATATTATTGATCTACAAAGGCAACCTGGAGGGAAAGCTAGGAGTCATCCTAGTCAGGAACATCCCTTAGTGACACAACTTCAGTATCTGTCAAAAAAGTATTTGCTCTCATATCCAGATTTATTTCTTTCAAGGAGAAAAGAAGTGATGGTAATGCATAATTTAATTCCTGGGCCTAGGTTTTATATTTCCAAAGGAATGTCATAGAGCCGGTACTCTGAGACAAGTGCTGCTCTGTGCACCTTTTTTTTTCAGTTTTTGCACACACCACACCCTATCCGCCCCCAGAAGTGTTTGCCTCTTTCACTGTGGTTGCAGACAGTTAATGGACAGGCGTTTCAGGGAGTTACCTGCCAAAGATTCTGCACCAAGTGCTGCCCTCTAAACTTAGGGCTTTTTGGGTTGGGTGGTAACTTTTCCCCCAATAAGAAGAAAATATGTGCAATAGTTTTCTCTCAAGAAAATAAGAAAACCTATGATATAACTTATATGCTTTCTTCCTATTAAATAATAATATAAATATACATTTTATATATATATATAAAAATTTATATACATAAAAAGACTGGATGTGGCACTTGGTGCCATAGTTTAGTTGAGGTGTTAGGGCATGGGTTGGACTCAATGATCCTGAAGGTCTCTTCCAACCTAGAAATTCTGTGATTCTGTGTAATTGTATTGCATATGAAGGTTTTTACATAAATGTTCGGTATTTTACAGGAAAGCAGGGATTCTAGCACATTTATTAAGATAGAGGTTTTTTCACAACTTTTAAAAAATATGTGACGTCAGTGCATTGATAAGTTCCAGGTAGTACGATGGTTTCTTCATTTTTTAAAAAATTCTGCATTTGGCCCTTTTGTTACAATATAGTCATGAGATAAAAATTGCAAATGGCATATTAATGTTATACTGAAGACTGAGAATTTTTTAAAGAAATTCTTTGCGGGCTTTCTCTCACAAAATTAGTTTATGTCATCCTATATTATTATTGTTATTGTTTTTAATATCATCATTAACATTATTATTATTTATTATAAAGTTATCATTACTATTAAAATCAAGACAGTTTAAAAAAGACGTTTGAACTCTCAGCAAAATGATAGCCTCTCAGTTCCAATTTCAGAATATCATCATTGCTCATGTAAGAAATGCTATGCTTTATATTTGACAGATGCTCTCTTTTCTAGTGTCATCCTCTAATGAAAAATTATAAACATCTGTAACAGTGGCTGCCCTTGTTTATGTAGGCATCTGTAGTAATACTGAAGTTAATTGAAAAAAGATTTAAATCTTGTAGAATTTAAATTATCTGTGTCAGTTTTTCATGTGAAGGTTAGCAGTTTTCCTGCTAACAAATACAACACCAGCTGAAGGTTAGCAGTTTTCCTGTTAACAAATACAACACCAGCTGATTTTGCAATCCCTCCTTCATGCCTTTCCTAAATTGAATAATGACTTTGAAATATGCAGCAAATATAAATTTATAAATGAAATATCAGAATACTTATCTCACTTTTGAGATCTTTGCATAGTGAGCCCAATAAAGAAGCAAAATATGTGTAGTTAGTTGGCTACTAGAAATTTTGAATCATTCAGTAGCCATGCAGTTATGTGTCTCTAAGTCTGCCAGATTGTGTCACTGAAGAACCATCTCCTGTACAATAGAAGCTGAAGTGCTTCTGAGGAAGCTGTAGATTTTAAAAAGTACAGTAAACAGCAGAAGAGTCAATTTAATTGGTATGTTTCTTTTTCCTTAGTGTAAGGCATTGTGTCAGGTAATGCATTTAGTTAAGAAAGGTCAGTGTCATTTGGCCGTGTCTGGTGGGCACTATCACTCATGATTTGAGTCATAGAGTGCATTCCTGCTGAAAGAGGAAAAGAATCAGGGGGCCTCCCTTTGGAGCTAAGTATAAAATTATTCCTTTAAATCACATTTTTAAAGAATTTACTTTAATTATTGAACAGCTAAGCTTAACTTTCATGCTTTGCTAATGCTTGCACTTGGGGGGAGTGGAAAGAGGGTGGGAGAGGGAGTTGCAAGAGGGTGGGGGGGAAGTGTTAATTACAAATTACTGCTTTTATGAGGCTGAAATGAACGTATAGAAGATCTTAGTTTCCTTACAAATTCTTTCTTTCCTATAATGAATGAGTTAATGTGTCTCTTATATGAAAGTATTTTTGTAAATTAAAGAAAATAGACACATGATGCTATTTGTAAGTTACTTGAAGAAGGAAAGATAAAAAGCATAGAGATTTTTCATGCTTTAGCAGCTGGCTGGAAAAGGTTTTATTTGGATGACCTTCAGTTCCTATATAGTTCTTTTGTCTAATATGACAAAATCCTTATAAATATAGAATTTTAATAGGTTATGTTTAGTAAGGCTCGCCATAAGTGGTTATCTAACTCTCAGCTGATCAGCCTGTACATTAAGGCAATTACACAAGAGGGAAGCATATGAAGTGTCATCAGTTTCATCAGTTTGATGTGTATCACTCCTTTTTATGCAAATATCCAAATGAGTTCAGGGACATAGAAGTGACATCGGGCCTTTTGTTAATATTGGAGCTATTCAGTACATAGATGAACAGAGAAGGGTTCAAGGTCTGGACTCATATCACATATGTCTGAATTTTTAAAAGATTTTCTTAAAAGATTGACTAATGATGAATAACTAATTAGCTTGCAAATATAGAATAAATGTTCTGACTAGGCGCCTGTCTTAACTGTCAGATGACTTCCAGTGTCTGACTTTGGATATGCAGTCATGTGTATTGTAGTCTTACCTCTGGAATTCACTTCCATGTTAAATGCTACTTCTTACAGGCTGATACTTGTCAGTCAATTTAATTGAAATGTCACCCTGACCTTTATATGAAATACGCTGAACTTACTGGAGTTTTTGGAAGTTCTTTTTACTTTTGTTTCAGTTAAAATTCTTAAATTACCAGTATACAAAAAGTTCACGCTAATTAAGCTCATGAAACTGCCTGCTCATTGATCTTACAAGCATTAGTCTTTTTTTTTGCAGATGTAGTTCAGCTGAACCTGCCTGAAGATCAAAAAATAAGCACCACTGCAGCAACAGTGGGACAGAGCTGTGTCTTAAGCTGTGCCATCCAGGGAACTCTGAGACCTCCCATCGTCTGGAAGAGGAACAATGTCATTCTGAACAGCTTAGATTTGGAAGATATCAATGTAAGTAACAGAAAGTTCTATTTAACACCTTTTTATCAAAACCTCTCATAAATAATAGAAAAGTGGTGCATAACAAGCTACATATTCCTGACGTTTCAAAGAAAAGAAGTGGAAATGATATGCGGCAAACTCTGTCTGTTTTTAGTTGTCTGTGTATTTGAACCCCTGTTAAACATAGAAAAAATATATTTCACAGACCAATCATTAAAAAAATAAATATAGCAATAAAAGTACATGAGGGCTAAATTGCAGCCCAAAATATCAGTCAGGATTATACATTCAGGATTGTACAATCTTCACATATTTAGAAGAAAAGAGAAATCTGCAACATGAACATTTTCATGTACAGATCATAATAATGTTCTTTTATAATGGTTCAATAGAAATGTATTTTTCCCAAAATAAGTATTTCATAATAAAATTAGTTGTTTTGCCCATTCCTCCAAATATTCAGCAGTGTATATGGTACCTCTCAAAGAATGAAAAACAGAATATTAGTACAATTTATAAATCTCTTTTCTCAGGAAGGCATTTGCCACCTAACATTGCCATGACCTAAAAGTACAGAGGAAAATAAAAAATGAGTATTAGAATTACATCCTCTTGCAAGACTAAAAATAGGCTTTCATCTGTATTTCGTATGCGTCTGGGTATGCTTTCTTTGTTTTGCTCATTTTATGTTAGCAAAGTTCTAAATGTGGTCAAATTATTACATTGGGGTTGTGCTGTCTGTCTAGCCCAAGTGAATCTGAAATCACCTGAACTGTTATGTGTGTGGAATATTGCTACAATCAAATATCTAGTTTGTCTATTTTTAAGGTGGAAATTGTTCCCACACATCATCTCTCTTATATTTCTGGTTTTGTTAGTTCTGATGGTAAACTGAGCTTCCTCACAGTGGTGCTTTGTAAAATAAAGGACAATTTCAAAGCTCATCTTGCTTGAGTGATGGTTTTAAGTCCCTTGAGAGGCTTAGGATAAACCCAACATATTCTGAAAAGTTCTCTGTTAAATAATAATTGCTTTTGTTAGTTTGATACTAATCACGTGACTTACATTGAAAAGTGTCTTGGCCATGTCCACAAGATCCTCTCTGCAACATTTGTTACCTTCCTGTAAATATTCATGATGTTCAAAACGATTATTTGGAGTTCTTACTAATCAATTCTAAGTGTAATAACTGGCCTGAGCTGTTGATAGAAAAAGGAAAATGCATCTGTACACACAGAAATAAAAGGGAAATGATGAATGGAAATGATGAAGCTCACAGCTTCAGACTGAAAGGTTCAGTTGGCTTTTTTTGCAGACATGAAAAGACCAAGTGATTTCTAAGCTGGATACATACATTTTGAGTAAGAAAAAAGCCAAACAAAAACCAAAAGAAATAAAACCAAGCAGAGAAAGTTCTTGTGCTGGGTGCAGGTGCCCAGGAATTGGCAGGAGGGGGCACAGGTGTGGCCTCTCAGGGAAAAGAACAGGGGATGTCACATGCTGTATGCAGCCAGTCGCAAGGCAGCAGCTCAGACACACCCATGGCACCTCTGAAAGAACATCCAAAAAAAGGCATAAAAAGACAGGGCGACAGAGAGAGAGATTAGAGAAGAAAAAGGAGCAAGAAACAGCAGAGGTAGGTCTAACGCCGGAAGAGCAGAAGGTGCTCCTTAGTGAAGCAGAAATCCAAAACATTGGAGCAGCATCTGCATTGGCGCAGATTTATCTTGAAGGACTTGACCAATTGCCTGACCAGTCTGGTGACTTTCTATGATCCAGTGATGGCAGTGGTTGACAAGACAGGACCAACAGATGTCACCTATCTAGATTTCTGCAAGGACTTCAATATGGTTCCACGCAACATATGGATGGATGGATGGATGGATGGATGGATGGATGGATGGATGGATGGATGGATGGAGCCAGAGGTTATGGTCAACAACTCTGTGTCATTGTGTCTAAGTGGAGGCCAGTGACAAGAGATGCCCCTCATGGAGCTTTCTTTGGCCCAGGGCTCTTCACCATCTCTGTCAAGGACACAGAGAGTGGGATCGAGTGCACCCTCAGCAAGTTTGCAGATGACATGAAACTGAGTGGTGCATTTGTCCCATCTTTCAGATGGGGTGCCACTCAGGGGGTCCTAGACAAGTCGGAGAAGTGGATCCACAGGAACCTCATTCTTCATAAGCAAAAATCATGTTATAGTTTAGTCCCTTAATACTAGAGGTTTAGTTATGATTCAAATACAGAAAGAAAAGGTCAAATTCAATATCCACAAAATGAAAAACTAAAATTAATAGAGCTCAAATATATATATGTGGGATATTAATCTGTCTTTCCAGATAAAGTAAAATAGAGAGGAAGAATTAATGGTGTCTGGATTAAAAGTAGAAACAACAAAAGAATGGAGAAAAAGACATTAAGTTAGATTTGTCCCCAGACCTTCTTTTCTTCAAAATTTGTATTACTTTTCACTGTTTTCACAGATTTGATCTACCTATTTATTTCCAGATTCTATATTCCTTGTATAATATAATATGTCTCCAGAGGCAGTGTACTCTAAGTTTTACTATGGCTATATTATAAACTACAATGATGTTTGCCTAACTCTGAGAATTCTTAATTTACTTAGTTATAGAAGAACCACATCTGTGTGTTTCAATACTAATAATGTTGTGTGGAGGCCAGTAAATATTCTGAAAATGACAAGGCAAACATCGGCCTGGGAAGATAGATAGCTAGGGTTTGTGATTTTTTTTAGTAAAGTTGATCAAAGATCAACAAAACTGGTAGTCAACACATGTGAGGAAAGCAGTCAGACTAAGCAGTAGGGACAATGTGATTTTGTAAATAATAGAAAGTGTTCATACTTAGAAATTAAACTTTTGCACTATCCAGTTCTCAATATGAATTAAGCTATTTGCTTTGGGGAGGGACAAAACCAGAACAATATAATGTCCTAGTATTTTGTCAAATAAAGAAATGCAACAAGAAGGAAAGGAATCCAGATCTAAATTGAAATTGATAGTCCAATTTATTTTTTTTTTTTTAATATTCATCTCCTCTACTGAAAGTGTACAGAAATATCTCAAATGCTGTCAGCTGTGGAGTGGCCAAAAATGAGTCCTGATAATGACTAATGTCTTGTATATTCTAAGACATTTTAAAGAAATATTAAGAAATACTGTTTGACTTTCAAAGGATGATAATAGAAATTTGTATTTAAATAGTATATTTAAAAATGTTCTATGAAGTGTGTGTTAATAACATTGCTGATAATATCCAGTTGATAATTTAAAAAATCCTTAGTACTCCTCAACCCTTCTTATGTACTTATTAACTACTATTTGTAGAAGTACTGCATCTTGCTACTAATCCTTCTCTTACTGAAACTGATGGGAGGCAGGGATAATTAACACCCATCTGAGTGAAATTATGAAAAATTATATGCCTCTGCAAACTTTGCCTAAATTGTAATATAATTGTGCTGTGACTCAGTACAGAACTGATATCACAGGACATTTTAATGGTATTTCAGTACACATATAGAAAGGCTTTTTTTTCCTTGCTGTTATCCTGCATCTTAAATTTAATATTTGCGTTTCCATTTTCCTCTGGTTTTTATCTAACCTACTCTTCATTAGAGATAATAATTCCCATGTATGAAAAATAGCAGATATATTTCCCAAGTGCAATACACATTACTTTTTTAGTGTTAATTAATTCACTTTTTAAGTCCTAGTAACTTATTTTACTTTATTTTTTTCCTGATATTTTGTTCCAGCTTTTCTTTCAGGTTCTTTCTTATACATGTGAGCAGTCATACTTTTCTTATAAAATCTTGGCCCTTTTTCTTACATCTATTGAGATGGTTTGTTCATATGCAAAGTTTAACAGTAACTTTTCAAAATAGTGTAGTTCAACTTTTTCCATTTGTTAAAAGTTCACAATAGCTTTTTTTAGGCTGCCTTCATGGAAAGCATGTAATATTCCCATTTTGGGGTTTTTGAAGTTATGTATAAGTTACATTTTCCTCAAAACTTCTCATTTGTTTATCTTGTTAAAATTAATTTGCATGTTATAGCTGACCCTTTTTGGGTGGCAGTTGGCATTTTCTTCTTGATATATTTGCTCTTCTTCCATCAAGAAAAAACACAACCCAAAAGACTGTAGTGGAGACTGCCAATAAAAGCTGACATTCTCTAAAGAACACGATACCTTCCATTCTGTACAGTTCTGATTAGAAGCCAATGACAGAAAGGTTTCCAGATTGTCCTAAACATTAAGCACCTTTGCTAGAAAGGCTCCAGTCGTCTGGCCTCTTCTTTTTCTTCCAGCTTCAATTTCTATGTTCCCTCTTTTATTATTCTGAAGAAAAATCTCAGGAGAACCTCATGAATTATTTCTTTCCACATTGTTTTCTCTGGGATAGTATGGACCTACATACAAGCTTCTCTTTATGCATTTTTGAATTGTTCTCATTACAGCACAGTTATGACTTTGATACAATGATTGGAAATATGAATGTTCTGTCTGAGAAAAATGTCTGTGTGTGTGTGTGTGCACATGTGTTTGTAATTCCGACAGAATCCCAGGTGAACCATAAAAGAGAGGGAAATATTCTTCAGTCTTTTCCCCAAATCACATAAAACAACTCTTAAAAGTAAAAAATTCTTTTCAAAAAGTTAGGATATAAACTAGAGGACTTAAATTTAAAGAAAGTGAAAATTAATAGTCAAAACCACATAATGTCCTGATTCTGGCTAGACATGTTAAATTTTTGCAGTAGCCAAGAGGAGTGTCTAGGAGCTTGTTTAGGACTGAGACAGTATTCCAGCACGTCACATCATTTTTTGGGAACCGGGGAAAAGCTCTCTTCCATATGGAGTAGCATGGTAAAAGGAATAGTCAGGTGTTTTGGGGAGGTTCTGTGGGGGCAGGTGAGCAATCACATATGGTTTGCTTCTTTTTTTCTTGTATAATCTGTCATTAGTGTTGTTGCTGTTACTGTTTGTTGCCTTATTTCACTGGTATATCCAGTATATTGTTCTTACCTCAACCCATGATCTTTCCCTCATTCTCCCCTCCGTTCTCACCTCAGCCTGTTGCAGGGGCAGAGGGCGTGATCAAACTCCACATGGTTTCAGTAGGAACATTAGGGAATAGCATTCCTAAACCTTGACAAAAAGATATTCAAAGCTAATGTACATTTATTTATTCTCAAATGTCCTAAAAGAGGGAATACCTGTTTGCAGTCAATGCACTGACTTTCTGATTTGCTGCAGCAAGCTCTGCGTGCTCTTGTTTTATTCCTGAGGAGGTTTTCTTCCTCCCTGAGGTGTTGCCATGGGCCATCCTATTGCTTGTGTGAGGGAAAGTGTAGCAGTCCTATGACACGAAGGGAGCCCCAGAACCTACTTCTTTTCAGAGGTGATGCTCCTAACCTCATCCCTTTTGGAAGACAGTAACTCATAGTCCAACACTGAACAGAGTGCCATAGGCAAAAATCTGGGAGTCTTGTTCAATACGGAATCTGGATCCTGATCAACTTATTCTGAGCTTTAATTAGTAAACTGCAGTGCAGTGATTTCAGTGTGTGATATTCTGTGTGGTAATCTGTATGTTACAACCACGATATATATATGAAGTTGTATATGTATAACTTCATTGTATATGAGGTTCACTTTGAAAGCCTAGTTGCAGGTTTTCCTTGTACATTATGTTTAATGTGTATGCTTAAACATGTTACATCTCTCTCAGATATTTTCTGCTGATTTTTCTGATGAGGTGGTTGGATTTGATTAACAGTGACTCATCAAAGTCAGCATGTTTTTATTTTTATCTGTATTGAATTGCCCTTTATCAGTTTCACAGTTTTTCTTTTAAGTAGGATGTATTATTACCTTTTCTTTTGTATTGCTTGTTATGATTTGATTGTTGAGAGATGCCTCTGCCTGAATTTAGGTGCAAATGAGACCATGTGCCAAAATCAGTAGTATGGAATTTATATAACAGTAAATATGAGGTACAGAGATAGAAAGAAATAGGAAAGAGCAGGGTGGGAGTGAAGGAGAGAGAGATCAAGAGGAAAATAATCAGCACACTGTGGATCCAGAGGAGTCCCATTGGTCCTTCTTCATCCTGGTCTTCTTGGTAGTCATTTTGGAGGTGCCACTTTTATACACTCCAATTTTTAGGTATCCGTGAGTGGTCACAGGTGTTCCCATAACTTAGGGTGGCATGTGTATAAGCAGCTGTTTCCTTTCCCACAGTTTGCCATAGTGGGAATTTTTGTCCAGATACATTAACCAGGATGTGTTAACCAAGCTCCAGCTCCTCTAGGCCTGGAATAATCACCTTGCTGTTGCAAATTCCTGTCTTGTATGCTTACCTTAAGTTCACACGGTGGTGACCATGACTTGGCAATATTTGAGGCAATTATGGTCTTTAAGTCTCTTACATCTCTCTGTGGTTCAAACAGTGTCCTCATGGGACCCATTTTTTCATTTCACAGGCTGTCCATGGGGGTGATGTGTTTGTAGAAAAGTCAGAGGAAAAAAGACAGAAACAGCAGGAAAATTACACAAGCAATTATACAGTGTACAATAGCTATCCCAACCACTACAAATGTAATTCCAGTTGCAATCATCAACCCAATTTTCATTATAGCCATTGCCCCCACCCCACAAGTCACAAGGATTAGGATATGGACATCAGCCAGGACACTAGCCCTCAGTTTGGAGTGATTGGTAAAGCTCTGATATTTGATCAGTGATTTTTTTCATTTTGGCTTGGGCTTCTTCAATTGATTATGTTGCATTGTGAATGGTAATACAACACTCAGTTTCAGTAAGATTTAAGATTCCACATATCCCTTGTTGCTTTTATAATAACATATCTAATGCCAATGATTTTGTAAAGCCATTTTTGACAATTGTTGTTCTTGCAAGTTCAGCTCTAGGAAGGGATATGTGGTTCAATTACTTGAGGGCATGTACTTGCCATGTAATATTTTCCAAGGCCCATGTCATTGTGTGATAACTATAGAAGGTGTAAAAAAGTATTTTAAGTCCTAAAGCTATATTTTTTCCCCACTGTATAATAATCACATCTATTACTGATCGATTCCCATCTTTTTTCAGGAGAATTTATTTCCTTCCATGTCTTTCCTGATAATGAATAATGAAAGATGGAATTTAGGCAAATGGATAGGAATACTATCCTGCACCTTAGACCAACGTGCTCTGTTAGGAACATCCTGAAGCTAATCCAGGTGGTGCAGGATAGCTGCACATCCAGGTGTCTATCTGTTTGGGGCTTGAATTTACAAGTAACTCCTACTCCTTTTTTTTTTTTTTTCAGGCACTGGAACTTTTGTCACATTTTTTTTTTCACTCTTGCTGATCTTCCCTGTGTTTTAAAATTAGTGGAAAGCTTTTTTATATTTTGTGTTATAATATTTTAAGCATTTTAAGTATCTTTCCTTCACTCTCATATCTTTCTTCCTTAAGCTTTTTTTCAGTTCAAATTCCCTGTTTTCTCTGTTTTTTTCCGTATATCTATATAAAGATGCAGGTTATGTCTGCATTCAGTATTGCTGTTAGTGGCAGATTCATTTTGTGCTATTAATTTCTGATTACTTCATCAAAAAATTGCAGTTTGATTTTTTTATGTACAGTTATGGACTTACTCATCTCAATTCTGCTGTATACACCCATCAGCGGGGTGAAAAACAACCTCATTTCGGAATCATTTTATTACTAGTTACATATTCATTTCTCCAACTTTTCCAGGTCATTTTGCAGT
This sequence comes from Brachypodius melanocephalos, assembly GCA_013398615.1. NCBI lineage: Eukaryota > Metazoa > Chordata > Aves > Passeriformes > Pycnonotidae > Brachypodius > Brachypodius melanocephalos. Next base: position 18,649,769 of record VZSR01003049.1, read on the forward strand.
AGTTTTGCTATCCAAGTAGACTTAATGCTTTTCACAGCTTTCAGAAGAATTATGTGAAAGGGTTTTATAGTACACAAAAAGAATACTGAGCTTTTCAGGTGATTATTTTAGAAAAGAAATCTTGAAAGAGCAACCCAGACTACACTACAGCTAGCAGTAAAGGTCACTCCTTAAGAGCATGAGAAAGATGCTTTGTTATTAATGGCCTCCTGTGGCTCACAGTCCTGACTTTCCAATCGTTGCTATAGTACATTAAATAGGAGGGCCATATTGCCAGCAATAAAAATGCTTTGATATCCAGGAGTCTGTTTCATTGAACAGAGAGGTACAATTGCTTAAATTAAAAAAAAAAAAGAAGAGAAACTTTCTCTGGCCCACCATCACAAGCAGTTCAGGAGGAAAAATTAGGATAGGTAGGACATAATTGCCTATTGGGAACTTGGCTCAATTGGCATTTATATATTTTCAAGAACAATAATAATATTTTTTTAAAAAAATACTGCAGAATTGTGCAAAGGCATTTACTTAATACTGGCTCAGGAAGAAAATTGCTACCCACCAGAAAAATAATTGGTACCACTACTTGCAAAAGTGAACATGAAGAAAATTGTTTATCTAGGTCAAGTCTGATCAGTTTGGGAACTCTGACTGGGTAACAACAGAAGAGGATATATTTGCCATGATTTTCAAATGATGATATTTAAGATTTGTTTGAATCAAACTGGTCAGTGATTTATCTACTCATACACCTGACACCATGTATCCATTCATATCTAAATTTAATTAGATCTACTTTAGCTCAGTCTGATTTCTCTTTCACCTGTTAATTTTAACACCTTCATGTATGTGCATACTTCCTGCCTTTCTTTTTCATTTTTGTACTGTTCTTACATAACTATATTTATAATCTAGAGCATCCATATCAAAAGTGTACATTCAGAACCTTTTCTGTTTGGGTGTACACAAAAGCCTTTGTATCCATGGCAGTGTTTTCAATGATCTGTTCAAAAGGAGAGATAATACAAACTAAAGGGTTCCCTAATTTAGTATGATTTAGGAAACAGCTCTGTCTATCAGTGATGTCCATATGATTCTCCTTTCATGTATGTCTGGCTTAAAACTACAACCAGAAGTAGAGAAGTTGAAACAGTGCTCCTAAATTATATCTAATTTGGTTTGGTATAAAAAATTGGCCTTGAGTAAGGAAAATTCAGGTGAGTTTACAGAGACTCACTCAATATACATTCTTTATTATACTTTTATGGGTAAAGTGAGATAGAAGTGACTGGATTTTTTACAGGTACTCAAAAGTAAAAGCTAATTATGTTTTGGTTTTGCTGATGAACACTTTTCTTCTAGAACTTTTCTAGTTCTTCTAGAACTTTCTAAGGAAAATATAGTAATATTTTTAAATTATGACCATTTCCATGTAGATACTTAATTGAAGTCTTGAAGGGAAAAAAGAATTTTTTTACATAGAAAATAAATTTCAGACTACCTTAATAAAAGAAAAAGTGACAGTAGCATAGGATCTGTCTAATGAATAGTGCTGTCTCATCGTTTAAAATAAAGGCAAAGAACAAGGATGAAAAAAGAAAATATATGTATATAGCTTCATGTTTTGTAAAGGATTTGAACTTCTAAAAAAATTCTTGGGCCCATTACAGAAAGCAGTATTATAAACACCAAAAATTAATTACAGGAGACAAATAATGATGTACTAAGAAGTAAAATTCTTTCATTACATCTTGTAGAAACTTGAAGTGTGTTAGATATTGTTGCAGCAGAAGAAAACTGCTTATTGTGATTGGCAGAGCAGTAGTAAAATTGAAGTAATGGATGTCTCACAGAAGAGGAAATCTGTTAATTTAAAGAGAGCACAGGAATGTGGTCATGACTCACTGTGATACTCTCATTTGCATATAAATTTTTATATAAGAGTTTCATTTAGCTGCAGCTTGTGGTCTTATTTTTAAACTCTGCAATTGAAAGTACTTGTGTTCATTTTATTTTAGAACTGTTGTAATGCATGGGAAACACACGTACCTCAATTAAGTATTTGCTTTTAAATAACACAGAGTGTACCTGCAAGTAACAGGATATTGTAAACTTTTTATGTATAAGAAATATGAGCATTTAATAATAGTGAAGTGTCTAAATATCAGCATGATTTGTTTGTTAATAGCATACAAAAATATTTTTATTAAATAAATATTATTAAATGCTTTTGAAATGGGGAATTTCCAACCTCATTTTGTGGCTTGAACACAGACCAGATGTAACAGAAAGATACATAACAGAAAGAAGAAGCAGAAATATCTTTTTGAAAATAATGTATAGAAAGTAATGAGATTTTGCTAGTTCAGCATTATGCTGTTGTCTTTGTGTATGAACAGCAATCAAAGTATGTGATACCTGTAGGCTTATCATAAAATCTTAGTGTCATAATCAGTAAAAGTACAGAGGTCATACTTGTCACAGCTCTAGAAGATATGTTTGTCAGTGCCACTATATGCTGAAAAACATATTTTTTCCCTGAAAACGTTTTGAACACTGTAATTTTTCTTGTTTTGTACAAGGATGTTCTTTCAATGGCTTACAGTTAACCTGACCAGAAACCAGAACCATATGATACAAAGATGATACTAAAAATGATCACAATTCATTTCTGTAGAGATGGAAAACAAAACAAACAGAAAACCTAACTCCAAAACAAAACCCAAAGAATTTCTCCTGCATAAATAGTTTATGTGCTTTCAGTAAAAAGTTGCTGCCAATGACCTTGAAGTGTCTTTTTTTTCATTGATATCAAGGAATCAATCTTGCCAGTAAAGATTTCTTGTGATAAATGATTAGACTGATGGACATGGATTGTAGTTTGAGCAAAGGCAGTGTCTGTTTAATGCTCAGATAACCAGGATTAGTATTAAATGTAAATTGTCTCAGCCTTCAATATTTTATTAGTGTAAATTCAACATTTTTAGTTTTTTAGTATTTTTAGTACTCCAGTTCATACTGAGTGCTTAGTTCAAGTGACTGGAATTTGCTGTTTATTTAAAAGGCTCTAAGAAGAATATTTCAGAATTATTAAGTGCGTCAATCTTGGCCAAGCCCTTAAGTGAAGCTGCTCTGCCAATATTTTGATTTTATAAAAAAAGAGAAAAAGATGGCAAGGAATGGATGTCATTCACTTTGTTGTATGTAATCAAGCGTATAGTTGAAAAAAAAATGTTTTGTATAGGAATTACCTCCAAAATCATTGAAAGCATGTATGTGCCTATTTCTTATATGACATACTTGATAACAAATTAACAGAACTAGGATTGTATTAATAATCCAAGTAATGTGTGACTGGCCCTATTGTCTTTCTACTGTTATTTTAGATCATACATTAAAGCTGCATTTAAAATGAGAGATCAACTTGAGAAAATTTATGTGAGTTATAGTATGCTTTTTTCTCCATTGTATGCTAAGAATTGGCCAACGTGAATAATTCTGATTTTTAAATCATTTTAAGGTACTTGGTTTATTTTTTATTTTTCTCCACCACCTCCACTGGTATATCCTCTTCAGCTGCCACATTGTAGGGGATTCTCAATCAATCTCTATCTTTTCTGGTTTAGACAGTTTTGTCTGCAAGATATTTGAAAGTTGTTTGAAAAGCTGTTTTGTTGTCTGTTTATTGGCTTATCACATGTACATAAAGGAGTTTGTGACAACCCAAAATTTGTCCCACAGAGCTTTTGTAGATTGCATAAACCTTGAAGGCACTCTACCTACTTGACTATTTCACTCCTGGATAATTCATAAATACATGGGATGGACTAGATAATAATTGGATGAAAATTTGAGTGCTACAAAAATTTGAGGTTGCTTGTTCTCTTTTTTTTTTTTTTTTTTTTTTTTTTTTTTTTTTTTTTTTTTTTTTTTTTTTTTTTTTTTTTTTAGATTCTCTTGAGTTTGTAAAGAAACAGCTGGAGAAATTTGTTTCTATGAAATAAAATTAGTTCTTTTATTTTAAGATGAGTGCAGTTCAGGGGAAAAAATTAATTGTTTTCAGTATAAAAAAGGGGGTTTGGACTCATGCAACTAAAACTGAAATCCAGTGTTTTCAGCAATAGGAAGATCAAAAACTCCCATAAACTTTGTAAATTTTAAACTAAGTAGTTTGTAATATATGTATTTGAAAATCTTAGCACAATGTAATTATACAGTGTGATTTTTTAGAATCAGAAAAATTTAGGGAATATGCAGTGATTTCTTTGCATTCTTTCTACAAATAAATTCTTTCTATATCTTTAAAGATGGAAAGTAGAACTGGAGATGCGCTTGCTAAAAGCTCATTCCACAAATCTAACTCTAAAATGAGTCACCTTAGAGGCTAAATTACACCAGTATTTCTGCTTCTCTGGGCCCTTCTAACACTTAGATATGCTTTAGAATATGATCCAAGTAAACTGCACAGTGCAAAGCTAATTTCTCTTTGCAGAACTAGCTTGGAGTGTAATAATAAAGACATCTACAATTAAAGCTGATTTGAAAAAAAGAAAGAACAGTTTGGGGGAATGATGATAAACTGTGGTAATTCAGTAATTATTATAAATTCATCTCATTGGTTATGACTTTAACATGAAAAATATATGAGAAATTAATGCCAAATAGATTTATCCAATTAAATCTGATTATATAACAATTTGTTTTGTTAAAAACGAGTAAAAGTTAAATGGTATATGAGTCATTCTGAAGATCTCTCTCTAACATGAAGCAATAAAAAAGACAGCTGTATCAGAGCATGCTGGATTTTCCATGTAAAATATACTGCATCTACTCAGTTGGAGATCTTGAATGTCTAAATAAATTAGCAGTCCTTACTGCCAATTCATCATGAGATAGCGTAAAATTACAGAGTTTTTGGGGAAGTAAAAGGTTAGTGATGTTTTATGGCTAGCCTCAAGAGCTCTAGTACTTTGGCAAAGCTCTCAGTTTTGTCTAGCATCTGCCATAAACAAGAAAATATTCCAAATTCTCTTTACACATCTACCTATCAAATGAAGTCATTATTCTCACTGGTGATCTAGCACTGAGGTGTTTCATGTCACTTTTCTGTGTCATCCCTCTTCAAGTTCTTAGGAGGTTTGAACATTATTGGATTTCAAAATAGCAAAACAAATTTTTTATCAATTGATTTTTTTTCAAAAGCACTAAGCAGTTGCATGTTTTCTGTAGGATAATGGATATTACCATGAATTAACTGTTACTGTTCCCTCATGAAAGGAAATTGCAGTCCTTACAGTATCCCAGAGAATAAAGGGAAAATCATACATATCTAATTAACTATTTAAACAGGTAGAGTGTTACTATATTCACTTATAGTCAGATTAATAAACTTTTTTCTCAGATTTGCTGAATACAGCCAAATTCTGCTCAATTCAACTACCTGGACTCGCGCATAAAAAAGTCTTATTTTAGGAAGCGAGAATAGAAGGTGACCTCAGCGTTGACCATTTGTAATACAAGCTTTGGAAGGTATGCATGAAGGCTTTTTCAGCACTGGGGATTTAGTTAGATGTTCTGAATTAGTCACCAAATGATCAACATTTCACCCAGTCATCAGTAGAGTAAGGCTTAGTAAAGCTATTTTGCGATAATGAGATACAGTCTTTGTAAAATTCAGTCATTATTTGCTTTTTTTCTTTCTGTTCTCCTCAGTGTCAAGAAAAGAGGAACCAGTGAAATGCCTGAAATATCTAATTGTAGCTAGGAACTTTGTTTTCATGGTCAGCAGAGAGAGGTGGGTGGTAGCTAAAACAGTGATCAGTGACAGATCCACTGAACGATGCCATAAAAGGATTTTGCTACCCTGAGCTTTCTCAAATGACTGTAAAAAAAGCTTAGGAAGATTAATTTCCTTTGACTAAAACTAGCCTGCATTAATAGTCACGAATTGATGTCTGCTGTTGTGTTCTTGAGAACAGTTTCTTTTAAGATTTTGTCACTTACTACTGCGTATACTGTACTAGTGCTTATGTTTGACTGTGTAGTTTCCCACTTTAAGCTTTGGCATGATTTGCAATTTTCTGTCCCGCTGACTTTTCAACCAGTGGACTTTCACTAGATTAATGATTTGTTCTTACTGCAGATGTAAAATTTGAGATTGAGAGAAGGTATGCAAAATTTGTGCTTATGACATACAGGTTTTGTTTTCCCTCTTAATCTAGAAAGAAAACTTAAAAAAAAATTGGATTTCTGCCAAATGCAATTTGTTTTTTTTCAGATTTCTTTGTGGGATATAATTTCTTTGTGGCAGTCAGTAGCAAAGTGCAGAGTTGCATTGCTTTGCCAGCGTGAACAGAGAAACTGAGTACTTGGAAAATAGGAGTTGTAACATTGACATTAGCATGAAAAGCCTTAGCTGAGTTTACCTGGCAAACAAACCATACATAAATAATTATTTTGAAAAATGTTTTCAGTTAACCCTCAAAAGGTTATCTACTCTCTGTGTCCTTGTAATAAAGGAAGTTAGAGATACTGAAAAATATGTAAAATATGAGCAGGAATGTGACATTAGTATTACTGATACTTCCATGAGTTGACTGAAATAAAATGCAGAAAGCTTGGAGGGACGTACAGGAAATAAAGGGGAATATGTATAATGGATGTGTTTTACAAGCAAACAGCTGTTCTGAAAATATCTGTTTGGTTGCAATTATTGATACAGCCTTCTCCTAGCAAACCAATACAAAGTTTTAATTCTTGGGTTCAGATTATCTACCTCATCAGCTCAGAGACAGATATTTTGGGGTTTCCTGCCTTTCCCCATTAAAAAAAATCAAGATTTTCCTTTAAAAACAAGGAAAATTCCCCCACCCAGAGTGTGTTATCATTATAATTGAACCATTATAACTTCAGTAACCATCAATAAAAAAGAGCACAAACAATATAATTTTTTCCTTTGTTGTGGATTTGTTAAACACTGCAAATAAAAATAAAGGTAATTTGAAAAGCTTTGAATTC
>VZSR01003049.1:18656882-18668129 GCA_013398615.1 Brachypodius melanocephalos
ATAGAGCAAAGCAAAGATTCACTATCAAATTAAAGTATTTTTCCATATTATTTTGCTCATTATTCATAATATATATCATGATTTGTAAGGTGTCAAGTTCTTCAGGAGAACTCGTAGAATTGTAGTGGAATCCTTGTTAAGATAATTGTTCAATTCTATCTTTTCAAGTATGACAAAAATAATTAGTTTCTCAATGTAATTTCAGAAGTACCTTGCCATTTCTATTTGAACAGTGGGAGAACAAAAACTGAGCATGTAGCAGGTTTTTTTACTGTCATCAAGTATATTTTTCAAAATGTAAAAAAAAAAAAATTCTGTATTGTTTTACTGCTGATATTTGAAGGCTGTTTCAGATATGTTTGTGTGTCAGTATAGATACAGGGGATTTTTTTACTTACTTAGCTTGTGAGTTAGTCAATAAACCTCTAAATACTTGTCAACATGCAGTGTCAAGTAGCTCTGTTTGTACTTCACCATCTCTTTTGAAATGCTGCTTACAACATTAAGTTCACTTTGTATTGAGTAGTTTGCTTTAATTAACAAAACAGACATTGAACTCGGTATAACATTAACAATAAGCTAGGGACATTTATTTTGTACTTGTTAAAAAACCCAAGCCAAACAACCAGACAAAACACACCACCAGATACTATCCATAAAATTCTAACTCTCTGAGTGTCATCATGTGTGAGTTCTATTGAAATATGGATATAAAACAAGCATAGGAGTATTTCATCTGTAGTTTCCATGAAAAAGAAGGGAGAAACCATAACACAGGCACCCATTTACTTAGAAAATAGCTATGGTACCTAAAGATATCATATGCCACAATGACTTAAAGAGCTGAAACAGGTAAGTATGCTTCAAAGCAATATCTAATAATTTAGCATAAGGAATGTTAAAGTAAACTAGTCTACATACTGTATTGTAGCAGTTGAATTTTTATACACTCCATCCTATGCTCTATTTTGTTCACAAATACCTTTTGATATTAGAAAAAAAACCCAAATGGCAATAACAATATCCATTTTCCAGATAAAATGTAAGTACCTGTAGTGTGGCTCTTCATCTCCCACTAATAATGCTGTTGAAGAGGAACATTTGGAAAGCGTGTGTTCAGCTAGTAAGGGGGAAAAAGTAAATTGATCTTCTGCTTCATATATTTTAGAAAGAGATAAAGATCAAAACATCCAATAACAAAGTTTTTAGAAGTTAGTCAGGTGGATTATTCTGAAGGGAAATCCAGTGGTATTGATTTGCATCATCAAAGTTAAAAATGAGGTCTTAAAGAGGCTCCCTTTATTTGATCTTTGCAGTGGTAACATGTAATAGTATATTGACGATTTGGTAGAAGTATTTTCCGTGTAACCAAAGTGCTAATATAGAAACCTGCAGTTATCTTGAGAAAGTCAATTTATTGATAGTATTACCAGGTGAGTTAATTTTAGGTGAGTTGTTTTCTTCTCCCCAGGAACAACTAGCATAATGGTTGGAAGCACAGAGTTGTGCAGGTTGAAATTTAGCTGCCCACACATCTTTGGATGAAGAAATACAGTGAGACATAATGTTTTTTGAATAATATTTTGAGTGTATTTAAAAAAAAAGAAAACTTAAAAATTAAAAGGAATTTCATAGAGATTTCAGTTTTCATGTTTAAATTTCAGTCTACAAAAAGACTCATGTTATTGTGAAAGTCATCATGAATGAAATACATGCATAAAAGCATTGAGATTATGTTCTCTGAGTAAGAACTAAAACTGGAAAGTGAGAACTGAAAAAAATAAATCCCAAGAAGTTGGGAAAGTTGTAGGTGAAATCATGCAAGAATAGTCATAGTGAACCAGATGTTAATGTAGCCCAGTATTTTGTCATCTCTAAGATCCAATGGACAGAATGTAAGAACAAGGCAGCATATAGTTAAATTTTCTATCAAAGTTCTTTTACTGTGCAGTTTACAGGCTTTGTGACTGAGGTATTGTAGATGAAGTTTTCAGTTTGGAAAGCTTTTGATAAAGTCTTCATGGATTTGAGGACTTTATGGAGAAGGTTGCAAAGTTTGTAAAGAAACAAATAAGGAAGAACTAGCTGGGAATATAAAGGTGAGGGCAACCTTGGCTACAGTGACCGTGAGATGGCAGAGTCAAGGAGCCCTAGGAGAAGACAGCAGGTCAAAAAGCCACACAGCCTTGGACTTCAGAAGAGGAGACTTCAGCCTGTTCAAGGATGTGCTTGGAAGAATTCCATGATAGATCGTGGTGACAACAAAGAGTCTAAGAGAGATGGTTGATTTTCAAGGATGACTTCCTCTATGTTCAAGAACAGACTTTCACAATGAACAGTAAATCAAACGCAGCCAGAAGTCTGTATTATTGAACAAGGAGCTCTTGAAAGAATTCAAATAAAAAAGGTGTAAGGAACAGGTGACCCAGGAAGAACTTGGAGGCTCTATCTGAATGTACAGATAAGGAGACATGGAGCCATCCCAGTATTGGATATGGTCAGACATATGAAGGTTTGCAGATTTTCAGGACTATATCAGCAGCAAAAGACAGACAGGGGGAAATATGGACCTTTTGCTGAGCTGGCATGGGATCCAGTGCCAAAAGAAGTAGAAGACAATGATGTAATGAAAGCCTTCTTTGCCGCAGTCTTGCTCACAAACACTCTCAGGGACCCCAGATCCCTGAAATCAGTTTACAGCAGTCATGCTTCTGTAATGTATCACTGAATCTAATGAGAAGAACTGAAGAAAAACAAGGAATTTTTTTTTAAAATGTCTGCCCCTTATAAAGGATGGCAGCACTTCCACAGGATGTCATTTAACTTGTTATTTTTTGCACAGATTTATTTTTTCTTTTCTGGTCAGATGCAATCCTCAACGGCTTTTCTTCTGCAAATAACTGTCATCGCTAAATAAACATGTTGGTTCTGCTGAGTTTAACTAGTTGTTAAAATAAAAGCTGTATTTTCTTTTTCAGTCACAATATATGTAGCAAAATCAAACAACTCCATCATTCGCAAGTATAATATTTAAATTTCAGATTACTGTCAGATATTCTGGTTTAATATTTGTGATGTGTGATGTCTAATATTTGCATCACAACTTTGTTGCCAAGATGATGAGCATAATTGCTGCAGAGATGTGGGCTTAATTATGATAACCTTGTTTTTAATCTTTCCTGGTAGGATTTTGGAGATGATGGGTCCTTGTATATCACTAAGGTTACCACAACTCATATGGGAAATTACACCTGTTATGCTGATGGGTATGATAAGCTCTATCAAACTCATATTCTCCAAGTGACTGGTAAGGAAAAATGTTTTAATTGTCAAGTGATAAGAATTTTGTTGAGTAGAACTGTTGTTTCTGTTCTACTTTTTTTTTTTTTTGTGTTGTGTTACGTCTTAATAGAAAAAGATGTATAAACTTTTCTTCATTGATCTCCTTCAAATAACCTTGAAAATAATGAAACACAATAAATTAAATTTATTGCTTCCATGGAATAATAACTAATTAAAGGTACAGAGATAGTCCAGAAGACTTGCTTTGCACCTGTGATGTTATGCAGAACAGTAAGTGGTTTATATATACATATTCACACAGATAAAGTAGGTTTTAGTATAAATTTAGTGATGTGGAGAACACACTGGGAAAAATAAATGTGTAAGTTTCTTGTATTAAGACTGTTTTGTTGAATATAAGATTAGTCTTCCCTGAAGATTTTGTAATTGATGTAGGCTTCTAAATTCCTATTTATGATATGGAAGTCTAACTGTGTTAGTAGATTTTAGTAGATTAACCTGAGGCACCTGGATTTGAAAAGTTGATCTTCACATTTTCCTACATCTGTTCAAGTTCCAGGTAACACTTCATTGAACTCTGTACTTGGACAAAACTTAACTGCTTTGTTACTGGTGCCCTGAAGATGGGCCTTTACCTTCTCTAGAGTTGGTGTACCCCCTCCTATAAGCAATTTATTTCCTAAATTATTTTAAGGAGTTCTTTTCCACTGATGAAGGGTCTGCTTTATTATTATTGAGGTTTAATGTATTTTTTTTTCTTATAGTGCTTTCATGTTATTTCAATTCACATTTATCTTTGACTCCTTGTCTGCTGTAAACTATCAGTGTTCATCATTCCATGTTGCTGTTTAATCCTATCCAGAATCATGTTTGACCTCAATCTTCTCCAAATTTACTTTGCATTAAGAGGCTCTATTTCTCTCCTGAGGTGTACTCTAGCTGTGCTTTCCTGGCCCCTTATGTTACCATCATTCTTTCTTTTGTTAGCTATTAATCAGTTCCATAAACCCTTATTAGGCTGACTTTAACATCTCATCCAAGAATGCTGAAATATTTTCTTTTATTTTTATCTTTTATGTATATACATATGAAATGCAGCTTCCAAGATTATTTTGACTTTAATATGATTCATTCTTCTTTTAATAGCTTTTCCCCCCTTTTCTGTTGTTAGTATCTTCACATTTTAAATTACTTTGACACTTAGAGCTTATTTGCGGTTTTATAAACATTTTGTCTCTGCTATTATGTTTCTCCAGGAAGCTGGCTTGTAATGTTTCTCTATCCATATATTTCAACTTTTTTTCCCCCGATCTCTTCCCCTCCTGAACCACAACACATTGTACATAGAGTGTTGTCCCCGAGCTAATGGGGACATAGCATCAACATCTTTTCCTCCAAATTTTTCTTCTGGAATTATTTTCTGTCATTTAAAAAGCCAGGCAGCAACTACTGGCTAAACTAGTGAGAAGACTGAAGTGCAGTTTATCAATATTTTAATTTCTGCAGACATAGCAGAGTTATTGGCAAGCTGAACACTTTAGTAGGTTCTTGACCAATATTCTCCTCTGTTTTATGGGGTTTGGTTTACCCTAAGTTATTTTAAAAAATATATTCTTATCAACATATTCCTTGCCAATCCCAGTGTGTAAATAATCCCCCAGAGGTGCATAGCAGGAGTTAAAATACTAGAATTCTTCATGTTTGTCTCAGTTCAGAGCATAACGAGGCAAAACTCCACTCAAGTTGAAGGAGGTTTTCTGCAAGACTAGAAAATCAAGAAATGTGCATTTGAGAGAGGTGAAGGAGGACAAATGTAGGTTTTTCTGGTGATAAAGTGGCCATCAGGAAATTGGTTTTTCATCTGGAAACCACTGTGAACTTCAGATAGCTGCTATTCCAAAAGCTGGCACTGGAATGGTACCTTCCTAAATTATTTTGGATGTAACATTTTGGGGAACAAGAAACAGGAAAAGGAAGCTTTTTGAGCAATAGGATTATTTGCTGTGCATGTTGAGGATAAATGGAGTTAAATCCACTGAGATTAAAGGTCAAATGAACAGCTCTTCCACAGTTTAGATCTGTACTTCTAAGGAATAATCTTCTTAAGCACAGGCATGATGGTCAGTACTTGTAGCTGTGATAATGACTAATTAATATAATGATACTTGTATTAACTGGAGAGTCAGTCAAAAGGTTAATGGGATAATGAGACTGCGTTGATCACAAAGATTTAATTTGAAGGTTCAATGAAAACAATGTAATTAGATTTTAAGTTCTTGCTTGGTTTCCATTTATGTACAGCTATATATATTTAGAAAAAAATATTTTAGGCTAGTGTGCAATTATTATATATATAAATCAGATTTACTTTTAAGATTAAAACCTACTTTTTTTTTAGTTTTGAATTATCTGGCACAGTAGTAAAGAATAATGAGCTTTCTTTGGAGTCTTAAAATACATTAATGAGCACTATAAAAGACTTGTTTTATAGTAAAAAAATCAGTCTACTCTTATACAAATAATATGGTAAAGTAAGTATTGTAAGCAACTCTATAAGTTGGTGTTTTAATTTTTCATATAAACTACAAAAAAAATCAAAAGGTTTTGATCGGGAAGAAGTAGCTTTCATGACATAGTCTTAATTATTAGAATTTACATAATATTTAAAACTTTCAATTTATACAATTTCAAGCTTATATGACTCTGAGACTATATGACTAAATTAATTTGTTTTTTCTTCTATTATGTAAGTGATACTTAAATAATATCAGCAGTTCCGATACCTTAACGTAAAGAAAGGAGAGCCTAGTCCCTTGGCCAGATGTAAACTGGAAATGTATAGTGTCTGAAGAATTGTTTGGAGCTTTGTTTTTCCAAAGCATCTAACTTTAAACAAGAGTTACTATATACATCAATATAAGAACCTGGTTCACTAGAGGTATCACCTGTTTCTCTTTTAAACAGTTACATTCTCCCTGGATTCAAGACGGCTTGAACAGACTATTTTCTCCCTTCCCCTCTCCCATGACACCTGACTGAAATAATACTCAAGAGGTTTTATAGCAAATGTAACTAATGAATAGTTACACATCCACCATATTTGGAACCAGCAGTCTCACATTGCTTTTGAATTGAAAGATAAGGGATATAGAATTCACTCAATTATGTGTTATACATTACTCTGCTAAATACAAACATGCAGTGTCTCCCCTCCCTTTTTAACCTATGCCATGATCTCTTCCTTGTAAAGTGAGCTTCTTTAGTTTAAGATGCAGATCTTTGAGAGTCAGTGTGAACAGTCACATTAATTGTGCACTTAAAATTCCATTTCTGGTGATATTTATTTGCTTATTTATTATTTTTGTGTCAGTTACACCAGAAAACTCAAGCAAAAAACAACAAAACAAACAAACAAACAAACATGATTCAAAAGAATCCCAAAGACTTTACATTGAACTTGTCAAATTAACTTTTTAGACTGAGCCCACAACTGTGCTTATATTCCAGTTGTCTGCAGCATGCCTTAGTGACACAATTCTTTCTTAATGGAATATTACAAAAAGGCTTCAGGGTAATATGAAATAACAATTATAGTGCAGAGCAACAGTTGAAAAGTGTTTCTAGCTGTATAGATAACCTATCAGACACAGAGTTGCTGAGGAAAGAGGAAAATGGCAGCAAATAGAGGAACTATCCTCCAAGAAATAAACCCTACTGTCATGCAAAAACCTTTATTCCTGGGAAAACAGTGCTAAAGAGAACAGGATCTACTATAGAAATAAGGAGTAGTAAAAGGAAACTCAGACATACTTTCACTTGAGCAGGTCCTCTCCTCTCTTTCACATCTGCTAACAACCCTTAAGTAGTTAGTTTAGCAACAATAACATTTTATCACGCAGGTTTTTATTTGTTGGTTTAGGAAGAATTTGATTTCAGTTGTAATATTTTCTAAAACATTTTAACAATTATATTGCATCAGAAATATTGCATGCCTTTTGCCCAAATAAAACTAATACATTCCTGTTTCTCTTCAATGAAAGTTCTTTGAAATTCCACTGTTAAAAAATTCTCTTCACAAGTGCTCAGTAGAAGCCTGTCAAGTTGAAATAGTTAAAGTGTTACCCATAAAGTGTTATATACAATGAGAATATTTCACTGACACAAAAAGGAATATCCTGGCATATGTAGTCAGAACACAACTATTTGCAATGCCTTGCCATTGGTCCTAAAAGTTGTTTCTGTTGCTGAGATGTTGAGTGTGTTCAGTGATGGCAGTCCTCCCTCTAAGGAAGTGGAGATCCTTGCTTTTCCAGAGAAAGAATAAGCCATTTGGCTTTGCTGCGGTAGGAAATCTACAACATGAGGTAGGCTACCTAAAGGACCTTGTGTCAAGAAATGCTGAACAGGCAGACGTGAAAACTGGGCTTTAGGAAGAGGCAGAGTGAGACTGGGAGCTGAGGCACCAAAAAATGTTCAGACCACTGAATGTGCAGTCAAGCAGGGCCCAGTCTGAAGAGCACAGTGGGGAAGGCAAGGTCTCAGTATGGAGTAAACAGATGCTATGCAAGAGGAGATCGAAGAGGGAAAAAATGGAGGGGAAATAGGAGTAGGCATGTCAGGCTTGAGATGAAAAATATTCACTTCCATGAAAGCAAAGTCCTTTCCAGAAAATCAATAGAAACCTTAAATCTCTGATTTTTATGTGCTCTTCCTCTCAGCTGGTAGTCTAAGAAACTAAAAGCCATATTATCTAATTTTTAGCTTTCTCCTATGTTATTATATTACATCTTTGCAATTTGAATATTGGGATTATGTTGAAAAGACTGTCCTCTCTAACTGTGTTTAAATATCCCTGAAACCTAACTCATTTTTGCATCCTATCTGAGATAAAGTAGATTTGTGTATTTCTTGTAATGTAGAAATATATAAGGCGTTTCTATGATCTAATGGGACAGCATGCTGAGACATCTCTTGTAAATAGTTGAATAGGATTTGAAAATATTTAATCTCATGCCAAAATAGACACAGTTAATTTTTGATCTTATCTTCTTTCATTACCAGCTGATACTTCATCCTCTACCCAGCTGTGTTTTGTGATGCAACCTAAGTATTCCATATTTTTAGAGCTGTATTAAACAAAACTTTGGTGAATAGGAAATACACTTTCTTAATCTTATTACGGTTAATATTTTTTTGTTGTTGTAAACAATGTCAAGCAAGTTGTCGCTATAGAAAATTAAAGATAAGATAAATAGTTATTCATTTAACAAATCTACATAGCAGGATTTGAAAGTCTTGCTTAACCATTGATTATTGATAGGAATGTGTCCACTGTGATGTCATATGTCCTCTCTCTGACACTACTGGTGTATGTAGAAGATTTTTAATTGGTAAGCATATACTGCGGCAGGCTTTCAAATCTTGGAAAACTAATGTCAACAATTCTTAAATTTTGTTAATAAAGAAACTCATAAGACTAGTTTTATACATAGGATCACGGAATCTGCTGAGTTGAAAGGGACCCATCGGCATCATTCAGTCCAACTCTGGGCCCTACACAGGACAGCCCAAGATTCACACCATGTGCCCTGAGAGCATTTTCCAAGCACTTAATGAACTCTGTCAGGACTGGTGCTGTGACCACTCCCCTGGGAGCCTGTTCCAGTGCCCAGCTACTTTCTGGGTGAAGAACCTTTTCCTGATATTTCCTTCCCTGACACAGTTTCGTGCCACTTGCTCAGGTCCTGTCACTGGTCACCACAAAGAGATCAGTGCCCGCCCCTCCCCTTCAAGAGGAATCTGCAGACTGCAGTGAGGTCTCCCCTCAGTCTCCTCCAGGCTGAACAGGCCAAGTATCCTCAGCCACTCCTCATATGGCTTCACCTCAAAACCCTTCATGATCCTTGTGGCCCTGCTTTGGACATTCTCTAACAGCTCACCGTCGTTTGTGTATTATGTCACCCAAAACTGCCCCCAGCACTGGAGGTGAGGCAGCCCCAGCTCAGAGCAGAGTGGGACAATCCCCACCCTTGGTGTTGCTGTCCCTGATGCCCTCCAGGACATGCTTGGCCTTCTTGGCTGCCAGGGCACAATGACTTACGTTCAACTTGCCATTGACCAGGACCCCCAGGTCCCTTTCTGCAGCACTGCTCTCCAACCTCTTATTCCAGTTTGTATATGCAACCAGGGTTGCCCTGTCCCAGGTGCACAATCTGGCATTTTCCCTTGTTAAACTTCATACAGTTGATGATTGCCCAGACCTCTGACTTGTTGAGGTCTCTCTGCAGGGCCTCTCTATCCTTGAAGGAATCAACAGCTTCTCCCAGTCTGGTGCTGTCAGCAAAGTTACTCAGTATTCCTTCAAGTCTTGTGTCCAAGTCTTTAATGAAGATACTGAAGAGAACTGGGCTGAGGATTGAGCCCTACAGAACCCCGCTACTGACTTGATCCCTGCCAGATGTTACCCCATTCACTGTAACTCTTTGTTCCTGGTCTGTGAGCTGCTTGTTCACCCATCATGTAACATGGTTATCCAGCTGTGTGGTGATTTTGACCAGAAGCATACGTCTTGTTTAGCATGTTAATTAATGATCAGAATAACGGGGCAGAGTTCTACCTTCAACAGTTTTGTAGATGGCACCAAACTGGGAGGAGTGACTGTTAGACTACAGAGTCATGCTGATATTTGTACGGAGTTTGACAGGATAGAGAAATGAACCAGCAGGAATTTAGGAAGTTCAACAAGTGCAAGAGTCCAGGGAGGAACAACCCTGGTGCACCAGTGTATCTTGAAGACCACTTGGTGGAAAGCTTCTTGGTAGGAAAGGACTTCAGAGGGCAATCAGGTTGAACATGAGCTAGTGATGTGTCTGTATGGTAGAGAAGGAAAGTGGTACTGTAGGTACAAAAGGTCCTGTCTGAAAAGGTATAAAGAAGTATAAATCTGAACAGGTTTTATGCAGGTAGAAGGGATTGTTACTGGGTGTTTTGGAAAGAGGGAAAAGATGGAGATAAAATGTTAAGATTTGTGAAACGGGACATTTAAAATCTCTGTGCAACATAACATGACTAGCTAATTGTACATTAGTCATATTTTATAAAGAAATCTAAGGAAAAATAGAAATCTTGTTACTCAACCACAAATTAGTGATCTAGAGTTGAGGTTTTATTCTTTGATACCACAGTGAAAAGAGGTCTTTCTCACAGAACATTTTTTCTGCTTCATAAATTTTCTGAGACAGAATTCTGCATTGAATGTCACTGAATATCTGATGAATACCACATCTGTGTGTTGTTATATATAGCTGCAGGGGTCTTCTGAATTGCTTATAGTTATTTTTCTTAAAAATGAAGATAATGTTTTCCACTAAATTATAATTGTTTTCTGTATTCAGTTCCACCAGTTATCCGAGTCTATCCAGAGAGCCAGGCGAGGGAGCCAGGTGTGACAGCAAGCCTTCGGTGCCATGCTGAAGGTATTCCCAACCCACAACTGGGTTGGTTGAAGAATGGAATTGATATCACTCCAAAGTTGTCCAAACAACTAACTCTTCAAGGTAAAGGGGTGTATTTATTGTTTTCTACAGATTTGTAACGGTTTGGGTTACATTTCACTTCCCCGTACGGGCTACCAATGAATGTAATCGTTTTGAGTTTATCAAATTTCGTTCACTAAAAGATGAGATGGGATTTCGAAAGAAAAAGGCAAAAAACAGGCTCAACTTATAACTTAACAAACAGTTTATTAACACACTAAAGGAGAAAGGAATTTCTAAACTGACTTTTTCTGCTCTTGCAAACTGTCCATTCCTCCACAGAGATTATCACGATTTTGGTCAGCTGCAACTCTGCACACAAATCATACATCACTTAGGAGAAAAGTCTCTCTGGAATTTTTATAGCTTATGGTACATTTTTCATGCTACAAATCTGCAATTATTCAAA
>VZSR01003049.1:18668229-18711921 GCA_013398615.1 Brachypodius melanocephalos
GGCTGCCCTCTTCCCGCTGGGGAAAGAGTCCGGGCCTACAGCTAGCTCCAGGCCAGCTCCCCCCACCACAGAGCACTTCACAACTGAAAAAAACCTAATCCAAACAAGGACAAAGATCATCCTTTTTCCCACCACGGAGGCCCGGCCCGGGCCCGGCCCGCCGCACGGCCCCGGGGCGGGGGGGAGAGGCGGCGGGGTCCAGACCGGGCTTCTCTAACTCACAGAGCTGCCAGCTCTTCAGCGGCCGGAAATCAAAAGGGCCGAACTTTTTCGTGAGATTTCATGAATATTCTCCAAAACTCGCAACTCTGCTCTTTAAATGGCTAAACGACACGTCACTCAGAAAAACCAACTCTGATTGGTCCATTGTGGCTCAAAGCAGAACAAGATTGCTAATGTTTTATCTGTGCATCATTTCCGTACTAGGTGCCTTCTCCCATAGTTTCAAGAAAGGCTTGAAGTCTAAGCTAAAACATTTCAAAAGAAGTGATGTCTTCTAGTTACTCCTCAAGACACATATCTTTCTGCTTTCTCTTTGTAAGAATAATGATTGTACTTACTGGCAGGATTACCAGTAAATTCCAATATTCTCTTCTGTATTTGAAAATGTGCAGTACCTGAGTGGAGCAGGCAGTCCAAGACCTGGTCCCAATCAGAACTGATAACAATCTTAATGAGATTTGGGGATGTCATAGTAGAAGGGACTGGAGGAGAAATACCTGAAATGGATGTGCTGTTTTCTGAAGAGCATCAGCAGACCTCTGTGGGAGTGCAGACATTGCATACATGCACACAAAGCCCTACTCCCTCCAGAAAGAAACACCAAACCTTCAAACCCCAAAAACCTGCAAAAAAACCCAAATCAAAAAACCCCCAGCCACAACTAAAGGTATGACTTTCCCTTTAGGACCAGTTAATTTCTATGAATCTTCAAGGATCAGCAAAATCAGTGAACCTGTCCAGCATAAAATCTCTCTGCTTCTTCAGCCTATCTGGTAATTTTTGATAAGCCATAGGGAAAAAAAAATCTCCTGCTGCTAGTGTTCCCTTCAAAACTTTCTCTCATTCATCAACAAAACCAGGATGTGCAGTTAGGATAGGACAGCCTGTTCATCTACTCAGGCTGCACTGTAGGAAGCAGTGGGACAGACATGGCAAGTGCTTCTCTGAAGTGTTACTTCCCCTGCAGGTGTCATAGTCCCCTGTTCTTTCATGTACAACTCTTCTGGATAATTGTGAACAATTGCCTTGCAGAAACCCTTTCCACTATGAGTAAAAAGTGGTGAACTTCTCTTCCATAGAAACATTCTCTAAATTTCTTCTCTAGGGATTTGAGGAATTTTTTTTGCCTTCCTCTCTGTTCCATATATTTATGACAAATAAATTAAAAAGGTTCTTCTCTAAGCAAAATACATTTAATTCGATTTTCTAGCATGGAATTATTTGAAATAAAATTTTGAAAATGTCATTACATTTTCCCAGAGATTTTTCTGAGTTAAACTATCTGTGCACTTGCTTCAAACTAGAAGGGTGCCACACCATAAGACAATGCCACTTTTAGTCCATACTTTAGAATACCTACAAAGCTGTTTTTTGTATAGTTCCTACAGCTGAACAAGTATAATATACTTAAAATTCAGTGGATCATTGTTCACAGAATTATTCACATCACATTATTTAAAAGACCTTTGCCCATGAAACCTGGACTGTTTGTTGACATTTCTACACAATCTGACGTACAATTCCTGAGGTTTCCGTAAGCTTCTACATTGATGTAGGTGAAAAATTTCAATGCACCTGTTTTCTCTGTTGATACACTGCAGTCACACAAAACCAAAACTAAGTGCAACAATTACGAGCAATTTTAATAAATTAAAAATCTTATTAATGTTGAAAGCTTGGCCTGTTATGTTCCATGGGTTATTTTGTGTAAAGGAAGTGATGGTGTCTAGTGACCAAACGCAACATAATAAAAACCTAATATTTACCAGATTAAAAAAAAATAGTAATTTAAATATATATTAAACCTCACATCAATATTTGGCTCTGAAGTGCAAAATCAACTGAGGCACCCTGAATATCTACGAGATGAAATAGTGCATGTAATTCACTAGCCAGCTGAATACCTTTGGACTAATTTGGCATGCCTCCAAGTTATGAACTCAGGAATGAAAACGGTTTAATTAGTGCAAGCAGAGAAACCTTTCTGAATTTATAATCTGAAAGCACTAGCATGTCTGCATGTTGATTTTTCTCTTTCCTTTCAGCAAATGGTAGTGAGGTTCACATTAGCAATGTGCGCTATGAAGATACGGGAGCATACACTTGCATTGCAAAGAATGAAGCAGGGGTGGATGAAGATATTTCTTCTCTCTTTGTGGAAGATTCTGCTCGAAAGACTCGTAAGTATTGTGAGAAGTGTAAAAATACACGTCGCCCACACTCAAACATTTAATCAGTATCAAAACTATGAAACGTTGAATAAATTAAAATGAATTTGTGTAGATCTCTGAATTAAAAAAATAAAGTTCAATTGATGGTGTCCAAGAGTCACTGAAGGTAGAGTGCGCAATCTGCAGTATACTTAGAAGTAAAATGAAATTTCTGATTCATTCTATGAACTAACATATTTTTTAAATTGCTGGTAAATTTTTGATGGTTTACTCATGATAGATGTGTTGCATATGAAGGGAATGTGAAGGGAAAAAGGAACTGGAAATCTATATATTGCAAATATTAGTGTGATTTCCAGTGGTTCATGGGGGTGTGGGAGGAAGACCTTTTCTTCCCGTCTGTTTTTGAGATATACCAAGAGTGAAAATCAGCCCTCCTGATGTGACAGTAATCATATGACTTGATGTCACCTACTGAAGTGCCCAGCAGGTCCAGATCAGTTCCAGCCTGCCCATGTTGTCTTGTGCCTGGAATGTGCAGGAACAGTGAACACATTCACTTCTGTGTTTGGAGCTGAATGTGCCAAAGAAATCAATATCATTGCTAACAAGCAGCGTTCTTTATCCTCTGTCAAATGGTAGTGGGATTTATAAACCCCGTTTCCTATTATTTGTCTAACGTGGTATTTTTTTCCTCTTATCTCACTTTGCTTAGAAAAATCCATTCCTGAGTTTATACTTCACCCATTTTTTGTTTGGTTTGATGGGTTGGTTTTGTCTGTTTGTTTTTTCTTTTGAATCTCTTACTTTGATGAATACTTCATATTTATTAGAAATACATCCAATGAAATTATAGTTATCTTACTAGTGAGTGTGGTTGCATTAATTAATGACATTCCTGTTTATTTACAAGCTTGTTCAGCAGTGCCAAGCACTCAGCAGGATACCAGAGGCAGAATTAGTAGCACTGCAAGTCTACCTGACACTTCCAAGCCACAGGACATTGATTTCAGTTACATATAGGTTTACTATGCTTTAAATGTTTCAGAGGTAATCTTCCATGCAGGAAAATTTTATAATCTAAATGTTGATATCTTTACTTAGCCGTTTTAAGTAACACTAATTATGATTGTAATTTTTCAAAAGCCTTAACCTGGTCACGAAAGCCTTAAGTGTCACGAAAATTATTGCTCAGACATTTCTGGGAAGACACCTGAGGATAAATAATTTTTTTGATCATGCAGAATTTCTGGTAATCTGGTAAGGTGAAGTAGCTTGGTGACTTCCATTTGCCTTTTGCATTGTGTGAAAAGTGTTATGAATGTTGCCAAATTCCAAGACCCTGGTGAAATCTAGTTTGTAAACGTTTGGTTAAAACTCGTTAACAAAATAACAACAAAAATATTTGTAGCCAACCATGCAATTTTAAAGTATTTTAGTTAAGTAATTTTATCTTCTGAAGACCTGATCTGCTGTGAATATGTATGGATATCCACAACAATGCACATCACATTTTTCAGGACTTGTAATGTGATGAAATAATTTTAGATCTGCTACCTTAGCAGGATTTGTAAAATCACATGCCATACAGTGAACACAGATTGTAACAAATGCTGTAATATCTACTAACAATTAGTTGTTTGAATGACCTTTGGTGTTATCAAAGATGTAAATGAAGAAAGAATATAAACCAAATTATTTCTAAGACAATTCATCCAAAAGATATAGTCATCTTCCTTCCTATAAAAGGAACTTACCCTGCAAGTTCTGTGTTGTATGTTGAAGGGAAGCATTTTACCATTGTGTTCTTAGCGTTTGAACGTGGTTTCCCAAGAATTGATCCATGTGTAAACACTCATAAAACCCAGAGATGCATAATTATAACATTCAAATTTACGTGTAGCAGATTTTTACATGTTAAACTCCCAGTTTGCTCAGAATCCCATTTTGGTACATGAAGCATTAGGTACAAATTAATGAAAAAAAGCACTGACTCTCAATATCATTGTCACAACTACATAAACAAATTACCTTAACAGGTACACATTTTTATAGATGCAGTTTAAAAAGCTGCAGCTGTTTTTTAAAAAACTTCCTTTGCAACAAGGAATTGCTAGCATTAGAGAACTGATATTAGAAGTGGGAGGGCCTCATTATTAACTCTTTTCTGCTTGTTTTAATATTTCCCCACGAACTCTTGTTCATACATTAAATTAGGGATTATTAGGGAATAAAATTACATTGGTAAAACCACTTGGATAGGATTGTGGGCTTTTTTTTTACCCCACTCACACATATTAAGCACAATGCTACAGCTACTTTCATTTCAACCCTGTTGATTAGGTCACAAGTTACATTCTAAAGATTGTCTCTGGTGAATATAAATCTGATTCCATATGATCTGACATAAACTATTTCTGTCATTGATGATATTTTAATGAATTATTTTTCTTTTATCCCCCTTTAAGAGAATAAAGCAGACACACTTTAATATTTTTTCTTGTTGTAGTTTCCCTATTAGAGGAATAGAGGTTTCCTTTTGGAAATCTTAGGGATAGTGTTTTGAATAAAATAAGATCAAATTCTCAGTAGCTTATCAGTTAGTCTGGGCTTTTCTTCTTTGTAATGTCACATAAGATAAAAATCAAAGAAAATAAAATAATTTCTGAACATTGAGTTGATTTTCTATTGAGAATTTAGTGAGAACTTTACATTTGAGTTCTAAAATGTAAAGTACAATTCCACTGCATTGAGCATGACAGTAACTTCAAAAGAGACATTAGAAATGTAGAACATTATTCCATTACCAGTGCATGTATTTCATTTCCTAGAAAGTTTAATAGAGTAAATGTTCACTTTTGTACTGATCTGACCCCTTGTTTGTGTACATGGGAAGACTTTGGGGGTTTACTGTTCCTTCGCACAAAAAATTTAATTTTTATTATTTTTCTGTAGAACCTTGCTTTCAATACATCCCACGTTTATGGAAAACTCTGTTCAGTGCTTTGAGAAAAAAAAATCTGTGGCAGAAAGAGTATGACTAGTTGATTTCTTTGTAAATTGGTCATTTAAACAGCTTCTAAAAGAAAATACTGTATTTTCTGGTACCTTGGACTAAATAAAAATCAGTGTCATTATGAAG
Organism: Brachypodius melanocephalos; assembly: GCA_013398615.1. Taxonomy (NCBI): domain Eukaryota; kingdom Metazoa; phylum Chordata; class Aves; order Passeriformes; family Pycnonotidae; genus Brachypodius; species Brachypodius melanocephalos. Next base: position 18,673,765 of record VZSR01003049.1, read on the forward strand.
AAGTAGATTGTTAAATAATAAGCAAAAATGTACCTCACCTGTCTATCTAAAAGTGCTGTTATATTGCTAGGTTTTCATAGTTCATAGGATTGTTACAGATGCATGTAGATGCATGTCTCTATTAGAAAAGAAATGAAAGCAAAATTATACTGCATTGTGGGAAATGTGATGCTAGTAGGAAAAATAAAGTTATACAATTTGAAGTCTGAATTAAGGGTGCTAGGGACTTGTTTATTTTAAAGTTTCCAGTTTCAGAAATTTGAAGTCCAGTTACCAAGAAAAGTCAATATACTTTGATGCTAATGATCATCATCATGATGGTAATCTGGATGGAAGTGATTGGAAAACACTCTGAAAATTCTTTGTCATCCAGATCTGTTCAGTAAATGCCAGCACTGAACAGGGAAGCATTGTTCTGTCTCACATAGGTGAAATTTTGAATAGTGGATGATAGTCTCAAGGATAGTTTGAGCTCCTCTTAGCACATCAGCCTTTTTTAATGTGCACTAAAAATAAGACTTCTGAAAACATGCTTTCATTTTAACATTGTCTTAGGTGAGAGAAATGAAATTATTTTTTTAAATACCTTAACTTTAGCCATGTCTTTTACCAATTAACTCATTCTGTAGCTGAAATTTTATTTATTTATTTAACAACTATGTCCCAGAACATGGATCCTTTTTGCTAGATTTGTGAAGTTATAATGGAAAGTTTTAGTTTCTATTACCTATATAAATGTCTCTTATAAGTACTCGTGATAAATGTCTACTGCTCTGTATTATCAGATCCTGTTTAATTCCTCTGATGTTGATAATAGCAGTAGCATCTAAAATACTTCTGAATGTGAGAGCTGTGCTGTTTTGATTCTCTAGAGACTGCAAATTCGCTTTTTGCTGTGAATTCCATTTTCCCTCAAGCCTGCAGTTAAAGCCATTGAGAATGAGATAGCTGGTCTGGTGTTGATAGCTGAATAACCCCTGTGGTGACTGGTAAAAACATTCTGGGGATTAATGACCTGGTCTAAATCTCTTTGAAGACACAAGAGTCTCCCCTACTGTCATGATCCTCTAATAATACCTGAGACAGCTCAGCTGTGTTGGAAGGACTCTTTGGTGTAATCGCATTTGTAAATACAAATAGCAGTTTAAAATCTGGTTTTATTTTCATTCCATTTTCTGTGTTTCTGTTTTTCACAACAGGTATTGCATGGATTCATAGATTTAAGCATGATGGAACAATTTTATCTAACTCTGTTCTATCATCTACATTTCACAAGACACTAAATTGCATTCTGTTCTGCCTGAACACAGATCTAGTGCTTTGTTTGCCTTAAGTGTGTCCTTACAGAGATGCATATACCTGACTCAGACATGCAGAGAGTCAAAAAATCCCTCATTTCTCTTGATATTGTGCTTTATTAATCGACTTCACTAATACAGAATGATAATGCTTGGTTTCCATTTTGAAGTCAGTTTTTCCTTCAGTTCCTACTTTGAGTCTCTTTTTTTCCCCTCCAATAAATTGACCTCTTAAGAATTTTTGTCCTATGAATATATAAATATATGAATATTGATTGCAAATTCTCACACTCACAATATATTAAGTTTCTCTTAATAAGACAGTTACCATAGTACTCAGTCTTTTTGTCTTGAGAATTCTAATTTTTTTGGTACAGTTTGTTTTTTTAGAAATGAGAACTACTCTTTGCAGAAGCAAATGTATTATTTATTTCCTTAATGTTCTGGAAAGAGAAATATATATTTGGTAATTTTTTTCTTCCACATCCACCAATCCTTTGTCACTGTTTTCTGCTAATACCAGTGGTGGAAGTTTGTTTATATGTTTATCTCCTATATCCTACCACACCTCACTTTGCAAATCCTGTTTCTTCTGATCTGTCTCAGTTAGGCATAGTCTGTTCTTTGTTTTCCAAGACTTCTATATTTCCATTTGGAAAAGAAAATTTAATTTATTGTAGAGATGAAGTTGAGAAAGTAATTCAAACAATTTATTAAAGCTGTTGCTTATCATTATAGGTAATACACAGACTTAGGAAATTATTTTGTATTTGTGTACACATCACTGATAAAAGTGGTTAAGATATGATTCATTACCTGTTGCTCTGGACATGCTCCAGAGCTTTCTTCTTCACCTTTTACTAATGATTTAACTACATTTTCAGATTCATTATTTTGGCAGTTTTTAATTTAATAAACACATATTTTTCCATTAATAAATAACTCATATTTAATCAGAATATTCTGTGTTAACAAATCAGATGTTTAACAAAATTAGGGGTTACAAAGATATGAATTTTCACACTACTAGTCTCCTATTTACATAAAAAAAATTGATCAGGTTTGTCTGTGAAGACCTGGTCTCTGTTAGAAGATATTAGCTGACTTATAATTTTATTCTTGTTTTTCGATTTTGTACTGAATTTAATTCTATGCAAGTGTTGTCTGTTCTTTTGTCTGGGTCATATACCTCAGTCTAACTAGCCTACAGCTACTTGAGTTGTTAAGTTTCAGGAAGTGGGGCAACTACTAGGAGCAGATATAGTGGTACTTTATGGGGCTCTTAAAATTTATGATGTATTCTGAAATGTATTTAAAACTAGCAGTACCCGACTAAACATCTGAAACAACTTTCAGCAAGTATTCTATGCACTGCATTTGGACTTGTGTATTTTAAATATTTGTCTTGGCTACATATTATTTACCCTCCTTTTTAGTCCTTTGTAAGGTAGAAGGTATTCAGTCAGGCTCTGGTTTCAGTTATTATCCTGCTCCTGTACAAATGCAGGACAAAAATACTTACAGCAAAATACTGTCAACAGAACATTAAAAAATCCTGAACTGGTTCATAGCAGCACAATTTAAACCTTGAATAGCTCTGATGTGACAATGCTTTTCTTCTACCTTTAACAGCAAGCTGTTATGATTTCCAGGGTTTTTGCTGCTGCAATGGTATAAAGGAATGCCAGACTGCTGGAACTTCTGCTAGAAGAAAAATGGGATTTCATCATAACTAAGACTCCTTCTTTTCTTAAGGACTCCCATTTTTCTCTTATTATAAACAGGTTCTATAATCTAGCACCCAGCATCCTTGCAGCAACTGATAAAAGACGGCTTTCCATTTTCTAGCTTGTAGCCTGTGCGGGTACATTTTAAGGGACTCTCAAATCTTTTATTAATGGATAGTTTTGTCCTCCATACTACCGGATTTACCATCACTTAAAGCACGAACATACAAATGGACAAATCCACTGTAGATTTCTGTTGATGACTACATTTGATAATCACAAACAGATTGGATTATCCCAACTCCTAGAAGCCATAGGGCAAACCAAAGTCATCATCTTGCTGTTGTTGAAACACTGTTTGGAAGATGAAGAATTTATATATAGGACAAAGATAATTTGGCAGTGTATCTTGATAATATATTTATGAGAAAGGTAGAGTGAGCAACAAGATATTGCCATTTTTGTTGATACAAAGTAGAATAATAATTTCAAAGAGAGGAGGAAGAAATTACAACTTCCATCTGTGGAATTTATCAATTTAGTTAGATTCCATTGAAATACTAGTAGGACCAATGGAATTGGTCCAAATTTCAATCTTTAATCAAAGTAACATAAACTGAATATGGCTTATAATACATAGCGAAATATACCAAATAAACCATTTTGTTAACTTTGGAAAAAAGATAACAAGGAAGACTTTAACTAATAGTGAAATATTTAATATAAACAATGGAGTAGAATATATCACTGTAATCTGATACACATATGGTATGCCAGATTACACTGAATCTATTTTCTTTTTTTCTAAAAAAGAAAATCTGGCAGTGTAGAAAACAGGAAAATGAAAAATAGCCATCACTAAAGAAAAGTGGATGTCTTCAGGCGTAATTTTCAAGTATTTAGAATTTTTTTCTCAGCTACTAGTAAAATATTTTGAAGTAAAGTAATGTTTAAAATCCTTTTTTTTTTTTTTTTAGTTTCTTGATAACTGTGAGAGGTACTTTGGTTGTGCTTTAGTTTCTTTTCTGTTTCAATTTCAAATAATTCTACAATACTAGAGCCACAGATCATAAAAACTCATGCTGTTCTCTTTGAAATGAAATAGTTCTGTGGGTTTGTTGTTTGCTATTTTTTAAAATATTTTAATTTCTCCTGATTCTTTCAAATAAATTGAGTAACAAAGTGCAGTTCAGTTTATGATTGATTAATATGACTTGTTAGGTGTTTCTCTAAATTTTTTTGAGACATATGTATGTACCTTGGGGAGAGAGCTGTCATGCTAGAGTTATTAAGTAAAGCTATTACGGCATTTCCAAGACCAATTTGAAATTACTTGATGAACTTTTAATATTTAGTAGCTTTTATTTTGGTTATCAACCATAGGCTCTTGTGTTACTGAATTCACTCACTATGACATCATCATATACTGCAAAGTAATTTATCCTACTGTTTCTTTCACTTAGTCACAAAAAGCAGAAAAGTTCCCTACCTTGTGCACTGTGTCTTAGGACTAAATTTAAAAAAAATCATATAACTGTTCCATGCCATTAAGCAGCCCTATTTCTAACTGTGCCTTTTTTAGGTAATGTCACAGTCTTATCACCTAACAAGATTATGTGATCTGAATGCTACTGCCTTGACAGGTTTATGGCCATCATAAGCAACAAGGCATTTTCACTGTCTAGAATTGGGAATAAGACTAAAAGCCTTTTGACTGTGATTTATGGCCTAAATTCTCTCTGAAAGGCTTTATGCAATTTTAATAGAATCTTCCTGTCACATCTGATACTGAATGGTACCTATTTACCTAATTTGCTCAGAGATAATTTATGCTGGCATTTTATTTTATGGCAGAGCTAAACAAGTTTATACTTGTTGACAGCATTGTAGGCAAAGACTTTATTTCAAACTTCCAAGTAATTCAGCTCATGAACCATTTTTTTCTTTCTGCTAGTGTACACTGGATTGAGTTAATGTGCTGTGGGAAAGGACTTATGCATGATTCATTATAAAGAGTTATACAAAACTTAGAAAAATAAGGTAACATGTTCATATTTAAACAAAATTAAAGTGTCAACTGTTGTCTTTTAACTGATAAATAATAGTCTAATATACATAAAGCAGATCTTCAGTTATTGTATTAACCTAAAATGAAATTGAAGTGCATGTCACATAAGAACAGACTGGAATTTGGATAGAATTTGTAATTACAATTATTTTAAAAATACTTGAAACAGGCAATAGATAATTTAAAAAAAGTGTTGACTTCACAAATTAATTAGGTTTTATGTATTTGCATTTGTATATAAACCAACGAAATCTGAATTACTTATAGAAAAGAGAATGAAATTAAAAGCATAACATTTTTCATTCTGTTTGATTGTGGAATCTGAGCAAAAATAATTTATGTCAACCTTATCTTCACTTTTAACACAGTTATTTTTAATATACAAATAATAAGTAAAAAACTTAAGTGGTTCAGCAAAAAGGTAGTAATTTTTTGTAGATTTACCCTGTAACATAAACGCAGATGTTTATACATTAGAGATGTGAGAAAAGAGGGTAGGTAACATATACACTGTCTTTATCCTGTGTTTAGGATTCATCAAAACATTTGACACTGGTGTTGGCTACTAGTGACGTGAAGAGACAACTTACAATCTTGAAATTGCTTTTTTAATGCAATTGAAAGTACAACAGATTATGATAAGACAATTCTGATAAATAATGTTGTACACATTTTTGTATGGTTTATTGAATTTTCCTCATTGTCCTATTTTCTATTACACCTACTTGTGACCTCTTGCCACCATGGAATTGAAGGCATTGAAAGGGACAGTGGCTTTCTATCTGATGGTGCAAAGCTCAGAACAATTAGCTGATATGAAACTACTGATTTTTTAAATCAACTGTTAATTTCTGATAGAAATTTGGATAAAATAATTACAAAATATTGAATACAAAGCTTATGTTTTGATGAGGTGAAACTTGGAATTAACAACAGTGGTTCTATATTCATGAACAAACCTTATTTGTATTTTCCCCCACTTTTGTTCCCCCCCCCACACCGTATAAGCAGAAAACCGTCTTTTTTTCTGGTTTCCCCTATTTTTAAAGCCATCTTAAACTGCATTTTTCTCTTAGTGCAGAAAATAATGAATTTTTTCAGGTATTAAGGTTTTAATTGATATCCATTTTGTTTGAGTATGTCTATATATATAGTATTGCATGCTGATTACTGAAAGTTTGAACGGGTAATTATAATGCCAAAAGGAAGTGGAAGAGCTACATTTAGTCTTCAAACTCAATGTCAATTTTGCATACACACACACGCTCACACACACAAACTCTATTTCCAAAACGCATTGAATATTTCAAGAAAAGAAAAGTAGGGAACACTAGTTGACATAGTTAAAATCTTTAGAATTGTCTATTGAGACAGAAAAATGAATGTAATGACATTTATTACCAATGCAATAAGAAAAAGATGGATACAGAATTTACTTGGAAGGTGGTATTGCAGAACCTTCATCCATTTAGTACTAAAAATACCATGGATTTTTTGCAGTTGTTTTTTCCATCTGAAGTGGATGAGAATTTACACTGCTATTAGTCTGCTGCGGAATATCGTGAATTACAAGGGACAGAGTTTAGTGAAATATGTGCAACCTATTACCATTCTTCCAACACAATGTATAACCAAGATGAAAAGCCAAGCATTCAGATGTTATGTTAGCTGCTTCTAATCAAAGGCTGGAGCTGTACAGAAAACCATAGATTAGCTGTGTAAGGACCATGAAAAGTGTTTATGGAGCTGTAAGTGTGCTTAAAAGAAAAGAAAAAGAAAGGAAAGAAAAGGAAAGAAAAGAAAAGGAAAGAAAATCTCTTTCAAGAAAAGTTGGACTCTCCCTTGTTTTGCATTGCTGGGGGACAAGGGAGAAGGAGAAACAATGCAGAATTCTTTTCAATGACAATATAAAAGGCCCAACAACAAACGGTGTAATAAAACAGCTGCTTTAATAAGATAAAACAAAAAAAGGAATACAGATAGTCAGTAAATCTTGCAACCCTTCACATGCTGGACATCTTGGATTTCTGCAGCACGGGATTAATTGTGGATGGATTTCCCCACAGCAAGCTGTGCAGATCCTGTCTGTGGAGAGTTTGCTGCTCCCTCCCATGATTGTGGTGGTTTTATTTGGTGTAACAAGAAAACCTGTGTATCTTCTGGCAGGTTGCAATGATCTATTTGTCATAAGACTGCTGAGTGTGCAGCACAGGTTTTTATGGGCATTCCAGCAGCCAAACTTGCAGCAGGCACCCATGTGACATGCAGGCTTCTCTGTGACAAGGCCCCATGTGGCAGACATAGCCTGCTCAAGGTCACAGTCTTTTGCAATACAATGTCTTCTGCAAGGCTCCCAGTACATCTCCTAATACTTCTTAATAGCTCTATGGAATCGGGGCAAAAGATAAGATAGTACTCTGTTTTGAAAACAGACCATTTTGCTGAGATCTATCAATAAGTCTGTATTTTTAAATTGTGAAGTTTACAAATGTTTGAGAATTTAGTATAAAGTGTGGCTGAGAATGTCAATTTTTGCTTAACCAAAAAGGAAGGCAAACATGTTCCTTACCATATTTTAGATCTGTACATCCTGTACTTGTTCTAGCATTGAACTGTTTATCTCAAGACTTGACATCTTTCCTGAACAGAAGTTATAGGTCTGATTGAAAAAAAAAAAGTGAAGTTTTTTTATCTGTTAGGTGAGATGGTGGTTGTTGTTTGTGATATTATATTGCATGCTTAAATTATATCTCAATTTTCTTGTAGCCGATTTGCTAATTTTAAAATTAATATGCAAGGCTTTTAAAGCACTTTTATTAACCTGCCCTTTTTCTTGAGCAAAACTCAGAATTATACATATCATTTTGCATTAATACAAATTAATGAATTCTGTACTTAGCATCTTAAATCATTTTGTTTGAACCTGTGCATTTCCACATAGTTGCATAATTGTAATTACTTTTTATTTTCTTTCCTATGTCACTCCTAGAAAAACACTGATAACCTGTAGAACATTGAATTTATAGGACCTCAAGTGCCATGTATTACATGTTTATTTCCTCACAATGTGAAGAAAAAAGTAATTTTAAAGGAAATCCTCCAGATTGCCCTGGGGAAATTAATTTGCTTTATTACATAAGAAAGACTGTGTAAGGTAACACAGGAAAATACAGAATTGTAGTGTGCACCTGGAGTAACTGTCTGGGCATGTAGGGATAAATGTTAAAGTTCCAGAACCCATTTGGAGCTGAGTCTGGTGAATGACATAAAGGGCAAAAGATGGGGTTCTACAGAGACATCAGCAAGAAAATAGAAGGTTAAGGGTGAACGTGGGCCTACTGAGCAGGATAGGGAAAGGGGCTTATCCTATCCTGCTAGGATAGGCAAAGTATATGGAAGGGGACAAGTTGTACTGAAGGTTTCTTCACATCAGTCTCCTGGCACAACTGTTCCTAGGAACGTGACACCAGTGGGAAAGTTTGGGAAGGAAGTCATCCTCTGGCAAGGAAGCTTCTTTTATCTGTGGTGTACAGGATATGATTGAGACCATTTAAATGAAGTGGACTTTCACAGGTGAAAGGGCCTGGATAGGATGCACCCACAAGCACCGGGCAAACTGGCCCATGGCGTTGTGAAGCAACTCTTGACAATCTCTGAAGGATCATGGTGATCAAGTAGGTTCCTGCAGACTGTAAGAAAGCCAGTGCCGCTTTTCAAGGCCAGGAGGGAGAATCCAAGACATGAGAGGTGCATCAGCCTCACATTGATTTCTGGAATAGAGATGGAGCATTTCACCCTGAAAACCATTCCCAGAACTACAAGGTGTTTCGGAGCAGTCATCATGGATTTACAGAGGAAAAAAATCCAGATCAGCCTGACAGCCTTCTGCGGTGAGGTGATTGCAGGGTGGATGTAGGGGATGTTGTTTAGCGTATCCTTAGAAATTTTTTGGACACCCTCAAAGACAAAACTGTGAAGTTCAGCCTATATGCACAGATAGGAGCATTTATCTGCTCCTATCTCCAAAACTGGCTGCATTACCAGACCCAAAGGCCTGCATCATATCCCAAGGCTTTTTTCCCCTCTTCTGTTGAAGTACAAATGATGTTTGGGTAAATCTTAGTATCCAGGCCTTTTCTGAAGTGATAGTTCCTGTTTTCGCTCTCAACCTTCAACTACCAGCAGTTGAGGAACTTCTGTGTACCAGCGTAGTTTTTCATGATGTGTCTTTCATTGCTTTTTCCAAATTCTTTTTTTAAGCATACTAATGTTTTTAGCTTTTTAACACTGTATTTCAATGAACCTCCCAATTTCATTATGTGTGTGTGTAACATATATGTTTTCTGTGTTTATATTCCTTTCCTTTAAGGTGTTTGGGTTTTTTAAAATGTCTTCAGTTCATTACTTTGCAGTATGCTTTGATTATCAGTGATGGTGTTTTAACATTTTTTTTAAATTCTATTGTATGCTGAGTTATAAATACTTAAAATTTGCAAGACTATATTTGCTTTCTTTTATTTTTCTTCCACAAACAGAAAGAGCAGTATTAGGATAATGTAATTTCATTGGTCTCAAAGGTCTAAAATCCAATTGTAAACAAGGTGGCCAAATAAAATCTATGTTTTCAGGGAAAAAAATCAATGTAAACATTTAGTTGGTTACCATGCCATCTTATACCTTCAGTCTTGGTCTTCCAAAGAGGATGGCGAATGTTATACAAGATGACAATTTTGGTAGCATGGTTGCACTACAGCTATACAGAAAAATATCTTGTGTATATTTTAGTTTTGCATATCTCTCTCATAACTATGTTTTGAAATCAATCTCTTTTAAGTCCAGTCTGTAAAGGAAATAATGAAAATTGCATCACCTGTAATTATATGTATAATTTACGGGCATGAAAACTGCACATGCTTTTTGTAATGGATTATAAGACAGACTGATAATGGCTAATAGAGTTAGGTTGGAGGGATTTAGTGGGAATGATGGGGTTTACCCAATCCCCAGTAACTACTCTGGCTAATCGCAATTTTTTCGCATGACACAGAGAACTATTGTTAATTTACTGTTTGCATTGGTTTACCTGTTAGGAGTATTTTAGTGAATCAGAGATTTAAGCACCATATTTATTTCAGAATTGATGTATCACGTCTTTTTTCACTTGTTCATTTTTATCTTCTGTTCTTTCTTTCTCTTACATGCTGCAGTTGCAAACATATTGTGGCGAGAGCAAGGTACTAATGGAGATTACTTTTGTTCATATTTTCTGTAGTATGATGAAATGCCCATCTGTTTTTTCCTTTGAGTATGTGTGGGTATCTATGTTCATACTCTACAGTTACAGTAATTACCTGCCCTCCTGCAGCACTGAGGTATTTGACTTAAAAAAAATTAAAGTGGAAATGAACCCTGTTAAAGCTCATATTTTTGTAAACTGCTTTTCCTTTTTGGGAGAAGGAAGGAAATAAGCTGTTCACAATTTTCACACAATTGTTCAAAGATATAGAACAAGAAGCTCAGGTTTAAAATGTAGACCTTTAACTTTTGATTGTTGGCATGACAAAATTTCCAACCAGTTACCCTATATGCTGTTGAGCTTGATTTTCTTTTATGGATCTCTTTTATTTGACAAAATTATAAATTTAAAATTAATTTTTAACAGTTTAAAATTGTGATACTTGTGATACTTAATGAAACCAAGCATTTTATTCTTATATTCAGAAAGGTTTGTAAAAAAATATTGTGGCAGGAAAAGGATGTTTGTGATGAACTGAAGGATAAACATATATAAAGACATAATGAGGTCTTATTAACATAAAAATCATGGAAATTTTATTTTACAAGTAAAAGATAGGTATTAATTTTCATATATATGACATAATCTCAGAAATTATCCTCATATTTCAGAAAAATACGATAATCTAAGAGTTGTCATGAGTTCCCATTCTGTTGCTCTAAGTAGCCTGTTCTTCATCTAAAGTTGCAATTCTGGAATTAATATATTTCAGGATAAAGAAGTTATTTCTATTATTTCCATTGGAATATTGATAATACAAGATAACAAGTGGATCAGGCTTTGCTGTGAATTCATGCTAGAAATTATATTTCTGTAGACTTTAAATTTTTTAAAAAATTAATTTCAAGATTTAAAAATCCGATATTTCATTTGCTTGTATATAGTAAACTTTGGCATTCCTAGAGTATTTATAAATACAAACTATTTTAATTTTTTTTATTCCTGTTTTACCAGTTTCTCAACTGGTACAAACAATCATTTCTGTGACTGGTAGTGGAGCTCAACTGCGATCATCCTCATCTATTGGCCTTGCAGAGTACAAATGATGTGTTTATCGTCTTCATCTATTGGCCTTGAAAAGTACAAATGATGTGTTTAGAGTTTCATACAATTCCACTGTTAATGTTTACACTGATATCCAACAAGATAGTACCAAATTCTCAAAAGTATGCTGTTCGCACCCCTTGTTGGGAAAGTATCAAGCATGGTTTATGTCAAAGCTGAAAACATGATTAGTATGCCCTTGATTTTTAGATGATTGTCTTTTTAAGTTAATTTGTTGCTTTCATTAGAATGCACGTAGGAAAATTTAAATTCTGTGACAAAAAAGACCAATTAAAAATAATAGCTTACCAGAGTGCTTATGGTGAAGACATTCAGATTTCTCTGTGACTAACATGAAACTAATCAAAAAGCAATTTATAGTAGCAGATTTTTTGTCCCCTCGAGCAGATATTTTCAGTCTCTCCTGCATTTTTCATTGGCCAATCCCTGTGTTTCCAACAAATATTGTTACTAATTACAGCATTGGAAATATTTTACGAGAGAGCAATACCCTGGAGATGCCTGTAATCATCACCACCAACTTCTCTGGGCCATACATACCCTGTCATTTTCTGTTATGAAAGTATTAACAGATAGGAAGGGAGGAATGGGTGACTAGTAGGACAGTCAGGATCATGAAACCATACTGAGGCCTTAGTGCCTAGAGATATTTCTATATCAAGTGCACAAAATCTTTATCACAATCACTTGCATCAGAAAATCTGAAAGGAATTTGAAGGTACATGTGTATTACAGTAATGATGCAATATGTAAATAAATATAAATATATTCATATATATTGAAAAGAACCCCTACCACCACCATTTTTTTAAAAAAAACATTGATGTTAGCCAGTTTTACATATCAATTTAGTCTAAATAAAGCAAATCTATTTATTGCTTCTGGCACTGCATTAAAAATATGCAGGGTTATATTTAGTGGGGGGGGTTGCAAAATTAAGTCTTCAAAGGAATAGTTCCTGTAGTTCTGAAAAAGTGGCTTACCGAGGTGAATAGATGCAGATTAGATATTTGTACAGGTATCTACAGCCAGTCTCTCAAATGAAGAGTTTTGGGTCATAATGAGTTGGGAAGGGGAATTAGCTAATTGGATACAAAGGTAAAGGTTCATTATATGAACTGACTTCCTTACTTGGTATTGAAATGGAAGAAGGAAATTTCATACTGTATGTCCTTCACTGTTTTTGTAGAACCGTTTGGTTAACATTATTATCTAAACTTTGGAAATAAAGCCTTAAAACTTAGGGCTGTTTATTAGACATAAATAATATTTGTACATTGGAAATCTTGCTTTGGAGTATTGGCACCAGAGGTGGAGGTTTTAGGAGCCTGATTATCAAATGTCTAGGTCACCTGGGGCTATCATCTGAGCTATTTCCTCACATTCTTATATTGCTTATCCCGCTAATAACTATAATATACTTCAGCCAATGAGAGGAGGGAGTAGGGAATATCCTGTTTTGTCCCCAGCCACGTTCACATATTCATCCCCAAGGCACAATATGCCAATTGCTCAGCTATAGATCTCTACACTGTGTTCAGTGGTACAGGCAGGCTGACACCAGTCAGGCTTACCTGCAAATTTCAGCTGCTCTTACATGAGACAGTGTCAGGCATTCTCTGAAGAGTGACCTTAACATGCTATCTTACATAGGCTGTGTGGTTTATGTGCCAAGACATACATAAAAAGTGCCCGCTGGGCAGAGTGGGGATATTGCCCTGAGTACACCCTGTGCTCTGAAGACACATGGCTGGGGAGTTTTCCACAGAACCTATGCCTGCTTCTGTGTTACATCAAATGCAGAATAGAAGAATTTCTTTCTCACTTTTTGCTAGCCTGTTAATAGATAGATTCAATAAAAAGTGAGGAAAATCCTGCTTGAAGACTGCCCCTCCTTTCTTGCTGGGAAAATTTGGCCAGAAATGGGAAACAATTCTACAAGATTTCTCAAAGAAAATTGAATGTGTTTGTTCTGGGCATAGCCTGACAACTCTGTGTGTTACAACTTTTAAACAACTTTTATTACCTATGTGATTCCTAATGGGGACTGGAAACTTTTATGTATGTGCATACATAAGTAAATATATATATGTACACACAGACACAAACGTGTATTCCCCCTGCTCTCTCTTGATTTTATCATTATTTTATTTTGTATTAAGACCTATTCTCTCTCTATTAATGTTGGTTTTCCCTCAGAATTTAGGATAAGCAGAATTTCAGGTTCAAATTTCTTTTTCATGGGTTTCACTCCTCTGTGTTCCTATACTAAATATTGTTATGTCGAGTGAAAGCTTAGGTCCTGTGCCCAGGATACATGCACATTTTTACCACTGTAGCCAATGGTTTAGTTGACAGAATGATTATAGTCATGATTTTATGAGAACTGTGATTTTCTTCAAATAATTTTATGAGTATGAACTGATCATCCATTACAGAGACTGTCCATTACAGAGACTAAGACTGTCCTTTTCTGTGGTCATGACCGTGATCACAGATATTGTGAGACTTTGTGCTACAGATCTGCTTCTCACCTTCTCCACAAAACTTATCATCATGCCTTTCAGCAGCATTGTGGAATAAGGATTGCATAGTTCTGTAAACACCCATGGCCCTTCTACATTGGAATCAATGTCTGCCCAACTCTGTCTTTCTAAGAAAATAAAAGAGGAAATATTTCCTTTTCTGACTGAAATATCAAGTTAGGGTTTATAACAAAGTCTTCTCTTTCAATGTTATACAGAAATTATATTAAGTCCTCCATCCCTAAGCGAAAGAAAAAAAAAAGTATACATAGGGAATTTAAATTAATTTGATTTTAGTGTAGGTGATTTCACAAGACCACTTTTGTTGCTGCAGCTGTCAAACTGTATTTCTAGATCTGTGTTCATAAAGGCACTGTCTTGCCAATAGAGAAAGTTATGTAAAATTCTGAATAATGTTAAAGTTTTGTTTCAGTTTTTACAACAAAAGATCCCATAGGTTTAGCTGTATTACCGTTATACGCATTAACAAACTGATCTCATACTGAACTGTGATTAGGTTTTTAGTTCAAGACAAGGACTTTCTTTTTTGTCATTATTTAATTTTATACATTTCAATGTGTTTTTGTCTCTAAGGTCTGGGAATTGGGAACATGTTTTATGTTTTTTATGAAGATGGCATCAAAGTAATACAACCAGTGGAATGTGAATTTCAGAGGCATATTAAACCTAGTGAAAAACTCCTCGGTTTTCAGGCAAGTTGTTTTTAAAAATCTATTTGTAGTGTTTTCTAAATTATAATTTTCTTTACATAAGAATTTGTTATTACTCGTTCAGTGGTTTTTGCTTGATAAATTCAGCCATGTCTTCTCAATTAATAAATAGCTTGTAATGGTGATCTCAACATTTTTTGTGTTTTTCTCTATTAAATTCGAGCTTTGAGTCCCTCTTTTCAATTGAATATTCCCTGAATACTTTTGCAAAACTTTCTTCCTTTGATTGTCTTTCTCCTTTCCCAGTCATCTAACAGCTCTCTATTTCTGGATTTATTGTTGTTAAACCATAAATAAAAACCAGCTCCCCACCTCCAACCCACCAGTTAAGTTCATCTTAGTGAATCAGGGATTGATTCTCTCTGTTAAATATAGGATCTTTTGGTGGGCGGGGAGGTGTTAATAGTTTCTTTTTCTCCACTGTATGTTTGTCTATATTAAACTCTCAGCTATCATGAGACAAATCCCTGTCCTGGTAAATGCTCTCACAGCTTCCACTGAAGTCAGTAGAGATGATTGATGCTTCGGTTCCAACTTAAAATTCATATAAGTAGTTTCGATAACTTTCCTGTTAACATATTTATAGCTGATTTCTCCAAATTCTGAGAATTTATGATATAGTTTCCCTGAGTAGGATGCATAAAAACACTAGTGTATTCTCCACTTCCATTTATTCTTGTGATGTTTTCCCTTTACTGCTAATCAAATTGCTAGCTGACATGATGCATGTTCCCACAGGAACACTTGGTACTAGTCACTACATTAAGACTTACTCTATATGATCTATCAGCTATCAAAAATAGTAACTTTTTCTCATTTAGATTTGAATGAGTGACCTTGAAATACATACTAAGCATTGAGCTGTACAAATTTTTGTGTTTCTTTCTCTAATGCCTCAATGACAGCAGAGCTAGAGCTATCTCGATGGAATTTGCCTCTTCAGTTATCATTATTGATGTCAAAGGCTGCTGTACCCAGCAACAAGATTTATTTTAGTGTGAATAATTATGCTTTGAACAGCTAATCATACCTTGATTTGTGCTGCTTAAATGAAATTAGGTTGATACAGCCAAAAATAAGCCAAAAAGGTTTTTATTTGTGGCTTTTTAATTAAAAAGTTTTAAGAAGTCTGTTAAAATTTTATTGGTCTAAAGTGCAGCCTAGATTTTAAGAGTATTTTTATTGAAATGTGGCAATAATCAGGATGAATAAATGAAATTTGTTTCCTTTTGGAACCTTTCAAACCTTGAGTAGCATAATAACTATATCCTCTTGGGGGGAGGGAGGGGGAAAGAAAAGAGAAGAAAAGCCCAGGAAATTAGCCTACTTGATAACTTTAAAATTAATGATTTTTTAGAAACTTTTTTTTAAAATTTATTCTTCTCCTTTGAAGAGTATCATATGTTCCTCAAGCCTCTTTGGAAAATCTGTCTCCTCTGAATAAAAATAATAAAATAACCCAGTTCTGTCCCAGGATCAGATTTTTATCAAGTTCAGCATGTGATTGCTTAGAGGTAACAGCTCATGTCATATATTGCTGGTTAGTAATTATCCTTGGTTCTGTCATATACTTTTTCTAGTCAGAGATCTTGGTAAGTATAACAAGCATATTTTGAGGTAGCTTTGCATAGCCTTTCCCATTAGGGTATCTCCATGACTTAACTATTAACATATTAATAATAAAGGAAATATGTGCTTGCTTAGACCTCTCCCATTTCTTTACACTTCCTGAATTAGCTGTTCAAGCGATAAGTAAAACCACAGAAGAGTTGTTTATTGCCAAACAGTTGCTAAAGCATAGGAACATTTCTAAATTCAGTAGTGCAGTTTAGATGATAGAAAATGTCTGGATATTGCCATGACACTCCAGTGTTCCTCCACAGCTTTCCTGTTTGTCAACACACTTGAACTGAGCTTCTGTAAAAGACTGAGCTCAGGTGATTTTGCACAGAATTGCACCGTATTGTGAACAACATTGCACTGCTTATACATGTACATATTCAGGTATGCTAATTTTGCTAAAGGTAAATATATTTTCTCACTTGCTATATACTTGAAAACCCTTATCTAAATATTTAATTACCTCTTATGCAACTGAGTGTCAATACAGCAAAACACTTTGGTGTGTATCTAACATGGGAATCAATCAGACTCACTGTGTTTAAAGTGAAGCAAAGGATTTAGTGCTTAACTGGATCATCATGGATCACAAAAATTGTGAAGATCTCCTTCTTCTCTTTCCCAGAATCTCCTAAATTACTTGAACCTTCTTAATGCCAAGTGCAAGCAGAAATTTATTGGTCTGATAGTGAAAATTCTAGATGCAGAGGGACAGAAATAAACTGATTTCTATTTGCTGATATAGGCTGTTGTTTAGTTAGACCAGCTTTGACAGCTGTTTGTTAAATCTCTTGTCAAATAGATTCTTAACCACGGTTCAAGTAGAGTCTTTCACCTGTTAAAATATCTCATCATTGTGAAGTGCTTGGGACATTTTCCTTACTAACATTCAACCTCTGTTTATCCTCTGCAAATTAATATTATCCAAAGACTTTAATTGTTATGCAAAACTGGTTTTATTTTCCTTTCACAATGCATCCCAATTAGAATAGTTATTTCCAGAGACTGGGAAAAAAGCAATTGAAACAGATGCCTTTTTGAGAGTAACAAAAACCATCCTGTTGGCTTCAACATAAAACTGATTTTCTGTTTATTACAAGAAGTAGCACATAATGCCCACATTTCAGTGAAATATGCCATCTCACATTTGAATATATGCTGGAGGTCAAAGAAAAATACTTACTTTTAAAAAGATTAATGTGATTATATGGCAGACCAAAATTTCCAGAGGAAATTATGTTGAAACATACTTAGTAGTCCACAGAAACTACCTTGGTTTACCCTCTTACAGCACAGAAAGTGTAGCAGATGCTAACCCTTGTTTGTGAAAAAAATGCTTTAAAAAATCCAGTCTTATTTTTAGTACAGAATGTCAGGAAAACAATGATTTAATGTAGAAGAAGTGATACATAAATTCATGTCTTAAAACATGCACTGTTATAACCTGTTGATGTCATCTTACTCTTAGGCAGCCATACCATAGCTAGACATTTCATTACACTGCCTAAAGAGTTTGACTCACATCCTGTTAAAACACTGAGGACCCTTCCAGTAAGTGTAAGTTAATAAACATAGAATTTGCACACATAAATCTGCCAGTACATGTTTCCTCTGGAGATTTTCTTGCCCCAGACTATCTTAGAGAAAAACATCCTCTAAGGATTTATTTTCCTCCATCTGCTGACTTGTTACTGAGCAAGTCACTTTTTGATTAAAAAGTCTGGGAGGAATACAACAATGAAGTAAATTAATGTTTTATCAGATGTTAACTTTTTTTTTTTTTTCAGAGAGAATAAATTAGGAAAAAGTAAATTGCTCACATTTTAATTAGAATAAAAAAATGGTGGGTTTATGCTTATATTTTAGGGAGAAATTATTTTAACCAATTACCCAACCACTGGGGAAATTAATATGGAGGCTCAGAATAACTGCCTGTAGTGTAAAAGAAATTCAAACTGTCTAATCAGATAAGTGTTATATTTTAAAAAGCAAGATTTCAGTTCTGTTGAAACAGCTTCAGGTAAATGTAGATTTGAATAACTAGAGAAACAATCACATAAACCAGTTTATACTGGGAGAACACTCAGTTCTGGATATGAGAATTTTGGTGCATAATTTTCACTGTTACATTGGGAAAAAAGTGTTTATTGCTTTTATTTTATATTTTCATTCTTTTCAGGCAAGGTGAGAATTGTCATTGGATTACAGAAATTTATGACAATTTGAAAAGTATTTTAGAACCTTTAAAGTACATTTCTATGTGTAGATATGTATATGTGTCGTTGTGTATATATATATATATAGGACTATATTTGCACTGGTCTTACAGTGAAAAAAAGCTTTAAAAATACACTTGTGAGTATTTTAGACTCAGAGTCAGAAAAATGTATATGGCAGTAGTTCATCTCTGGATATAGTTATAAGTGCTTAAGTTGGAGTATTTTGCTATTCTGCTGTACATCCCACAAGGGGAGGTGATATCAGAGAAATCATTTACGCTAATCTATCTGATGCCATGGGAGAGAAACACAGATTCCTTCAGCAAACGTCAGAGTTATTTATGAATAGTATATTGAATGTGTCCTTGTAGAATTCAGTCCCAGAAACTCATGTAAATTAATGGGAGTCCCTGAGAGAGGACTGAAAATAATGTCTCTGCATAGGTTTGCTACAAACATTCGTGGATTCATCGTTTGAAGGTGCTGTCTAGGAGGAATAAAGAGGATGGCGTAGAACAGTCTAGATGTAGTTACCTGTTTAGATTAAACATGGGACTAAGACAAGGTATATTTAGAATAAATATTAAGAATAATGAGATCAGTGAAACAACCTTCCACTTGAAGTGACAATTACCCAGAAGGCAAATGACAATAGATCACTGAAATGATGATTGCACATCATATTAGACACATACTTGCATATGTTGACTTAATGCAACAATGAAAAGCATTTAGCTGCTTTTAAGAATAACAGTCCCATTTTCCCATGCCTGTCATTCCTTAAAAACCTGATTTTTAACTTCTCCCTTTGATCTTCATGGCTTTTTATCAGCACAAACTAAATCTTACTTGTTACTTATTTCTAAGCTCTCCTGAAGTGCTATTGCACGGTACCTAAGTTTAGTAACCTTTCCTTATCATATGATTCCTGAAAGACCTTCCCTTTGTTGAGGTTTAAGAGCTGTGTGAAAGCAAGCAGTGGCTTTCAATCTTCTGCTAAGAAACTCCCTCTTTTAAAGCTGGAAATGGATTTATTTCTTCTTTTGACATATAAAGATTGAGTGTATTTTTGAAAATGTAGAGGCACAGCAGGCAAAGGATGTTGGTGATACAGAAAAGTGTTGAAATGCATCATCTTCTTGAAGAGCATTACTTGGTGCCAGAGATGACGTTCTGCCACACAATGTTTCCTGTGCCTTTTAAAAGGCGTTTGATGCTTAGAAACAGAAGTCTTAAGAGCTCATCATCTCTTGCTGCTCATTCTACATTGACTCATTATCTGCTGACATATCATAATTATTTTCACAGCGGCCAGTTGTGATGTATCAGGCAGAGCGTTCTAAATTAGGAATAAGCAGCAGATAAGTGGCAAAAAGAAATAATACTTATGATTTGGTAAAATTGTCCCTTGTGATGCAAAGAATTTAAAATAAGAGGCAAAAGAAGAAAAGGTCAGGAAAACAAAAATGCTTGATACATCCTGTACTTTTCCAAATAAAGTGTTTTTCAGGTCCATATTTTTAAATAATTATAATGTTCATTATAGGAAAGAAGTCATGCTATTTCATAAATGGAATTTCGACATATAGGAATATTTTTGACCAAGTAACTTTTAATTTTGATAAACCCAAGCTTTTTCTGGGAGAAAATATTCACAAATAGGTAGTTAAATACATGATGCTTGGCCATATATTTTTACAAATTAGGAATAGTGAGCATGTAAACTACAGTTAGCTATTTTGACTGAGAGTGTATAGTTATATGTATTATGAAATATCAGTTCAACTGAAGTAAACAGGTTTTTGTTTTTTTCAGATTCGTCCTTTTGCAGGAGTGGAAGGGCAGAGAGGGAAGGAATGGTAGTAAGATGTTTGGTATTTATTTGGTTTAACACTGGTAAGACAGGTCATGAGAATGCCTTATGGCAGGAGTAGCCAAACTTCTTTAGAGCAAACTAGCAGTACTCCAAGTGACCACAACAGCTGATCTCTCTGCCTGCTGCTTTGCCCCTATGCCACGTGACAATTTTCAGCACACCACCACCTCTTTCTCTTCATTTGTAGATTATCACCCGCCCAGTTCCATATTTGCCTGGCTTACAGCTGTTGTCAGCTGCAGGGTAAGCCATGCCTGCACTGCCTGCCTTTGCAGGGCACAGAGATGTTGCTCAGGTGGGAGCTGCCAGCTGCTGCAGTAACAAGGCATTGTGTGTCTGGTCTGGTTTTCTGGTTTTAAGGTCTCCTGCCCCTTGCTCACTTTATTTCTACATGTATGGTTATTTCAAATTGGTTTCTTTCTCAGGTCAACAGTAGTAACTTCTAGAATTTCTAGAAGACATCCCAAAATTTGGTGTATAAATTACTTTATAGTGCTGGTGGGTTGTGGTGTTTGCAGATGCAGTTTGGCTAACGTGAGTTTATGTCCTAGTGTCAACTGTCCTTTTCCCTTCCTACATTTTCCGAGGTTTTATTTTACAGTTAAAAAGGAAGAAAATGAGTATAATTTGTCTTTCTATTACATTGTTGACTGTTTTGATTCTTACACTTTTTCTGTTTCTATTGAATTATAGGATGAAGTTTGTCCCAAAGCAGATGGTGATCCTATTCAGCGGTGTGTTTGGGCAACTGCTGTTAATGTAAAAGACAAGTTCATATATGTGACTCAGCCCACACTGGACAGAGTTCTCATTGTTGATGTACAGTCTCAGAAAGTTGTACAGGTATTTATTTCTCATTTTTAAAGTTAGTCTTTAGTTTAGACAAAAGATTTAAGACTTTTCTTCATATTTCAGAAACAGAAATACAGTTATCTTGAGAGTAAACACATTATTTGGAAAAAACCTCCCCTACTTTCAACATTTAGCAGCAGTTTCTGTTTAGCAGCTGTTCTTCTCAATAGGTGATTGTGAGAAAGATAGCATGAAAATACCTCCTATAAATATTATTCAAGTAATTGAGGAAATGAGATCTTTAGGAAGTTTCTGACTTGAGGTACCTTTCACTTTAAAATGAGGATTGACTAAAATAGAGTCTTAGAAAAAGAATGTGTCTATCAGTTTTGACAGAAAGGTCAGGTTTGGCTACAGAAGATGGAGGACTGTTACTCTGTACGCTTTTAGACAGAGAAATTGTGGAAACAGCAAAATAAAGACCACCCTTAGCCAAGACTGCAGACTTTGAATTCGGACTTCTTCTCTACTTGTCTTTCTTGGTCTCTGGGATGCTGTAGATATTCTGCTTAGTGAAAATAATTAATTGAGTGAAAGAAAGAAATCAGTGCTATGCTACAGCAATTAATACAGTCATAGAGTCTGAGCAAAACCAGGTGTGGTTTGTTGACCCTGACTGGAGGCCAGATATCCACCAAAGGCACTCTATCACTCTCCCCAGCTGGATGGGGAAAGAAGACGTTCATGGATTGAGATAAGGGAATGGAAAGATCACTCACCGATTACCATCACAGGCAAAACAGACTTGACTTTGATAATAAATTCAGCTCATTTCCCTACCAAAATCTAGGTAGGAGAATGGATAATATAAAAAATCTTAAACAGCTGTCCCCCAGTGCTCCCTCCCACCAGTAGTGAGGGAGATGAGGAATGGGGTGTCAGTTTCTCACATGTTATTTCTGCTGCTGCTTTTTCCTCAGAGAGAGTAGTCTTTTCCCTGCTCCCTCATGGAGCCATTCCCGTGGGAGACAGTCCTCCATGTGCTTCTCCAGTGTGAGTCTTTCCCATGAGCTTCAGTTCTTCACACACTGCTCCACTGTGGGTCTCTTTCCTTGGGATACAGTCCTTCAGGAACAGATTGCTCCAGGCTGGGTCCCCCACGAGGTCACGAGTCCTGCCAATAAACCTGTTTCAGTGTGGGTGCCTCTTCATGATCTCATCTGTCCTGCCAGGACCCTGCTCCAGTATAGGCCTCCCATGGATTCAGAGCCTTCTTCAGGCATCCACCTGCTCCAGTGTGGGGTCCTCCAGGGGCTGCAGGTGGATCTCTGCTCCACTCATATAGCTCCCCCTGCTACCAAAAGCTTGTCATGCAAACCCAGTGCACCAAGGTACAAGGCAGTGCTCGTACTGTCATCATATTTATAGGAAACAGGTGTTCTCTACCTAAATAAAACATGGAATTTTTTTTTAATTAGGAACCTATCTAAATTGTTAATTAAAGAACCCACTTAAATAGAGCTTTTCTTCATACCTTTTGCTTTTTTTCACTGGTAAGTGAATGAAAATCTTTAAAGTATAGATTATATATTAGGCTCCAGGGAGACAGTATTGTGTCCTTTCAATACTTAAAGGGGAATTATAAGGAAGTTGGAGACAGATTTATTAATAAGGACACTAGCAATAGGACAAGGGGTAACAATTTTAAACTAAAAGATGATAGATCCAGACTAGATATAATGAAGTAATCTTTTACAGTGAGGTTTGTGAAACACAGTCAGAGGTTGCCCAGAGCGGTGGTATGAGCCTCATCACTGGAAACCTTCAGCCAACTTAGATGAGGTTCTGAGCAAACTGATCTAGTTGAAGATATCCCCCCTCACTACAGAGGTTTTGAACTAGATGACTTTTAAAGGTCCCTTCCAACTCAAACTATTCCATGATATAAGTATGTGCATGCATTGTGTATATCCATATGAAGATTAAAAATAAATAACAAAATTGCATTTATAAAATTGCATTAATTAAAAAAATAGTTTTAATGC
Organism: Brachypodius melanocephalos; assembly: GCA_013398615.1. NCBI lineage: Eukaryota > Metazoa > Chordata > Aves > Passeriformes > Pycnonotidae > Brachypodius > Brachypodius melanocephalos. The sequence goes on from VZSR01003049.1 coordinate 18,697,027, forward strand.
TCTTGCATACTTGAAACATTTGCTTTCTGAATTCTGTGTCAGCTGACTCAGATGTGGCTTCCTCAAAACTTAAACTATCCAAATGATGGCAGGGACTTAAAAAATGTTTTATTCAAGGAGTTAATAATAAAAAGGTGGGGTTTTTAAACTTAAATTTACATTTGCACATTAAAATAAAGATAAACTGAGTGGGTAATGAATTTTTTTTTCTGAAAGCAACACTTTGTTTTACAACCGGTTCGATAGGAAAGCAGACTAAAGGTTTGATAGGAAGACAGACAGACTAAAAAAACCCACAGTCTCAACACAGTCCACAAACTTGAAGGACTGGAATGTCTGGCAATGCTTTCCATGGTCTCTAACTACCATGCAGGTGTCAGGTTCTTTTTCTCCACAGGAGGGATGAAATATCAATGTAATTGCATTTATTAGCATTTAGACTTCAGTGTCAAAAGCACGTGATTCCTCTTGAGCTCACTGAAAAAAGTTTCAATTTAAGTTTTATGAAATATGTTCACTGGTAGACTCTTCTAATTTGTCTTCACTTACATTGTTTTAAATATGCATAAATATATATCACTTTACCATTACAAAATGTGTAGAGATACTTACTGCAAATATGTATGTTAATTAAAAAGTAAAATTCAGTAAATTAACCACTAATTGAAAGTTCAGCCCTTCCCCAGAAATATGCAAAGCAATTGTGCAGTTTTTGAATGACATTAGATTGGTTTATCGGAAAAATATTCAGGTTTCTGTAATGAGCTGAACAGCAGACATACAGAATACCTCATTGTAGCAAAGAGCTTTGTGCACTAATTCTGTGCTACTTAGCGAGTATATTGAGCTAAAACCAGGATACTCCAGAAGCTTTCATGTTATTCCAGGGAAAAAAAAAAATCACTTTCAAAGCAATTTTTACTTTGAGGGGTAGAACAGCATTGCTTTTCCACTAATTCAATAATATCCAGATTATGAAGTAAAGAAAGTATAGAATTAATTTACCCTAGCTGTGGAAAACTTTTGCAGGAATCGAAGTCTTGGTTTTGATGGTTCTAGGTCTTTAAGTAATCATAATAAATTATTTTTATATTTCACAATACTTAACAAAGATTTTTGGTAGGACAATATAACCAAGGAATAACAGTTTAACCAGATAAATAAATTAAACCAGACGTTACTGTCACTTTTGAAGACCTCAGTAGAATTTCTACTCTTTGTTTCTGATCTGAATGTTATTTCCTAGGATACGCTTAGCCAAATACATGGCAAAAATACAAGGGAACTTGCTCTGTGTCCAGCTTACCCATGCCATTATTTAAAATAGACTTAAAAACCAAGCAAAAGCAAACAAATAATAAAAAAAAAGTAATAGTAGTTGCAAACAGAATAAATAAATAATGAAAGCAGAAAACCTATACAATCTTGTTACATGTAATATAAAACTATAAAAAAATAAAACCACTGTTGATTCACAGATGGGTTTTAGAATTAAAGTAAGGCTAATTTGGAACTTAGTGATAAGCCAAGAGATACTTTGTTTAGCATTTCTTATGCATGGCTCTCTCTTCTTGTCTTTTAAAAATAAGCATTTATTTTCTAGCTTTATGTTTTGCAAGCAGGAAGAATGTTCTAACCATTAAATGTTGTTCTATTCATATGATATGCACTTACAAAAACACTTTTACAAACAGCAGGCACAGAAGGGTATTTAGTTTTCCAGGTCAATCTATTCTCATTACTTAGAGTACTGCCTAGCACAGAGTAAAATGAAGATTTAATTCATTTTTGGAAAACAGAAACTTAGGTTTTCAGAAATGAGAGCATTTTTCTTGTTAGACTGCCTTTTTCCTAAAGATCATATTAGTACAGAGGATATAATTTCCATACATGTACATGTGCATATAACTATTTCTAGTCTACATCTTAAATAAGGAACTGCCTTGCGAAAAAAAGCACATAGGCTAGTGGGAAGAAATGTAGAGATAATTTCATATTTTGAAAGCAAGAGCACTCTAATGAAACTTCCATCACGGTGCAAAAACCCTAAAGAAAATTAAAAATTTATTTCAAAGGACTTTAAGTCATATAGTGATGCTGTTCTTTGTGTAAAAATAATGTTTATTTGGTTTTTCTTATTACAATGTTTTCTCTGAAGTACTACTATACATGTTATTCCTTTCTACTATGAAAGTTAATCTAAAAGCTGTGCAGATATGTGACAACTAGATTTGAGGATGATTTATTTTATGACAGGTATATTTATCAAAATAACTACTTTAGAGGATTCTATAGCAGACTAAACTGAAATGTATTGGAAACATGGATGTTGCATCTTTAGAGATATATGTAGAAGGACACTTTTTGATTTAACCAGGTAATTCTCATTCTAAAGTCAAGAGAAGTATTTGCTTTCATTTTTAAATTCTTGAAAGCAAGAATTTTGCAGTATTGCAAAACAGCAGCATAGCAGCACCCCGCTAAGTGGGATGACTTAGAGGCTGAAGTAAACGGAGCCGTCCTTCAGTCCTCGGTGTGCTGCTGACAGATCAGCCTGGTCAGCTAGAAACAGCTGTGAAAGTCTGTTTCTGAGATGCTCGACTCCTTTTTGCTGCTGGCTTCCCTCTAGGGAGCTGTACTGCCTGTGCCTGACCCTGCAGGCTGTTCCTTCTGCTCCTCCTGGCTGTGCCATGACCCCAACTCCGAACGCAGCTGGCAGTCCTCTGGCAGAACATGGATGGGTCAGACCTTTGCCTGGGGAAGCCAAAAGGAAATTTGACATGCCTTGACAAATTAGCTATACAACAGTTCAAGTGCTATTTTAAACAACTTGTTTTGTAGCATGTAGCAGAAATAAGTTATCAAACACAAATGACCTTTTTCAAGGGGTAACGTCTGATTTTAAATGAGCCGGTGAGAAACCTGGCTTCATTTTCCATTTTCAAAAGGAAAAACAAATTCTGCCTAGATGAAGTGGTCGCTTGCAACACCTCAGGAGTACAGTTAAGTATCATCAGCAGTCTCAGCCAGCCATTAGTGCATTATCTTGAGGATCTACATCATTAGTTTAAATTAGGTTCACTTAATTAGCCAGCTGGTACTCTCCTTGACACACTGATAAACAAGCTGTGCTTTACGGTTCCATAATGGTAAGACTGAAAAATAATTTCCGCCTATTTTTTTCTTCTTTAATGATGAAAATAAAAAAGTAATACCCCCACTTGTTTTGCCTGTGCATAACAGCTCTTAATCAAGTGCATTGTCCTCTCATTTCATACCTCTGAATCCTTCAGTTTTTGTAAAAAAGGGAGTTTAAAGCTCAGCTGTCTAAAAGCTTCCTGCTCTCAAGAGACAGTGATTAAAGTTGTAGGGAAAACACTTTGGTTCTGATCACAGGTCTATGAAAAGTAGCAACTGCAATTGGAAAACATATGAAAATAATCCTTCCTACTTCAACAAAATATACACATTTTAACAGATAGAAAGCTTTGGGTGCAGCAACTTCATGTTGATTTTTTGCAGTAACGTCTTCCGTGAATTCCAGTACGTGGAAAATACTCTTCCCTTTTTAGCCATTTTTTGGTAACTTGTGTGGTTCTTCAACCATTACATTTAAAGTGAGAGTGATGGCAGAGAAGGAAGATAAGTAATTTTGTACTTGATTTAAAACCTTTGTTTTCTACTTCTTAAAGGCTTCGGTATAATGTAGCTTTGATATCAAGTGTTAGAGTACAGAATTAATAAAAAACACATTTTCAGCAATTCAGTAACTCTGAATTAATCAGAGAGCTGTTTCAACAATTGACAGCATAATTCTTAAATACGGTCTGAAAATATCTGAAAATGCATATCTACTCATCATTTTCATTCAAGCATATATATTATGTTTCCTTTGAAAATGTGACAGAAACAAAGGATTTCTTTTTTTATTCTATTTCAGGCAGTGAGTACAGATCCTGTTCCAGTGAAACTACATTATGATAAATCACATGATCAAGTCTGGGTGCTGAGCTGGGGCAATATGGAAAAGAATTCACCAACTTTACAGGTGAGGTGATCACAATGATTATATGTAAGGAAATACAGACAAATTGAACCTTTGTGTAATTGCAATATATTGTTCTTTTTCTTTTAAACTTTAATTACTGTGACCCCAGCAAGGGCAGAAAAATGATTTTAGGTAACCAGAAAACAAGTCAGACAACTGACCTCACCAAAAAAGTTAATGATTATTTTCAACACCCTTAGTCAGAACTGACAATGGCAAATTGATAGAAAGATAAGGAATGGAGCTGAAAACAGCAGCATGTTCTGTACTGCCAAGGTCTTTTGAGAGCAAACTGTTGCTGTTCATGATATTTTTGTCCCTAATTAGAGGATAAACTGGGCTTTAGACATCCATTTCATTAAGGTCATATTGACATTCTGGAGGTGTCAAGATCTGTCTTTATTGGTTTTTTTTTCAGATGAAAGATATTAAAAATCTTGATATGCCTTTTAGCAGTGACAAACCTAGGGATAGTCACTAAAGAAAGACCTCAAGAAGCTGTATTTACCTAACTACTCTTTAAATTAATTTCTATTCTTTAATATAAGTCTGAGCCACTGAGACTATGATGATAACCCTTATATCATAATTTTAAAAATGTTGAATTATCTCATGCTTGACAAGAAGTATGTATAGCCATATGTTCCAGTGAATTTGCTGGTAGCATCTTTTCACTCTGGCTGAAGTGCTTAAAAATTTAATCTCACTTTAAGATCTAGTGTAAAAAAAAAAAGATAAACAAAAAAACTTAGTTAAAACTAAGAACTATTAAGGGGTTTAGTAATGTAAATTAATAAATATGGATTCAGGGGTGTTAAAAAAGATGGAGGGGAAAAAAAAGTATGAAGACTAAGTGGTCAGGTATGTAATAGTTCTCTTAACTCTGTAATGTTGATCAGCTTTATTCACTTTAATTTGCATTACTTTTCTTAATAACTTGGAAAAGAAAATAGAAGAGACTACAGAAGCAATCCTGTATTCATTTATTTGGATTGAGATTTGAATTTAAAGAGTACTCCTATAGTTTATAATGATGTTACTTCATGCAGGTGATAACTCAAGCCAGTGGGAGTGCTTCTCATCACACAATCCATACTCAGCCAGTGGGAAAGCAGTTTGACAGAGTGGATGACTTTTTCATTCCAGCTACTACCCTTATCATTACTCATGTAAGGTAAGTTTATCTGAATGTAGTGAAAGTAGGATTGTCTTTGTGTTCATCCTAAGAACAGGTCCTGGCTCTGACAGAACTGAACAATTTGATCAGCTGGATTTTAAAAGACATATAGAACAGAGAAAGACTCTGGAAAACAGGACAACACTTAACACAGGCATAAAGCAGAGCTCTCCCCAAGACCTCTTAGAGGAAAACCTATTTTTCTTCCTCAAAATACACTAGTAAGAGTGTGATATATAATTTTCTTTTCACTTTTTTTTTTTCTGTAACATTTCTACCTCTAGGTATTGAATATTTCTGCAGTCTAGGATCTTTTCAGCTGAGTATTTCATTAATGTGTGTTAGTAATTTGTATGTTTAGAACTTCTATGTTTCTTTGCAAGCTGACACAGATCCATTTTGTCTCAAAACCACTCTGCCAATAATTATCCATTGTTTATTCTGATATTCCAAGTTCAAGTTTCTATAGGAATACCTTCATTAGATAGTCTTAACTGTCATCATTCTATTCTAAAATTCTCAAATTACAGAGAATTGTAAATAGGCATCTCCATTAAAAAGGATAGTATTTCTGATTGTAGTGAGTAGTAGTCTGTTAAATGTGAAAACGTGACATTTAGGATGATTTTACAATTCATTTTAGAATTTGCTCTGTATGTGCCTGGGAAGAACCTAGTCTTCTGTATCAAAGAACATTTGGCTTCTTCTAAAGACATCGTTGATGAAAGATTTTTTTCTTAAAATTTCCTACAAAACTCTTAACTAACAAGTAAGTTAGCAATCAGCCATTTAAAAATAAATGTATAAATTCATATAGCTGAATAATAAATTGACTCTAAGTACCATTATTACCATATTTCTTGAACTGAGAAGACAAATTCCTGTTGTGTCCCTGAAGTAATCTGTAGTCCTCACATTCAGCCTTAGAAAAACATTAAAAATTTCTGCTGTACTTGGAACAGATATGTGTTGTGAGAACAAAAGTTTCTGTTTCGTAAACTGGCAGGTACTGGGGGTACTGCCCAAACATAATTGACATTTAGATACTTTAATGCTTAAGTAAATAGGAAAATAAAACCATGGATAGGCATAATCATACTAGGAGGGAAATCAGGACTGGGAAAAGAAAAATAGCAGCAGTCCAAAGCTAATGTTGGATTTGCCTTGTCTAACTCAAACAATTTTAAGTTGATATTTTGTGCAAATAGGTCAAGTAGGCACTTCGTGCTTTGCCTGTTACCTTCAGCTGCTGAGTCATTTCATGTGTCCTATATGCACCTCAAGAGAAAATAGAATGAAAGAATAAAAGAAAACACACAGGAATAAAAAAGGGATATGAAATTAATTGACCACTGAAAGAATTAAATCTCATAAGTGCCTGCAGATATATAATAAACATGTATGTCGATTCAGGCCTAGTAAAAAATTTTTGTTTGTTGGTTGGTGTTTTGTTGTTTTTTTATAGTCACATGCCAGATAAAATTGCCAAGATTGCCAAAATGCCAAAAGAATATTCCCGGTCTAGCAAAAAGCCCGCAGAAGTTTGTCCATTGCTAAATCCATAGATTTGGGGGGGTTAATGAAGAAAATAAATTTGGTTTTACTAAATAATGAGCTTAGGGGAAATACTATTAATTCTGAGTGCATTTTTTGAAAAAGAAAGAAAATACCCACTATGTAGACAAATAAGGTGGGTTTTTTTCAATGTATTGTTCAAGAACTGTTTGTGTTAATCAGTTGTTGAAGAATTTGTCTTCCATAAAATGTCTGGCCTACTAGTACTTTGGGTTTTTTTTTTTGTTTAAATAGGAATGCAATATGTGAACAATATTATAGGAAAGATTTAAAATTAACTGTATTCATCAAATTAGTACTGATGTAGAAAAATCCAGTCTAAGTTAATATCACCAGTCAGCAAAAAACTTCACTCAGTCACAGCCTGTGTTTCTAAAGGCTGTTAGGCAACAAACATAAAGCTTGAGTTTATTATTCTTGGGAGTGTATACCAACCAGGGGAGCAATTTATGAGTGTGAATTGCAAAAAACAGCTAAAAGGGAAATAACCCCACTGGCTAAGTTGGCTGGCATAGTTAATTGCCCAAGGGCCCTATTTACTCTTTGTCAGAAATCAGCTCCCTTTGGCCATGCAAAACCAGCCCGTTTCAGAAAAAGGAAAGCTTTCTGTAGCTAGGTGCATTTGTCATCTATAAACTAAAATTTCAAATAATGGAGCAGAAGACAACATGACTTAATAAATTAACATCCAAGTAATGGCAATTCTAAGCAAAAAAGGCGTATAATTTAAAAGGTTTAATTAATTTTTATAACAGCTAGCACAAACCATCTGATATCATCTACAGTGTATTACTACCTGCAGCATATTCTGTCCAATAGGTTGGCTTGTTGACACATAGGAACAAAAGTAAAGGCAAATAATTTAAAGCTATAGTAAGTTGTTGTTTTTTGGTTTTTTGTTTTTTTGTTTTTTGTTTTTTGTTTTTTTTTTTTACTTTTTAATAATAGCTAAAGTGGTAATTGCTAGTAGTATGTATATAAGTATATAAAACTTATTGCAAAATAATTTTATCTAAAAAGTGGTGGAGCTATACTTTTGATTTACCTAGGTGTGTTATTTTTATGTATGAAAATCCAAATGGGCTACCCGTTATTAGAAAAGAAAATTCCACGCATTTTAATGCTCTTTTGGGCAGCAGATAATTTGGGCGACACTTCTTACAGGTCAGACATTTGAAGAGATACTATAAATTTTGGTCTCAGGTAAGCAGTAATTCGTTTCAAGGAGAAAATTTTTTCCCATATTTTTCCTACCACTGACTGAGTTAATGTTTGTACTTATCACACATCAGGAATCAGGGCAAATAACCTTTTGGTTTGATAACCACCAGGCATAACATTCATGCTCTGAAAAACTGTGATGCACCATCAAAGCATCAACTAACCAAACTATGTAAGCATGAGCCAAAAGAAGTAGAGGAATAACAGACAAATTTATTATCTTTAAACTTTCTTTTATAGTTTGTGGCTAGTTAATGTGTGCCCAGAAGGGGAAAAGAAAAGAAACTTTATCATTTTGGGGAGAAAAACGTGGTAGGATTGGTAGCACCAGTCAGTTTTGGGACGTTAGGAAGGTGTCTCCCTCTCTTTTATGTTCCAGTAATACTCTTACCTTCCACTTGAACACCATTAGGAATCAAATGATGTTTTGTCTGTAATTTCATTGTATATGCATTTATAAAGATATATATTTGTGTTTGTATGTATATATTTATAAAGAAAAGAAAATATCTCTTTGTTTTAGTGAAAATGTACAAATTATCACCCCAATAATGTCTAGAGCAGCTCCACTGATGTTTCCAGATATCAACTCCATGGCTGTACAGAGTGTCTCCATTGCAGATAGACCTGGTTGATATCCCATTATAGAGGTGACTTAATTCTAGATTTTCCTGTCTGTTTTTTTTTTTTTTTCTGCTGACTCTAAGGGAGGAATTGGATCATGCCTTTGAGCATTCTTTTATGATGGAAATAAATTTCCTTCTTTTTCTCACCAAGCAAGCTCAGAATTTAGAGAAAGTCAGTTTCCCATGAGTTTTCATGAGTTTCTTTTGCCAGCTAGTTGGCACATAATGCAAAGCAGATCTCAGTCTCAATCTTAGAAAAAGAGGCTGTGTCATAAAACTGTAATAGTTATTGTTAGAAAGAACACTGAAAGAAGTTCACTCAGTCTTGCTGTTGGAAATCTGAAGATTTCAGAGGGAAGAAATTTTATATTCATCTTGCCTATCTTGAAAAACAGCTCATTCTGCTATTATCATTGGCTGTGTAATCACTGTAAATATTTTTTTAATTATACCAAGAGAATGAATGAACGAATGAATGAATGAATGTAATGCGCTGTTTTTCATGCACACTCTTGTGCCCATAATTTTAGTATACATAGCTTGAAAAAGTTTCTCCCTCCCCCTGGTTCTGTTGGAAAATTACCAAACATCAGGGCCACAGAAGGAGATAGGATGAGATCTATTACACTGTGATAAATAGCACAAAGCCCAAGCTATTTTTCTTCAGCTCTTTCTGAAGATTTTTCCTTCTGTAGATGCGCCTTATAAGAATTTGCTATATGTTTTCAATATTTTAACTGAAATAATGAAAAATATAATTTGTCCTTATACATTTACTAAGAAGAAAATTGTATTCAGTGAGCTATTTCTGTTCCAAAGCAATTCAGGACGACCAATGATCTTGTCCTTAATTATCTGCTAATACCACTCTTCATCATAAAAATAGACTTTTGCAATTTGTATATGGGGTGGTTGCAGAAAGATGACTTGTACAATCCTCACAAAATATATTCTTGGAAGCCAAAGAGCAAAAGGGCTGATTATTTGAGCTCCAGTGTTCATAAATCGAAATGAACAAAAGATAATTGGAATAAATTAAGGGCTTTCACTATGCTCTGTAAAATGTTTCAAAAGCAGTATTAAATGAACTCACTGTAATGGAGTAACTCTAAGTTTCTAGATGTTTTAATCTTTGAGCAGTGTTTTCAATGTAATACAGTTACCTGACCTAACAAGTGGAAGAATGAGCAATCAACTCACTGGCGAGTTGGCTCAGGTTTTGACTAGGGTTAACATATTCTGTTTGAGTTTTTTCTCTCTTTTGTGCCTCTGTTGTGTACGGTAATAGGGGAAGCAGTCTTTCTAAAATTGCGCTTATTCATTTGCACAAAACAATCCGAAAACTAAGCTTTTCTTTAAGAGGTAATTGGAATGTGCTGCCAATGCATTCCTGTGAACCTTCCTAAATGAAACCCATGTGGAGCAGTGAGTCAGTACATTCACATTTAATTCCAGAGTTGAAGCCCCTACAGAGGTGTGAAGTAGCTGACAGGGTGTGAGAGCATTTTCAGTGTTTCTATGCAAATAATCAAACAGAGGATATTATTTTTGTTGCAAAAATCCTACATAATCAGGAAAAGCTTTCTATTCAGTAGTTTCTGAGTGAAACAATTGAAGTGGTAAAAGCTAAGTCAGCTGTAGGTGAAACATTAACAAAAGAAATAGAATTAATTTAGGGGTTGAATTTTTCACATGGACAGTATGATTCAGTGCGAAGGTAAGGGACAATTTAATATTTTACAAATTCAGTTAACAATGCACATTAGGGGAGCAGAAATTTTGAGACTTTTCTAGTCATTAAGCTATAAGCCTATAATGATACAGGGAAAAAAAGGAAACAGCTTGAAAGCTTGAGGAATCTGAGACAGCTGAATAGTACCAGGGCAACAGAAGATCTAGAAAATACTGTACAATTTCTAATAAGGATTGTGGAATCTGTCAGTGAATCCTACATGGTGACACAGCACACAAGGGAGGGATAGGGGTTGATTCTGCAGCCTCCTACTCTTATGTCTTAGTGACAGACTCGTGCTGAATGAAAACCTTGTCATTCTTTCCCCTCTCTGCATATTTGGCCATGAAAGAAGGACCCTTCTGGTCCATAAATATGTTGCTTTTGAAAAATAAGGTTCTCCAGGAAAGACAGAGGAGACAGAAAGAAGTCTTTTTCTGCCTTTTTTTTTTTTTTTTTTTTTTTGGCTTTAAACTGTGAATTTTAGAGCATTTTTTTTCCAGGGGGAATCTAAAGAATGAAAGATTGAGAGATTCAGCTCAGACAGTTTTATAGCACTGAAAATTACTTTGTCCAAATACCGTCATTGGCAACAGCAACAACTACTAAAATAAGTGACTTTCTAGAAATGTGAAGCCCTCTTTAGTGCACCAAACCTGTATTCTCTCCCTCAATCCTCTTCTGTTAACATGTTCCCATCCAAAAATTTCATAAATGTAGTCACTACATATCTCTAAATTAAGAAACTCAATCCTTTAGGTAATTACAAGACATACCATGTGCCCAAATTTACACCTGGATCCTTTTTCAGCTCCACCCCTATACTCTAACTGACAAGGACCAGTGTTTGCAGGCTTTACAATGTGCTAGGCAGTACAGATTGCCAACTGTGTCTGTGGGAAAGCACCTATAGAAATCATGAAGATAATTGCCATCATTCCACAAGCCCAGTTAAGATTTGCTGTCCCTAAAATGATGTTCAGAGGTGTTCATAATGTTTTTGAAGCTAAGGCACTTTGGAATTCAGGGAGAAAATATTTTCAATTTTAAAGTTCATTTTTGTCTCAGTGCTATGAAATTCAATAAATAATCAATTGCACATTTAAATGTAGCCGATATAAAACTATTTTAATATTTTTATTCAGTGTGACTGCTTCTAACCTTGCAAAATAAATGTATGCACACACAGACACATACACATATATAACAAGTCAGTCTGGAAAACCGTCTTGTTTGTGGAATCAGTTATTCTGCATGCCTTTTCCCACATCAGCTGATAACTCAGTACTGCTTGACCAATTTATTTAACTTATGGTTCAAATGTTTTCCTCTTAGGTACCTTGAATAAAACTTCACAAAGTTCTTGAACAACAAATTCCAGCTGTCAGCAGAAAAAAAATTATATAAAAAACCATTTCCATTTCAGTGTGACTATTTAGAAATGAGAATTCCCTTCAACTGTTACCTGAAACATGAGATTGCAGCCAGCCTTCGTAGCACTATAGAACAACAGCATCAGTCAAAAAAAAAAAACAAAACAAAACCTCCCCACCTGCCCCCCCAAAAAAAACCCACCAAAAAACCCTTACTTAAATAAGTCTTGTCAGCTGTAATATAGCAAAAAGTAGCTTTGCTTAACTGTAATTAAAAATTTACAGTTTAATTTAATTATTTTTTTTCACACTCTAATGTTTCTTCTCTTTTGCGTGTGCAGAAGTCATTACAGGAATATTTACCTTTGGAAAAATATCATCTTCTGTCTGAAGTGGACAAACTATTTCTAAAAAAAAATGTTGCACCTGTCTCCTAGAACATACCTGCTTTCAAAAATTCAGCATCTCCCACTACTAGTATGTAGAAATACATGACAAAATGTAATGTTTAAAAACATAATCAACTCTAAGAAGAAACTAATCCCTGCAATTATGGCACATAATTTGTTGTACTTTTGTTGGACAGAAGTTATCTTAGTTCTGCCTTAACTACTCATTGGTTTTCAAAAAATGCCCTAAATTCTAAAGACTCATTTATTAGCTTGTAGTCAATCTTAAAATGATGCAATTAACTTTTTTTTTCTTTTTCTTTTTTCTTTTTTTTTTTCTTGTTAAAAAACAAGCAGAACACAATTATTTTTAAAAAATTTGCTGGGTCTTGCCTGGATGGAGCTAGTTTTCTTGATAGCAGCAAGAATAGTGCTGTAGTCTGGATCTCTGACAATGACCTAGTAAAAATGTGATTGGAAATTTTCATTTGTTCAGTTCTATTTTTCAGTGTTTAGAATAAATTTTTGCTAATTGTGTTTAAGCTGTCCTATTTGTTGCATTGCCAACCCATTTTAAATGGTTTTAAATCATATGAATCAAAGACTTTAAAGAAACTCCCAAATTTACACAAGTAGACTATTTTTGTATTCCTTCCATGGGTTCTCAGCTGTCAGCATGGAGCATCTTAAGGTGAATAAAATATCCAGCTTCCATCTTAACAGAGCCACTCAAACCAACTCCCACCTCCCCTATAATCTACAGATTGGAACACAGAAATCTGCCATGATGTGCCTGATCTTTTTTTTCTATGATAACCTTACATTTTTAAATCAAATGTCATTTTTGATATTTCTATATGCAAAAAATAGTATTTTATCATATTCTTTTGAAGCAAAAATTATGGGCTTTTTTTTTTTTTCTTTTGGTTCTGTCTAATATTCTCTTAATTTGAGTCCCTAGTAAAAAGTAAAAGGAGAGAGAGGAATTGTGGTAAAGGTCAGTATTTGTGCTATAATGTGACTTCTAAAGTATGTGGACTTCATGTTTAAAATGAAGAAAAATATCTATTGAGACTGTTTTGATGTATGTAATTTATCACCTTCGTAGTCCCTATCTCTGCCTCATTATTCATTCTTTACTGGTGCTGACTATCTCTTTTGACATATATGAATTTGACTGTTCAGTCCATATGGCATCTGCCCACCTTGATGTTACCACATTTTCTGAAGTGCCAGATTTTCTTAATCCTATCCTACCTTGTACTGACATTTAGGAGCATCTTTAGAATGTCTTTTGTTCACTGTGTCTGTACAGCTAACCATTTCTTTGACTTTCATTGCTTTAAAAATGATTGGATTTTTTTTTTTAAATTTCTCACTCTCCTTCCCTAGAAAGTATGAGACAGAAAAATGCATTTGCTGCCAAGACTAAAAATAGACTTTTGCTGTGTGGATTCTTTTATGATATAACATGAACAGTTTCATACATTCCTTGTTACTAAAAATGTAGAAATTCAGTTAATTCCCTTTGCCCTAAAATTTCTTGCATTATTTCTTGTCAACATTGGACAAGAATTTGCAATAATTTCAAAGTGTATTGTAATACACATCTTGCAAGTGCTCCCCAAGGGAGACCTCAAACAGTTCATAAACACCTGCATCACTAGTACCCTAAAAATTCAGATTTTATTCCTAAGCTGTGCAAATGTGCATTAAAAGTCAAAAGTCCTGGGCTTCGTGCAGCATGTTAAAAGAAATCATCTCTTCCCACAAGAAGGGCTCGCAAGCACTTGCTTGATTTATCCAGCTGAGTTACAGAAGACAACTTGCATCATCTTTCCCCAAATACAGCCTTAAAAGATTGTATCACTTTTGGTTTTTCCACCCAAGTGAAAACTATCTCAATAAGAGTGAGGATTTTGTTGATGACAAAACAAATGTAATTTACTTCAGCTCAGCGGCATTAAATTCGTGGTATTCATTTTTTAATCCAGAGGCAATCTTATTAAATATGATGTAGGATAAACTCAGAAGCTGAAAGCTTACTAATGCATAAAACTATCTATTTTATAATATTATCCTCTATCTCTGTTACATATTGTCTAGTAGTGGATTTTTTTTCTATTCAATCTCAGAGCACAGAGCTTAATTTGAGATCTCTTTATTCTAAGAACATAAAACTTGTCAGGATTCCTTCAAGCCCTTGCTGAAATATTTCTTCCCTTCTGCCTTATGTGGCTGTCTTGAAGTCCTTGATATCCTTATTTCTCAAAATAATGGTCAGTATGTGCTGAGAGAGTAAAAGAAAGAGAGGAAAAAATAATCATTTTAGTATGTTTGACCATCATTGACTGTGGAGTCTGACATCCAATTTAATCCTCTCTCCACTGAACTCCCTCACTGAGAATGGAAATAGAGAAACTGTATTCACTTTTATGAAGTATATGAAAAGCAGTATCAAAAAAGAATTAAATCTTCAGAACAAATCTGTGAATATCAGTCTCTGAAATCTTAGAATACTTGCCATAAAGATCACTTTCATTCAGATCTCTCAGGTGATATTCAGCACTTGTTATCCCCTTTGTGTGGGACAGCAGGTCTCTTGCAGGTTTTTTTTCTTTTACCCCTAGCCCTTGCAATGTCCTTTTCTATTATATTTCAATACATTTTAGGATCTAATCAGGAATTTTGTCACTACTAAGACTGTCTGTTCCCATAGATTTAAAAATATTCATTTCATACTACTTGTTGAAT
>VZSR01003049.1:18712021-18812820 GCA_013398615.1 Brachypodius melanocephalos
GCAAACTTATGATTTCTGATCTAGATCTCTGCTGGCATCTATTTTTATAATATAAAGGTATTGCTTAATCTGCATAATAATAATAGTAATAATAATAATGATTTGAATGAAAGCAAATTATGTCTGTCTATATATTCATTTTCATCTTTCATCCAACATATGCTGTAAATTTCAAAGATTACCTGTTATTGGATATGTATTTGTTCTTCCAGTTGGAGAAGTACAGATGAGATGTTTTATGTGCAAATCTGTAAGAACACAGAAATCTGATGTTTTCAAAACTCAGAACTTCTTCCCAAGTGGGAGTATAACAAAAGAGTCAACATTTTTAGAAAATTGGACCTGCCGTCAAATTCTATTCTTCATATAACAGAAATTATAGTGATGATCTTCTTTTACTCTAAAATTACTCATTTTCCATAAGAGTGGCCCCACAGCCTTATGTCCTGTGGGTTTTAATTTTTCTTCTTCCCCATTCCTAAGGACTTCTAGGTTGTTACTTCCCATGTACGTTATCACAGCCACACAAATGTTATTTCTCTTTTTTATGAGGCACTTTTAAATATTTCATTTACAATAACAGCAACAACTAGAGAGATAAAGTGGTGAAGAGGGCAGAGAAATTTTACAGATGTGTATGTGAATGTATGTGTTCATGCATATAGATACTTACAAAAATAGAAAATTATTAAGATTTCCTAGGAGATGGAAATATTTTCTCAGATAGGAGGATGCTTTGTGCTTAATGCTAATATCAAAAAAGGAGAAAAAAATGCCTTTTCTGATACAAGAGAAAAATATGAAGTGTTCTTAATGTTGCGAAGAGCATCAGGAACAAAATTAGGAAAGTGAACTTAGAAGGTCAAAAGCTGTTATAGTACCCAAAATAAAAGTAACCATTTGTGGTGATGAGCAGTTCCTACTGGGAAAAATCTACTTATCCTTTTGTTATCATCAAACAACCATTTCTGAACTTCAGAAATTAAAGAAAGGTCTTTTCTGAGCAACCTGCCTGAAGTGAGCTGTTCTAGGCAATAATAATTTAAGTCCTGAGAAGAAAGCTGTTATGCTCTTGCACTGCTGAGGATTTGAAACTAAAAACACTTCCAACAATTAAAAATATTTTTTTATCTAGAGGTAAATATTTTATTTTCTGCATTATACTACAGTATAGGTGTAATAGAATGTGACAATGAAAATTGTGTATTTTAAAATCACTTTAACTGAGAAAACTTAATTGTATGATGGTTTGAATGGTGTGAATGCAAGGCATCTGAAATATAATAGACCAGTGCAAACAGTTGTCTTTACAATCATTTGTGGATGGATATATATTGAAGAGTAATTTTAACAAATTAAGTAATGTCTGCAGTGTTGTATATTAAGTTCTTGGAAGATTCTTAGTTGCACTGCTGGCAACACCTCCAAGCACCAGTAAAGGCAGTTGAGCTATGCAGCTTAGAAAAAAGTTCTTACAGCAGTTTTCCTTCTTCCTTTATTATTGATATTTCCATCTCCAGAGCTACTGTGGTTCACTTAATTTCAGCAGAAAAAATGTTTGGTATATAACACACTTTATTTCAGTACTTTGTTTAAATGGTAGCAGTTTACCATGTTGGCAGATTAGAAGCATTTTAGAAGATCAGTGTAGACCCTGAACCCCTAACACACTGGTTTTGAGTAGTTAATGGTATTTTCTTTTGAGATCCAGAAAACTTTTGGTCAGCAGATTTTATGAAATTTGTGATAATAGAACCTTATTTTTCTGGGTTGATTTTTGCATAAATTTTGGAAAAAAGAAGGTGTCTAAGGTATAAAATATTGGGAGGCTTTAAGCAAAATTTTTATTCACTCAGGATGTATATAATATAAGTAGATAATAGTTTTTTGGGTTTTTTTTTCTCGAACAAAGTTATTTGGGTTATAAAATTTCCCTTTTGTATAAATATACTGCTCTTTGCTTCTTGTACAGATAATTTTTGTTGTAGCTAATTTAATTCTCTTTTGTTATATTTGCTTTCTACTTAGAGAACATAATTTTCCTGAAGTGATTGATTTCAAATGTTAAGAAAAAGCCTATAGTCTCCGTAAGGGTAATCTCTTGGGGTAGGCCAAAATCAGAAAGGATAGAGGACATCAGTTTTTATATTATCCTTCTCCTCCTCCTCCTCATCTTCGTTTCTGTCAATCTTCCTGAAGTGAAGAATACCTTTATTAATGTTTTATGTTAATATATTCTTTGAAAGAAATGAAAAATTTAATTTATCCTCATTTCTAGGGAAAAAAAATCCCAAAGATTTTCTCAATTTCATCTTTTTAAACAATGCTTAGATATTTCCTCTTTTGTACTGGCTGCAATTGGAGTGGTAAGCAATATATATGACTTGTCTAAAAGAAGAAAATAGCATAGAAGAACTCAGGTTGTTAATTTGCCACCTGTTGGCAGCCCCACATTTGCATCTTGCTTGGCTATGTGTGCATAGAAGAGGCAAAGCTGCTCTACCTGAAGAGGGACAAAAATGACACCTTGCAAATTTAAAGAAGCAGCATCAGGATTCACATGACTTTGGCACTTTTCTAGTGCCTTTAAGTCCTGTGCTGAGTTTCTTCTTCATGCTTTGTTTTTCTCTTGTGACCTTTGCTTTAATGTGTTTGGCACAATAATCCAGTATATATTTCACAGTATTAGAAAGATAGTAAATATTAATAGTATAGTAAATATTAAGTAAGAAAATTTGGACTTAATTCTGCTATATTTAATTGAAGTAATTGTGCCTCAGTACACTTTAATTTCTCCCTGTGTTACCCATGCTTTAGAATGAGAAAAGTTGTGTAGCATAGGTGGTGTACCACTCCCTTGCACAGCTTTTATAGTTTCTGTCCACAGAAACACTTTAAAAGTCATTCTCTATAAACCAGAAAATTTCCTAAACTTTTAAAATCAGTACATATAGCATGGTTACTAGACACATTCCATTATATTTAGTATTCTTGAAAAATATTAGTTATCTTTAGTAAATTTATTGTCAGAAGTGGATTCCATCTCAATATTTTGCAGTAACCATGGTGTTAGTTCTGTCAGAGTATATCAAGTACTTTAATAGTGTCATGAAAACACAGTTCACTAGTATATTGTGATAAACAAAGTTGCTTTTGGAAAATTTATACATAAGATTTGCATGCAGTTCATAGATCTCACTGAAACCCTAAGATAAAAATGAAAGGCAGACTCTGAAGAGTTTGTCTGTTTGATGACTCTCTAGCCTTGAAAAAATACTGAAGTAGATTGTTATGGCTGACAAATTATACTTTTTGTGGAAAGCAAAGTGAAGATTTTCTGTTAAAGCCACACTTTGAGAGTGGTGAAAATCGTCTTCAGAGATTCCTGATAATTTTGGGAGAGACATCTCTGTTTTTAAAGCTATTTTGCATAAAGACTTATATAGCATTCTTCTCTGCAGGCATTTTCAGCAGTGCTAGCTATTCCTCTAATCAGTGGTTTTAATTTCTGACCACAAAGGGCAGCTTTAATAGCCCCTACTGTTGTATGATACCTGAACTTATTATAATGGCGTAATTGTAGGTCTTAGACACATTGTGGTGTGATGTCAGTTATTTAATCTTCAATTGTCCAAATCTGTGCAAAGTTTTATAAGGCTATTCTTGGATATTATGTTTTCATGCTGAGAGGCGCTTATGGTGAGTGTGAGGTTCAGATTGTAGGCACCTAGATTTAGATGTGAAAATACAGTGTATTAGTGGGTGTAAGCTGTCTGCCTTCTGCAATGGTAACTGGAGATTTAGTCTATATGCACAGTGGAGTGTATAAACAATTTTTCTCACCCCCTACAGGCCTCTGGTACTGGTTATTTAAAAAAATTCTTTGGACTCTGTTGACTGTATGGTCTAGATTTCTGCTGGCAAAAATAGCAGCTTAGATTTTCAGCTCATATTTATACACACACAGTTGTGCATAGAAAAATAGCTGTCCACAGAAGAGCCATACTGCCTGTAGAGAATGATTTTTGCACTAAGGAGTAATGGTGATGCTGTACATTTGTAATGGCAATTCTTGAACCTCCTTATTGACCACTGATACGATCCTTCAAAGAGGAGGGAAGCCGCTGTACTTGATTAGGACTGCAGAAATAGGAGGGTTTCATATTTATTTCAAAGAAATAAGGGTATAAATATAAACAAATTGACATGTTTATGTACTCTGGAAGAGATACAGTTATCATTTTTGTTATTTCTTTATTTTCTGGTTCATATATTAATTTTTTATAAACTGATGAAAAGAACAGATCATTGAAAAAATACAGTATTTAAAATTAGACATGTCACTGTGGCAGTGCACTCATTTTGCCCATGTGCTTAATTGAAACTGTGCTTTTTTTAATCTCAAAGTATGTTACTTGAAATCCTTATCAGAGCCACCCAGAGCTCAACTCTGTGTGGCTTGAGATCTAGCACTGCTATCCTAAATGATATATGATACTGATATGTAGGCATTCAGCTCTCCAGTTCATCAGCTGAAAATGAAAACCTTTCTGTTTAATCCTAAGAGAGAGAGAGCATGCTTATCCCTTGAGAGGGCAAGGAAAAGTCATAGCTTTAAAGGATACTACCACTTGATGTCAAACAGCATCAGTGGGGTCTTTATAGGCAAATTTGGAAGATACAGGATTGTGCAGGGAGGAGCAGTGAAAATGTTTGGAGCCTTAGGACCAAGGCCCAGGATATGTGAGACAAAAATTATTTTTACTTTTCCAGTTCTTGTCTTTGAAGGAAAAACAGTGAAAAGAGGGATGCCTTAGTATGTGATTTCATTCCTATACTTCAACTGCAAACTGATACCTTAAATACTTTAAAAATATGGTCTTGAATTTGTTTTGTGAGACGAAAGCAGAACTAATAATTTATAATGTTATTAACTTTGTCATTAACTTTGTAGCTTTAAATATGTAGGCATGTTTTTTTCATTTTTAAAATATAAGGCAATCACCCATATAATTTTCTTTTGTTTTGCCTTTTACAATTACTACGTTTTACATTTCCCAATTTTTTGAAACTGGTTTGGAGAAGTAAATTTTAGTTACCTCAGTTTCTGTTTGTCTGGGTTCTGTAAAGCTCGTTATGGAAAACTAATGACTCCCTGTGGAGAGCTGTCCCCAGCCAGCAGCTGAGCTCCCACTTTGCAGGAGCAACAGCTACTTTGGAAGAAGTTTTATTGTTTAACATAATATTACTTGTCATGGAATATCCCTGGGACAGGCCACTGTGTCACCTCCCAACCTCTTCCAAACCTGCAGACTACTCATGGGAAAGGCAGAGTAGGAAACAGAGAAGGCCTTGATGCTGTGCCAGCAGTGCTCAACAATAACTAAAACATTGGTGAGTTATCAACTTTTGTTCACACCTTTAAAACACAGCACCATGCAGGTTGTATGATAAAAATTAACTCCATCTCAGCCAAATCCAGTATACTACTCTTACAGAAACTGCTATAGAGCTGCTAAGTGTTATTAGACCTATTTCTTTTACTTTTGTCACAACATGTGGTCAAAAATCTTGAAAAATCCGCGATTAAAATCTTTATTGTTTGTTCATATAGAGTAAGTGAAGAAAGAAACAATGACAGATTTCACAATTCTAGCGCTTACTACAGTTGGAGAGATATGCCCACAGGCTACAGTTCCCACTTGCATTAAGTGTACAATAAATTATTGGAAATGTAAAGATTTGCTCTCATGTCTGGCAGGCTTAAGTTACATGTGATTCCAATATGCACTGTGAGAAACACCTTTATGTGCTGATATTGGGCATGATTTCACTGCATAGAAGAGACATAAAGGTTGAAATTGTCATAAATATTAATCAGAGATTAATGAGGAGTGGGAGGCTTCTACATACCAAGCTATATGAGAGGAAATTTTGAACTGAATATTCCATCAACTCTATATAAAACATTCTGGAAAACTGAAAGTGTTCTCAACTATTGCTTTTTGTATTCCAACAGCCTAATCATGAAAACCAGGCTAAATGCACAGAGGTGGCAGACACAATTTCATGACATAGTTAGAAATGGTTGTGGTTTTTTTTAGTCCTTTTAAGTAGCCAAGTGCTTAGGAAAGTTACAGTGTTATGATTACTTTGGGGTTAGGTTCTGTCTCTGTAGAACATGGAGTAGTAAGGCACACTTCTTTACTCAGATTTAATAGCTTTCCTTTACTCGGAATGGAGAGAGAAATCGGGATAGTCAAAGCTCAGCACATGCACTTACATATTTGGTTTGTGGAGGCCTCATTCAAAAGTCTCACTAATATAAATTTTGTGAAATGTCCATATTTTGATGGTTCTGTAGACACCACTGGAGGACAACATTTTCTTGCCCTGTTTTATTACATACAGCTTTTTTCATCCCCCAATCTATTTACCTGTGCAATCCAAAACTGTCACCTTAGTGACTTGCAATACTTTCTCTCACAAATTTGGTAAGTACTTTTTTTTTTTTAATGTATAGTTGCTCTAGTTTCCTCATCAGAAAGATGAGAGCCAATCTGGCAATGGAAGCAGAGTAATAATCTGACACTGCTATGCTGAGAAGGTTCATAATGCTGTAGAGAAGGGAAGACAGAATCATCTGTTAGAAGGCAGCAGTTAGGTTATTGGACAGTGGACTATAATTTATTTCCAACTGATCATCCCTGTGTGTAAACAGGTAACTGTCCTGAAGCAGGTCTCTGTGGTCTAACACCATTCCACCAACCTATCCACCATGATCTTGTACTCTTAAATCAATAAACCTCAAAGAATGACCATTCAGCCTTAGAACATCTTTCACCCCATTACATGGCTTTTATAGTTGTATAGTTATAATATTACAAGCAATTCATAAGCCTCCTGAATTTGGAGTGTTGTCAAGGAGGGTGCTTATTTTCAGAATATATGTGTGTGTATGAAAGATCAGTAATTGTAAAATTATTAGTAACTTGTGTGTGACATTCACAATTACTTAAGATCAGAAACAGTGTAAGATTAGTTTTAAAAAACAGCTGTTTTCTATAGAGCGGTTGGAAAAGTGGCATCATAACCTTAAGCCTGCAGATAGGGAGAATCCTTTACATTCTACTTGTATGTGTGTCTGTGAGCTAAGGAATTGTGTCAAATCACAGTCATTTAATGAGATTTGGAACACCTGGTTCCTTCTTTCCAGGCATTGGGATAGGCTGCCCTGGGAGGTGCTGGAGTCACCACCCCTGGTGGTGTTCAAGAGGTGTCTGGATGATATGGTGATATGGTTTAGGGGTTTAGGGTTACAGTGGTAGTGCTGGGGGAATGGTTGGACTGTATGATCTTAAAGGTCTTTTCCAACCTTGATGATTCTATGATTTTTTGATGGTTAATATCTCACCATCAAATGAGTGAGTAGTATAAGATTAAAATCTACTGTACCTATGCAAACAAGGTTTGATTATACAAAACAAGGCCAAAACAATATATCATATCATATATCATGTATCCATCAGCTAGAAGAGGCCATGAGAACATTTTCTCTGACTTTTGTATATACTTTAGGTTTTAAACATACTCCTTGAACGATTCAGATAATGAATCTGATATTTTCGAAGCTACATCTACTTATCCAAGTAGATACTAGTACAATCTTTACCTGGAGATTCCCACCACAGAAAATTCATTGTGTCTCTGGTAGTTGGTTGCAATGGTATATTGTACCCATTGTTAGGAAATATTACCTATTCCTGATTTAAAGTTGTCTGGTTTCAGTAGGCAACCATTTTTATACTGGACTCAGAAACTTGCATAAAACCATTGTCTCCATTCCTCAAATAATTTTCAGGTCTTTAATTGTCCCTAATTGTTTTTTAGTCCTTTTTAGAAGAGCAGAAATGAGAAAAAACAAACAAACAAACAAACAAACAAAAAACCCCACCAAAAACACAACCATAAACCATTCTTAGTTTAATCTCCCCAGTGTGTTATACAGGTATGAGTGTGCTGTATTGTTCTTACTCACCTCTCTTTTGATATACCCTTAAGGACTTTACAGAGGCTTTTGGGTCTTGGTTTTATTTTTATTTTTGACTCATTAGATTCAGATTTCATATTGACTTGCATGTCTGCTATGATCATTAAATCCTTTTATAGCCGCTACTTTTTAGGATACTGTTCTATGTTCATGTCCTACATTCCTTATTCACATGTGAAGTTGCTTTACACTTGGATACCTTTGGACACATTTTGCTTGAATGAGCAACTGACTATAATGATTTGGTGGCATTATCTACAACCTTAGTGTCATGAACATTCCTAGACATTTACACCCACATCATCTGTTGAAAATTTTGTGAAGTATCAGGTTTTTTACCAAGCCATTTCCTGTAAAATGACGATTCTGCATTGACAACTATATTTTATTACAGATAAATTATTTTTTCTTCAGATATGAGTTTTTATTCCAAGAAAGCTATGGCCTGCTGATATTCAGTTACCTTCAGAAAGTTTTCTAATAAAAAAATTAAATTAGGTTTGTCTGACAAAGTTCATTTTCTCATAAACCCATGTTGACTGCATTATAGTCACGATTTTCTGTAGTCCATTCTCATATCATCTGTTTTATTATTTCCCTTGGATATGCGTCAAGCTGTTCAGCTTAGCTGGGATACTTGTCTTTGCCTTATGAATATTTAAACAATCTTTTTTTTCTCAGACTTTCCAAATTTTCCTGTTTTTCTGAGATTTATTAAAATGCTATGAGCTAGTCAACTCTTTTAAAATTATTAGGAAGAAATAATCTAACATGACAGATATATGTCCCTATAAAAAAAAAAAAAAAACCAACCTGTTTATCACCTTCCTCACTTGCCCATGGCTTGGAAAGTACTTTTTTTTTTCTTAGGTAACAAAGGGATATTTTCTCATTCTTTGTGGTTTTTTTTGGTTTTGGTTTTGTTTTTTTAACTATACCAGACATGGAATTCTTGGCTTTTCTTGTCAGTTTTCTTCACTTCCCCTTTTCCCTTCTGTACCTTCCCTCCACAACTTCATTACTTTTTCCATCCTTATGCCTCTGCCTAGCAATTTTCAGAGACTAAGAATCAACCTTGCAAACCTCACAGGCACAGGAACAGACCTCTCTTGATTTGTTCAGCTTCTCAAAACTCCAGCCACACAGCTCTCACTGAGACAGGCAGACAAACATATCAAACACACAGCTTGCCAAATCCTTTTACACCCAAGAAGACTGGCAGCCTTAAATGATTTTCCCCCACTTCTTTTTATCTGCATTATTGGGCTGTTTGGGTATTTACATCCCTGTCCAGCTTTACTGAATTTTAATTGGAGCACTGAGATGTTGCAGGCACTATGACAGCCAAGAAAGAATTGTTTAAACAGTAATATTTATAAAACCCTATTGGTTCTAATAAATTACTTTTGGCAGCGGTACTCCTGATTTTGTGTAGGGTAGATCCTTCATGAAATTTTACCAACTCCTCTCCCAGCCAGGTCTAAAGTTCTGTCTATTTTTGGTAATCAAAAACATTATTTTGACAGAGTGATTTTTTATACACTTATTCAAAATTATATATTTTTGTTATATGTACTTTCTCACATCTGTTTTTTTAGTACCTCAGTTGCAATGGTAGCCTGTAGCATGATAGGTTGGAAACCATACTGGGCCTTAGATAGCTTATATTTTCACCTAGACTGTGCCAATGGATTATTATATAGCCTTAGACCAGTCATTCAGCTTCCTTTATATTCTGTAATATCTGTACAGTGCTTTGAAATCAGTAATTCAAAACTGCTACGTATGTTCTATATATTATTCTGCTCACATAACTGATCTCTCAGTGTATTCAGCTCCAGAAACATTACACTGTGGGCTAACTTTACATCTGTCTCCAAAGTAGTGACTTTTTAAAGTTTGAACTAGAAAACATTATAAAGCAAAAAGTCTTTTGCATGTTAATCTTACAAGAAAATAGAATTATATTTTATCAGGGCTAGAGAAGTCAATACTTTAAGAAAGGAAAGAGAGTATATCTCACAAACCTTTGTTTCCAATTCAGAAGTAAATGGAATGCAATGAATAACACGGATAGCTGTAAATAATGGTTAATTGAAAATAAAAAATCACTGAAGAAATGCATTAAACTGCTCTTTGCATGCTTTAAAAGTCAGACAAGTTGTAAACAGGCATTCAGGTATAACTGATTATCAGAATATATATGGTTAGCTGCTGTAGCATATAAAATCAAGTTCCTTAATAGCTCCAGAGCAAGGGACAGTGCATCTCCCAAGTGCAATAAAAATACAACATCAGATAAAGTGGGTGGAATGTTGAAGCCAGTTTCTATAGTTTTCGGTTAAACTCAATTACCAAAGCTGAAGCCACTGTTTACATCTCAGGAACAGTCTGTCCAAGATACTCTAAGCTTTTTACTTGTGGCTTTTTGAACCATGAACTAAATATTACAAAGAGACAGATAAAGCTATAAAAGAAACTATTATCCTTATGTTATCAGCTGATTTGTTTTAAAATGTGTTTACTGGCTAACTCTGGAGAATTGGAGTCCCTTGCTGTAGATAAACATAATTTTTTTATCCTTTAACCTTAGACAATACATTCAAATTTGGTAATCAAAGAGTTTATGTAACCAAAGTAAACATATGTTAAGTGTTTTAAGTATTTTTCCTGAATTAAATAAAGGTACCATGAAATAGGATATAGAATAAAATGTATCAATTACATTGTTAAATGACTGATTTTTAAACAAAAGACAATTTATTACTATGTTTAATACAGTTTCTGAAAACAACAAGCCAAATGTTAAAAAACATTTATATATTTAATCGTGTAGATGATGACTGCTGTATTTTCAAAATCACAGTAAGGATTTGGTGTATGTTTATGTATGCTGGAAAATTTCACTTGGATATAAGTCTGTGGTTTAGTACCTATGTGAGCTAAAAAGAACTCAGTGAGCGTCTTTTCTTCCACTTTTAAAAAAGATTTCCTGATTTTTCCCATGACTATATGTTGGCATGCTGAAAGAGAAAAACAGTGTTTTCAAACCCAAGGTCAGCTTGCCAGTCTCAGACACAAAAAATTTACTGTGTGTTTGCAATGGAAATTGAGATCAAAAGTAGTTGAAGCAAAAATTCTCTGCACCCCGTACTTTTATTAAAATAGATGAAATAATATTATAATAGCTTACAATGAAGTTATTCAGTACCTGTCATCACATTGACCCAAAAATTACGTATTTTCCCGTTGTCTTCTTGTGAACACTGGATAGTTCACTAATTGTTGCTTTACATTATTATGTAAAAACTCAATCAATATGCCAGTTCTATTGTCCTTTTGTAATCACTGCTCATGTGTCTAACATTGGTTATTAAACACGGAGACATGTGAAATATCAGTATTGTTACTTATTTAACCTTTTCTATTACAGGATGGTTATGTACATAATACAGCATAGGTCTGTTTCTTATAGCTGAAAAATGCTTACTAATTAATAATGAACCAGGAATCAATGATTTTATGGCTACCCAAAAAGATGAACAAACAGAATTATGTGGCCAAAAAAATCTAAAAATCGAATTCTGCCTGATGGTCCTGATCCTTTTTCTATGACAGAACAGCAGACCTCATGAATAGAAAAGTAACATTATCTTGAATAAGTTGTGCAGACATAACTTCCAAAAATCTCACTCACACTTTTCTAACCAAGATGATTGAATTCATGTATAAGTGGCTGAATAATCAAAGATAAAAATGGTTTCGTAATCAGCTCAAATTGTAACACAGACAATCTGATTCACACTGGCCCTTCTTTGAGCAGGATTTGGACCAAGTGAAATCCTAAGGTCCCTAACCATTGAAATAATTCTTTAGTTCTGTGCTTTTATAATACTGAAGCACTGTGCAAGGATTTTGGAAGGTGGGGCTAAAATTAAAAGTGTTCTTATATGAATTCAGTAGAAAGTGCAAATGTAATTTGCCCTATCTTATACCAAGGAACTGACTGAACAAAGTCTTGAAACATTTTTTGCCTGTTACTTTGGTGGTTCACTGATTAGTAAGTACACTGGGGTTACAAATATAGTGTGAAAATTTTGTATTACTGTCAACTCAATTGTTGGAAAATTCTGGCTGTCATATGGCTTTGTATCAAAAGGATATTAAAGGTATTTTTAGATTATATATATTGTTATGCAGCCTCATTCTTGGGATCAAAGATTCAGAGGAAATGCCAAGAAATGTGCTAAAAGAAAACAGCTGTTTGGGAAAAGTGCTGTGAAACCTACTTAGATA
This sequence comes from Brachypodius melanocephalos, assembly GCA_013398615.1. Classification (NCBI taxonomy): domain Eukaryota; kingdom Metazoa; phylum Chordata; class Aves; order Passeriformes; family Pycnonotidae; genus Brachypodius; species Brachypodius melanocephalos. The sequence continues at coordinate 18,724,368 of VZSR01003049.1, forward strand.
AGTAAAGCTAATATACTTTCACACGACTCCATAATATTTAGAAGTTTCTTTTTTACATATATACATATAGTCAATTGATTGTGCAGTCAGAACATATACATTACCATTAAAGAATAGTGATATAGTTTATATTAAAAGGTTACAATCAATCATCTCTAGGATTTTAAAATTTAACCATATTATTCATCGTGTTCAATGAAAATTCCTTGATGTCTGGAAGAGCATAAAAGGTCATTTAAATTGTAAGAAATATGACGTTTGGATAATTAGGAGGCATAAACCCAAATCCTTTTATGATATTAATTTCTATTGAATTAAAATAAGGAAGATTCAGATAACAATCTGAATAACAATGAGTGCTGGGTTAAGCTGATGTTCCCAAGTAAGTCGAAGAGCTGTATGAACTGAATTCAAATATGTGGGATCTGGTATCTATTGATATTTCATCTTTTTTGCCTTCCTGGCTTTTGTAAAAGTTGGAAGTGAATAGATACTCTGAAAGTAATCATTTACCTTTTCCCTTGTGTCAGTAAGAAAAAAGAACTTTCCCATTAATCAGATAAATGGGTTTTAGGCATTTTTTTGTACATTCTAAATTACGAGAACACTAAAAATAAAATATTACAAACTGGTTAATATCTGAAACATCTGAAGCTGAGATATATAGCAATACATCTCTGAACATAGTAACTCATCTCCTTTGCCCATGGTGTCTTTCCCCATTCATATATAATGCATGCAGTAGCTCTGACTTTGGTTTTCTGATTTTCCTTTCAGGTTTGGATATATTCTTCATAGGGACGATCCCACGCTCCAGAAGATTGACCTAGAAACGATGTCGTACATCAAGACAATTAGTTTGAAGGATTATAATTGCATTCCTGAGTCACTGGCTTATACACACCTTGGAGGATATCTTTTCATCTGCTGTAAGCCTGACACCACCGGGGCCGTGCTGCCGCAGCTCATAGTGGATAGCGTTACTGATTCCGTGATCGGATACAATGGCGACGTGACGGGCACACCACATATCTCCCCAGATGGACACTACCTTCTCAGCATTGATGATGCAAAAGGCCTCATGAGGATCCAGTCCATAACACTGAGAGGAGAAATACAGGATGCGTTTGACATTCACACTAATCTGCACATATCTGATGTAGCTTTTCAGCCATCCTTCACAGAAGCTCATCAATACAATGTCTACTGCAGCTCCAGCTCACAAACTGATGTTCTCTTCATGGAGCTCTCTTCTGGCAAGGTGAAGATGGTGAAGAGTCTGAAGGAGCCCCTCAAGGCAGGTGAATGGCCTTGGAACAGTAAGAACCGTCTTATAAGAGACAGTGGCCTTTTTGGTCAGTATCTCATGACCCCTTCCAAGGAATCTCTGTTTATCCTGGATGGACGGCTCAATAAGTTAAATTGTGAAATCACCGAAGTCGAGAGAGGCAACACAGTAATTTGGGTTGGAGAAGCATAAGAATCTGTGTTAGATATTTACTGAGTTAATAGTTTTACAGTACATTGCACTTAAATTTCACCATTCTTCAAATTTACACAGTTTTAATTTTAAATTGTTAGGCCCTTCTATACCTGTTATTTCTTTGACATGTACACAATTTGAATCAACTTCCACGTAAAAGTGACTAAAATGATGGCTATTTGATAATGGTACTCCTTATTAATTATAAACTGAGATTATGTTATTTGAAATAACTAAATACTGAAATTGACGATAAGTGTAATAAATTACTGTAAAAAAGAAAAAAAAAAAAAAACAACCAAAAGAGCTTCAGGAAATTTAATATGAGAGTTTGCATTTGTAAATGGAAGACTTAAATATGATTCAAATTTTGTGTTGTTTTGCTTCAGACACAAAACTAGATCTGTTGTACAACAGCTTTTGACTCCTTAAGCTGAAATGTTATGTCCTGTCCAGTCCACTATTAAATATTTGTGCCTTGAAGCAAAAGTCTCACGAGAAAGACAAACATAAAATTTATTCCCACTGTGGCTACGGGGTTGCTCGTCATTGGAAAGAAAGTTTTGCTACCAAATTCCAGGTGTCAAGTTTTGCAACACATATGGACAGGGAAAAAAATATATTTGCAGTGCTTTCTGATCACTGCATTTTGGAGTTTATTTTTATGGTGTCTTAGCTGAGAAAGCTGCTTGCAGAAGCTTAACCTTTTTTTAGAAAAAAGATAGATGTTAGGTTTTTCAGCTATCACAGTGTGGCATCAGTGAGGAGTTTCAAGTCTATTGAAGAGAAATATTGCGCATTCTTTCAGAATATACCACATTCTAAAAACCTGGCATCACAAAACTTCATTTATATCATTGAGGAAACTGTTAATTAAACATAAAGAAAGTGCATTTTAAGAAAGTGAGAATGCAAAGAACTGAAGTCTGCGACCAGTAGGTAATGTTTTTGCTTATTCATTGTACCATTGATTCCTATTTGTTAAACCATTTGGTTAGCTCAACAGGTTTTCTAGTCCTTGCATCCAACTGGATTAGTGCAAAAAAAACAAAAACAAAAACCAAACAGCAAAAACTTTGTATTTTTTATAGTTTGTTTACTTAGTATTCTAATAGAACACTGGTTAAAATGTAAATGGGAAAAATAAGATTCCCAGAAGTAGAGTAACAAGTCAATAGAAAGCCAGCAGTGAACATCTATCCAGACTCAGAGCAACAACTTAGAAGTTTGAGAGTATTTTTATTTTTATTATGTTTTTGCTAAAGAATGCTTTTAAACTCTTGAACTGACCTCCATTTACTGAAGGCAATCAGAAAAAGATATCTTTTTTTAAACAAAGTTTTACTGCAATTTAGATTGTGTAAAATTGCTTTGAAATCTGGAATTTTCTAGCATTGTAATCTTGTGTGCATTGAGCATTCTGCCCTGTGTGGTACAGTAGATCTCTCTTTAGCTTGAGCGAACCTCCTGGTAAGTAGCTTTAACTGAGATAAAAATTTGCTTACATTTCTAGCTACTGAATCTGTTTTCCTTTTTAAGAACTCCTCTCCATTGTGAACAAACAATAATCATGTAAACTGTCTGTTACTCAATTGCAGTAGTCTGTCTCATGCAGTTTTTGTTCTGTAATTTATACCACGTGAATGTTCTGTATGTAGAAAATGCTTGACAAAAGGAGAATAAACCCCATAAATTTTAAACAGTCCTGACTTTGGTGAATCATCGAATTTGCCACACTGAGCTGGCAAGTAAAACTGACTATTCGAAAGCACCTATTATTTTAAATAGATGTATGAATATAGATGTATTTATATATATGCAAAATAATATGCAGTGTGGAAAGAAAAATTTTTAGAACAGCTTAGATAATTGGAAAAGTTTCCTTTGGCTGCTACAGAGGAAAGCTCATATTATAGCCCAGGCTCATCTATTAGCACACCTAAAGCACAAGCACAGGCTGATTGGAGAATGTGTTGAGGCAAGCCTTGGGGAGAAAAGCTTGGGAGTGTTAGTGGATGAAAAGCTCAATGTGACTCAGCAGTGTGTGCTTGAAACCAAGAAATCCGACTGCATCCTGCTCTGCATCAAGAGACATGACCAGCAGGTTGAGTGACATTATTATTATTTGCCTTCAATAATTCTACTTCTTTTTTGACAATATTGTTCAGACTGTGTGTATAAACACTGTTCACAGCTTCTCACCATTGTTTTTTCAGTGAAGCTAAACAAATATTGGATCACCATGGTTGTTTTCATAGCATCTCTTATAGTTGAAGTTCAGCTTTCACAAATGCAGAGGGCCTGACTGAAGGCTTTGATCTGAACGAGGAGAAAAGCTGGAACCTGTTTCCACTTTTTGCTAGCAACTCTATGAGGAAAGCTGAGGAAAGGGGGCTTTTTCAACCCAGAGAGGCAACATCTCCAGGGAAGCCTAATAGCAGCCTGCCAGTACCCCTGAGAGATTATGAAAGAGGGTTAGATTCATCACAGCTGTGCTTAGCAGGAGGGTGAGACAGCAGCATAAACTAAATCAAGAGTTTTAGGCTGGATATAAGGAAAAACTGTGATGACAGTCAAGCATGGGAGCAGGTTGCTTAGAGAGACTACGCAGTCTCCATCTTGGGAGTTTTCTAACACCTGTGTGGATTATGCCCATCTGACCTTTGGTGGAACTGACTGTGACTAGCAGAGTGTCAGACTAGAGACCTGCCAAGGGCCCTTCAAACCTCAGTTGTCTTTTGAGTCTATCATTACAACTTGGGCATGGAGACTTAATTTGTTTTAATTTAGGTTTCTGATTGAGTTTAATGTAAAATCTGCAGGTGTTACGGTTGGGCTAAAGTATGGCCTAAACAAAACTCGAAAACCAGTTTTGTCACTTGAAATGCTTAGCTTGGAACATCTCACTTTAAACTAGGGATATTCTCATTTGAAATCTGGAACACGTTTTTTGGATTCCAGGAAGTCCTAATTTTATTGTAGAACTTGCACAGGATGAAATATGCAGAGGTAAGTGCTCCTTTTGATGTGTCTGAAAAATAGCTGTGGCATAGGGAAGGAGGACTTGAGAAAACCATTGTAGAGAAGATCCGAGTATGTGTCCAAATGTAAACATAACCACTTAAGTGTTTCCTTATTACCAGATTTTCTAGTAAATCTTTTTCTAGGCATTTATAGTATGGTTCAGTGGTGGAATAAAATGATCTGTTAACTTACTAAACAATTTGAGATAGGACAGCTCCTGTTATAACTACGGTCATGTCTTCAAAAGAAACACTTTAACACTGTTCACCTCTCATCAGCTTGTCCTTTGCATTTTGGTCTTCATCTTAAGCAGCTCCTAAAGAAACCTACTGAAAACTTTGTTTTGAGGTTAGCAACTAAAATGTAGAACACATAAGAATTTTAAAAAATACATATTTAAGCACTGTTTATCTGTAAGGACCGATAAGTATGAATTAATTTTTTTGTGAATACTATTGTTAAGTGAGGAAAAACAGTCATAACTTTGTATCTAAAAATCAGAAAGCAACAAAATAGAGCATAAGAGGTGAGAGAGAGGAAAAAATCATTGTGTACATACATCACTAATTAGAGAGATGTGAGATGAATCCCAGCAGTTGAGAACCTTTGCACTTGCACCACACTGACACTAGTTCACTGTGACCAATCTCCCCACAATGAAGGACAACTTGGAGGAGAAGGGCAAAAATAATGAGCTCGGGGAAGAATGTCAGGAATGACCAATTATTGTAAGGAAACCTGCATTTTTAGGGGGACTGAAAAGTAAACTTTAGCTTAGATACACAGCTGTACCAGTGAGTCATCAAGTTGTATAAACATCTTTTGCTGAGATAATTAGTGGAGACTACTGTTCTGAGCTAGCCAGAGCAGCATGGGGGGAAAAGGTGTATGTGTGGCTCAGCCTAAGGTTAAGTTTGAAAACTGGCCAGCTACTAAAGTGAACTTTGAAGAGAGTAATGGGCTTGACCTGGTTCATCCCTTGTACTCCTCTCTGGTGACTTGACACACCCAGCACCATGATGATGAGAATAGAGGGAATGGTAAGGAGAACCATGTTTGCATGGTGATTCAACTGCATGTTGCAATAGCTACATTGTGTTTCTGGTATGATTCAGCATGGTGCTGTAATACTCTACAAAATCAAAATGCCATGAAACAACAGTTATATAAAGTAAATTTGGTATTAAACTTTAAATCATCCTAATGTGGAACCTCTAGAAGAACTTAGTCAGAGGGTATCGAACTCCTACCTCCACACACTATCAGTCCATTTTATGTAACACTGGAATTTAAAAAAAAATAAAAAAATCAGCACTTAGAGTGCCTCATGATATTACAATAATAATTAAATTTGGAAGAAGTGGATGAAATCCTACTTATGCTGAAGTCAGGAGCATTTCATTTTATACTCAGTGAGTATTGCATTATGCAGAACACAATAATGGCAACAAAGGCAGTGAACAATTGGTGAACAATTTCCTTGTTATATAGAGGAAGGAAGAGATTCTGGCAGGTCTGTAAGCTGAGAGCTAAGAAATCATCATCTAAGATATATGTTTAAGTTTCTTAGCACAGGTAATTCAACTTCCAGATTGTTCAAGGGGTTTTAAGTTGGGGTGTTTTTGTTTGGATTTGAAGGATTGTTGGTTGGGTTTCTTGTTGTGTTTTTTGGTGGAGAGGGGGACAGAGGTGGGGTTTTTTGTTTCAATAATAAGAAATTTTCAGATAAAGTACTAACAAGACTCTGTGTCAAAAATCTATTGACACTACTTAGAAAAATCATGAACAGGATTTAAAAATATATATTTGACTTGCATCTATCCTGCCTGTCCCCTCTTAATGGGTTAAATGCCGTGTTGGTGTGCCACTACTTTAGAAATTATTTAAAACTGTCTTCAGTGAGCTATCTTTCACAAAGTATGACAAATTCAGTTACTGATAAAAGACTGAAATTGCTTTTTTCTATTTAGAACTAATGTATGAAAAATTGCTTCTTCTAGCTTATGAATATTAAACTTGTTCTTATTTTAATCTAATGGATGAAAAAAATAGTTTCCTGTTATTACTCATGATGTTAATTTTCTTATTTTTAATCTTCTCAAGGTATGTGTCCTTTACAAAAGGATGGAAAATAGTTCTCTCATTCTGCAATGCTTCTTTTTATATTTTTCTCTAATAATGAAAACTTAGGTATATGCTTTTCTTTTAGTTGTCATTAAACTTCTCTCTCTCTCTCTCTCTCTCTCTCTCTCTCTCTCTCTGTATATATATGTATATATATGTATATATATATATATATATATGCCTGGTAATATTTTTCAGTACTCTCCATGTATAAGATTCAAGAAAAAAGCAAACCACAATTCAGCATCTCCCGGTGACTTCCTGGAATCTTCTACAGGAAGATTCCCTTCCCCACTCTGACCCCTATCTCAGTAGACCTGTGCTAAATCATCGCTAATGCTGCAGACAATACTTTGAGGAAGTAGAAGCAACAACACAAGGAAAAATTATTGCATAAATGAGGAAGGAATAGGAGCTAAGTCTCCAAGTTATGGCAAAATTAGTTTTTAAGTGTCCTAATTAAAATTTAAATAAATATCCATTTTCTCTATGTTGACTGTGAAGATTAAGTAAGGGGATACACTTGTAAACTGTACTGGGATGCTCTTTCCAAATAAACTTTCTCGCTATACTTTGAGAGCAGAATGACATAATTCAATGCTTTTCAGGCTGGACCTCCATATCCTTTTCTCCACCATTCAGTGGCTCCTGGGTACTTTGAATTTCTGGTTAAGTGGACATTTGGGGTTGCATTTGCGCTATCTTAGAACCATAGAATCATAGAATCAGTAAGGTTGGAAAATACCTGCAAGGTCAAGTCCAAATTTTGACTGAACACCACCATGTCAACAAGACCACAGCACTGAGTGCCATGTTCAGTTTTCTTGAACACTTCCAGGCATGGAGACTCCACCACTTCCATAGCAACCCATTCCAATGTTTAACTACTTACAGTGAAGAAATCCTTCCTAATATCCAACCTGAACCCCCCTGGTGCAGTTTGAGGCTGTTTCCTCTTGTCCTGTCAATGTCTGTCTGGGAAAAGAGGCTGACCCCTGCCTGGCTACACACTCCTTTCAGGCAGTTGTGGACAGTGATAAGGTTACCCCTGAGCTACATTTTTTCCAGATCTAACAACTCCGGCTCCCTCAACTGCTCCTTGCAGGACTTTGTCACTAGACCCTCCATTAACTCCAATGCTTGAGATGTTCCGGCACCCCAAAGCCTTTCTTGAAGTGAGGGCCCAAGAACTGGAAACAAGTGTCCAAGGTGATGCCTCACCTGTGCCAAGTACAGAGGGACAGTAATTTCCCTGATCCCACTGGCATTGATATGTTGTCCTCTTTTACCATGTAAGCTTAAATGCAACATTTAGCTATGGGAATGAGCCTCTTTCCCACAAGATCAGCATGACCTTTGGAGTTGTATTTGATGCTCAGATCAATTTTGGCTAAAATGATTAATCATTTTCATCTTAAATCATGTTATGTTTCCACAAAATATTGCTTTTACTTGACCTGTTTTTCTAAACTCTATTTACCTTGGCTGACCTCAGTCTTGTGATAGAAATTTTCCTCCTTCTGACTGTTTTTAATACCCAAATAGAACACCTTTCATTCACCTCACTGAAGAGAGGTGTTTGCCTAATTTTTCTGCATCTCTTTGATACTCTGTAGGTGAGTGGGTATCATTGTAGAGCTAGTTTTTTTACCCCCCTAGCAGCAACACTTTGTGTGTACTAAGGAGGAAAGCCATGAATAAGAGATATCACCACATCATTCCAGACCTGTCTAGCACACAAAAGCCAGAAGTTCTATAGTACTTTCATCTTATGTTTACCTCCTGCTATTTCATACACCACTTGTGCTGACAGGTACAGGGAGATAGTGATGGAAGTTGGTCAGTGCACTTTGTGGCGGGGACCAAGCATCTGGAACATTATCTTCGCTTTAGTACAGAAATCTTCAGTGGTTTTGGGCTCATAATGTGAGGAAAACAAGCCTTGGTTCTAGATTTCAAACCAAACTTTACACACAACTCTCTAAAACACGAGGTCTAGCAGAATTCCAGTCAATGCCATGACACTGCTGTTTTGGGCTGAGGTCAGACAAGTTAAAATGTTGCTTGAGTTTTTTATTTTTATTTTTCACTATCACTTTTAATACTGGTTTTGGGATCCATAACCTGTTGTTCTGTAGCAGAAATCCTCTGTAACAGAAATCTTGCTGCTTGCGCCATCTTTCTTTGTGCTGATAGCAGAAATTATTTTGTGTTCCAGTTTTTCATGCTTGGCCTCATTTTGTTTACTGATATAAATAAGTGTGCATGAGACACAGTAAAGCTATGATGTTCTAAGGGCAGAGGCCTCCTAGGAGGGGATGAAGTGCTAGTTAACTACTTTCCATGATGGAGAAAACCTCAGAAATATTTGTACACAAATGAAGCCCTTCTTCGAGAAAACCTGAATATCTGATGAGTTTTATCTTAAAAAATGAAGGGCTTATTTGACCATCACATACATGACAATGTCTAATACACCTCTGGTTTCCTAAACATTTTAAATGACCCAAGGACTAAATATTCTCAATTCAACAAATGTAATTTTTTCTTTAAGGCTTTTGTTAGTACTATAATACTGCTATTGCTTTTTTAAAAAGAATTTTTACTAGAAATTTTTTTTAAAGATCTACTAGACCCTATTTTATTTAGAGATTCAATTACTGACTGTAGATTTTTAGTCATTGAGATTGATCATGATTAACACACCTTACAGAGAGATGATTATTTAGTAATATGAAAATAAGGGAATTAAATTTCTCCATTGCTTCTCCAAATATACTTCCACTTGAATGACAAACTTTTGGGGAATCGAGCATTGTATTCCCACTCCAAGCTTTTCATATCAATATAATTCCAAAACATTCTTCCATTCTTCAAAAACCCCTTTTTTCCTGACACACAGGCACATAATAGAAAGAAGGAAAGGAGAAAACTCTTTTCCTCTTTTTTATTTCAAGCTTCAGTAATTCTTAAGTATTTTTTTAGTATTAGTTTATACAAGTGAATGACATGATTGAAATTCAACAACTCTGGTGTTCAGATAGTGTTGTATCATGTCTTCTTTTGTTGTTCAAGGCAATCTTTATTGTAACCTTTACATTTGTATAAGTGTTTGAACCATTAAATGTACTTGAGAACCATTTATCTTGTAGAACGAGCATAATTTTGTAATATTCCTTTTCACACTGACCAAAACGAGTATGAAGTGTTTCCTTTAAATTAAAAAAAAAAAATCATCAGAGTAAAAGGTGTTTAGTATCTAAAGTCAGAATTTCACAGTCCAATTACATTTTACCTGTAACGTGGCTTTCCCTTTCAGTATCCATTGAGTAACAAAGTACATTTACATCAAAATACTCTGTACCAGACAGTGAATAGGGAGGATGATATTAATGTTGTGATTAGTTATCACAGAAAAAAATCTTGACAAAGAATCTAAACTCAGAAAATAGTGAAATATTTTTAAATTTCAGCCACACTCAAACCATTAATTCAGAGTACCCGTAGTATAGGAGGAAGTCAAAAGAAAATATGCTTTTCTGTGGACACTTTGCCTTCCAATTCAAAATGGTATCAGGTATTATTGATTTTAAATACTGTAATTCTTCTGGCTGTTTCAAATACACACAGTGTTAAGGATATCATAGATGACTAGATAATTTCCATTAAGTGCTGTTAATTAAAAGCATTTAATTTTCCTTTATAATTTTAAACAGTGTGTTGAACTGCTTCTTAGAGGTTTCCCTTCTCAGTGTTACTTATCCCAACATTTTACTTTGTGCATATAGTTTATCCTCTATCTTCTCATAAATAATTATTCCATCCAGAATATTTGTTTTATTCAGTTTTAAATATTAAGTAATACTTTTTGTCTAGACAGAAATAATGCACTCTGCCTTGTTCCTGAAAGTTTTAAAAAAGTCATTTAGTTCAAAGTTCCATGAACTCCCTTTCTCATGAGTGAGTTGTTGATAGTTTTCTCTTCAAGAAAGGTCATACCTCACTCAGGAAATTTTTGTCAGAAATTCTCAGAGGAATCGCTTTGGCATTATATAAAAAATCCTTAAAATAAAGTATGTGATAGACAAAATGGGATTTGTTTTCCTTCTGGCTGTTTGAAAGATATTGTTACGTCCGTAGAAATACAGAATCAGAGTTTGGGAAGAGCAAAAACATTAAACCACCTTTCTTTCCTTACTGGTGTTCATAAGGTCATGTTGACAGGAGAGCGGGGACATACAGTTTAAATCTGTAAAGAAAACTGAGCATTTTGGATCACAGAATTGGAGAACAATTTACCTTTATTAACCTGATTTTCAAGTGCATTTAAACCAAGATAGACTTTTCATGCCCTTCAGGTGTTTGGTACCTAGGACAGGAAAACACCCTTGGTACTCTACTGTCAGATTCGGATCCTGAAGAGACCTGAGAAGAAAACATAAAACCACAGAAAAAAATCCAAGAAAATAAAAATGTATTTTGCTATTACTACTTAGTCTGCTTTAATAATCACAAAGAAGGTGTGGGGGTTTTTCCTATTACAAAATGTTATACAGTATTCTGCTTGGATTTCATTTGCTACTTAGTGTGATTTAATTGATTTTGCTGAACTTGTTCTTGTCTTCCAGCAGGATGCATTAGGCTCAGTTTCAATTTACTGTTTCTGAAAGTGCTGAATGGCCAAGATTTGTGGAGAAGGCAGCAAGCCTGCTGTAATTTGAGAAGAGTGCCACAGAGCCACACACTACAGAGTCTTTACAGAGCAGAAGCACAATGGTTTAATCCAAAGTAGACACAACATGGGGATGTCTGGGGTTTCTCCAAATGAATTGAAACATGCAATTCTACGTCCTAGACTTTACCCTCGAAGGGTAAATTTTATCATCAGACTTTACTGTCATTTTGGTGTTTACATGTGTTTAATATAGTTTAATCATTTCATAAAGAAACAATAATAATGGAAGACTGGACTGAAACAGGATTCAGCCTGAACTTTGGAGCTGAGAGTGACATTCACACCCACAGATGAAAGCCCTGGATCCTCTGACACAGCATGGGGAGCCTTGATGTCTCAGGAAAAAAAGCCTGATAGAATCCATTGAGCTGAATTGGCTTTCTTGTTTTACTCAAGGCAATGTAAATAAATTCAGTGGCAATTTCCAGGCTTTTAGATTTTATATTGTATATTGCAGCTGGATTTTTATTAATTTGATCAGATTACTTATGTTAGAATGATATAAAGGACAGGGTAAGAACACCCTATAGGTGTGACTGATTCTAATCCTGTACAATCTAGAGGATTAGACCCTGCTATTTGTCTGAAGAGCCTACTCTCTGCTGACATGGGTCTGAAATAAATCCTCAAATTGCTCAGCTTTTGGGGAATATAGTCAGATCTTGATATCTAGTCTATTTCTTGTCTTGAAACAGACACTTTATCTTCTGGAAATAATGTTGACTGACTTGCACAAAAGAATTTAGAGACTCAAGTTTTGGAGGCAGGTAAGCGCAGTTTCTATGGATCTAAGTTTTGTACTCAAGCATTTTATGTTTCATATGTCTAAAATTTAAAACAATCAGGAACCCAGTGGAATTCACAGCATGTGAATGGAAGTTTTGTGAAAACAGATAAGAGTATTAAGCATCATAATACCTTGTGCCTCAGCAACCCTATTTACAAATTAAATTGTCAAATAAAAATGTCTACAAATTCTAACCAACATAGTCCGCATGTTACTACTATAAGCATAAACTAAGAAAATATTTTCCTCCCTTTTTAAGACATTGGTTCTGTGCCTGATCTCAAGGCAGGTCAAGCAAGCCCTGACCAATTCTGATCCATGAGGTTTAAAACACTGAACTAAAAAGTACTGGGAGAAACAATGACATACCAGGAATCTAGTTCAGTTTGTCTTCCCCTTTTAAGCAATATAAGTGACGATATGAAAAAAAGCTGAGCAAGTTTTGTGCTGTTTCACTGCAATAGCTGCCATTTGGTTTCCGTGCTCTTGCAGATTATAAACAAATGCCAGAGTTTCTAAGAATTGCTCCTCTGCTGCACAAAGTAACTATTATGGCTTTTCTCTTAACTCTGGAAAAACCTTCAAAAGGCCCTGCAAGCACAAAATCATGGGACTTCTTCAGTTTGTTACATTTATACTGTTGGACTTCAGTTAAAAATTCAGTGTGACTGGGACAAACAAACTTTAATCGACTTGCTGGGAGCCTCAGTCACAACAGTTCCACTGTTCTCATTGTCAGCGTTCCTTTTTTAAAAAAACTCTGAAAGATTTTCTTTATCTGCATAACATTCTCTCTTGCTAATACCTGAATTGGAGCAGTATATGGCTGTGTGCCATATCTCATTTTTATGCAGAGCATACACATTTTGCGACATTCTGAGGCAAACACCTTTATCCTGGAACCCCACAGCACTCAGTGGGATCTGCTGGCTTACTCAGCACACGATGCCAAATTGTGTTTGAATTTGTCAGCAACTTTTGTCACAGTCGCAGGCAAGGTGTTACCAGCAGGATCTTTCTAGTTTCTCCTCTTTACTGTTCCCTCTTGACATACCCTTAAAAAACCAGCAAGGACAATTTTTTTCTGTGATGGAAAGGTCTCACAAACATTTTCACCTTTAGCTAATGCCTGCTTACCATTGGACTCAATGATTTTAAAAGTCTTCTCCAACCTAAATGATTATTCTAGCAGTTTTGGACTTTTCCATATTGAACATAGAGATTAGAAATAAATTGAGATTTTGACATATTTATTTCATAAATATCTTGTCTAATGGCATTAGCATTTCCATATATCACTTCGAAATACCAAAAAATACTATATTCTAGGACACCTTTTCTATAGCTCTCTCCTCATCAATGAATTGGGGCTAGCCTACATTCAACTACTCCTATAGTACTCTTATGGTACTCCTTTGCCTTTCTTAGTTTCATACAAAGTCCTGAATCGCTGTCTTTGTGTTTCTAGGCACCACACAGAAACTCTACACTGATAAAATTCAACTGTTTCTGTTGCTCCAGTCATTTCGCTCTCCGTGGCTTTTTGAACAAACCTTTTATCAAGAGTTCTGCTGGATTCAGCTTTTCAGGCAAGCTCTATGAGGGATTGCTGCTTTCTTTTCCTAGATCATGTTGTCATGAGTGAAATGTTAAAATCTCTTCATTGCTATCAAAGCTGACATAGCCTTGCAAAGAGGCAGGACTTGAACTTTTCAGGATGGGGAAAGTCAAACACAAATGGAGGTTACATGTCTCCACAGCTACACTATATTTTAAATGGTGTTTCTAGGTTTATGCTTTTAGACTTTACTAATATGCACTTTGTAAAAATGTTTGGGAGTTTTTAGGTCTTGAAGAATAAAATCCCATTTTTCTTCTGTGAGGTTTTATGAGGTAAGTGGCTGCAGCCAGGTCAGCAACAGCAACGCAGTCAAAGTCTGGGTAGACTACCTCAGCATCTTCTCTGCTCTCTGGAGAGTTTTACTGAAGGAAATGAATGCTGGATTGACTTCTTTCCATCTTTACACTCATGTGACACTCTTTAGTGCTTTAGGATTTGTTAAATTTTAATAACTGTCATCACTGAAAGGAATTAAGTGAATTATATGCAAAGGGGATTTTCCTGCAACTGACATTTTACCTTTTACATTACTCTACAAACCTCACGAGAGAGTTTGCTTGAATGACTGATGCATGTACAACTGAAATTGTATAAGAACAGCAAGTTATGTTTCTTGAAATTACGTTTTTCCCTTTCCCTTTTTGTCAGTCTTCACCCATCCATTTTGCCTGGAATGTGTTATATCCATAGAAAAGCACGTTCTAAGAATGAGAAATCATAGAAACATCAAGGACAGGTTGAATTGAACTCTGATCAACCTGGTTGAGTACAAATTGTCCCTGGCCAAGGCAGGGGGTTTATGAGTAGATGATCTTTAAGGTCTCTTTGAATCTAAAGCATTCTATGATAAGAACCATGTTGTTCTACATCCTAAATGTTAGAATAATTCCTCCAGGTCTATATGTAGAATTAAAACACTTTCTGCTGTTCGCCGTGAACTCACATGGAATTCTGCCGCCTGTGATCAGTACGCAATTTTCTATTACAATTTGCTTTTTCTTTGGACATATCAAACAGGAAACACATTCAACAATATCTGAGCTTCCAAATTCATATACAGTCTACGTAGAAACTCCTGACTTATCATAAAATCCAGTCTTTTTTTGTTTTTTTTGTTGTTGTGTTTTGTTTGGGTTTTTTTGTTTGTTTGTTTGTTTTGGTTTGGGTTTTTTTTGTGGTTATTTTTTTGGGGACTGGTTGGTTGGTTGGTTAGTTGGTTTTCACCCAGATGTTCATTACCTCATTTTAGTTGTCATTGCAGCAGTAAGCTGTCACTTGGCAGGAGTCAGAGGTCTCCCTGTTGAAGCCGTTCCCCCAGTAAGGCTTGGAGGCCAGGGAACAGCACCGCCATCTAGCGCGGCACAGCGCGCGTCCTTCCCGCCAGGATGGGCCGGAAAACTCCTGTGCTTGTAGCAAGATGCATCCTTTGGGGTGGCATCTCAGAGGTGAAAATTTGCAAAACGAGCCCCACGCCTAAGATTCTTCTGCAGAGATCCATATGTTCAGAGAAAACTCGTCTCAGTGCTTTTAAAGCACAAAAGTTTGACATTCAGCTCGTGGTGATTTTTAAATGTGTGAGCTTGTGTAGGCTTCTGTTTGGGTTTGTGGAGTTTTTTGCCAATATTACTCTTTTTTTTTTTTTTCCCCACCTACCAAGTGCTTTAACTGCCATAATACATTTTATAGCTAACTTTCTGACCTAAAAATTTTAATCTCTTATTCAGATCCCTCCAATTTTTGCTTCATCCTAGGCCTTTTTTAATGATTTTCCTCTTTTCAAACTATAATGACTGAACAGTCAAATTCGGTCATTGCATAATCTACTAAAGCAATTTGCCCTTTTAGTGGGTTTTACCTGACCATTATTGCTGTATTTTCTCTGCCAGTAGTATGGTAAATATGACCTTTTCCATGACTAGCAAAAGGCTACAGATTTTGTCTTGATCTGACTGTGCAGCTCTCAAGACTTGTCTGGACTTGTCCTGGCCTGAGCTACTCTTCTCACCTTTTTATAATTCTCTGTTGGTCTAATTCCTAGCTTTAGTCACCCCCTGTGAATAGACTTGACTGTAAAGGTCTGACAGACCAGGTTATTCACTCTTCCTAAAGAGCACTAGCCCTTTACGGCAAATGAAGTTGAGGGAGGCCATGGTGCAGTCTTCAAACTTCAACTGGGGATCGGTGAAAAAAGCAGACTGTGACAAGAAAGTATCACCTAAACTGAAGATCTATTTGTAAACATCTCGGGATGCTGATGGTCTGCCACCACGTCCATGCTTGATGCAGATAACTAAAATCGACCCTGTGATGCAATAGATGTGAACAGTGAGCACAACAGCAAAGAAAAAAAGTAGTTATTAATTAGGTGTTGAATAACAATCTTAGTGACATCAATAGTAAGGTATTTCAGTATGAATTTGGACTATAACTTCATATGACTGTAGCAATACCAATCAGTTGGTTCTATTTTATTTAGACTGTTAAGATTATTATTATTAGGTTAAAAATAAATTCTTGGCTCTGCAGGTGCCTTTATGGGGATTTTTTGGCTGTAACCGTTCTTTGAGTATAACATACCCATAACAGGCATTATCAACTCTCCTTGGAACTGAAAAGATCTATTTAATCTTTCATCTAATTTCTTTACATTTCATCCTTTTGCTATTCCTGAAAACACAATTAGTGTGCAAGACCTGTCTATTGTAACTTCCTCCTATTGAATACTAAAATTGATTACATAGCACATCAATACTAAAGGAGAAGACATTGGAAGAACATTTTGGACTGTAAAGCACTTATTAGTTTTGGTTTATTAAACACCTGTAATAAAAATTAGGTTTTCTATGAGATCTGTAGTGCAAATTCTATGTCATCTGATCTAATTTCTCATAATAGCATCATTTGCATCTTTTATTAGTTAGAGACAAAAGTGGCAGCACTAAGAATCAAGTACTGATTTACCTGGATTATATCTTCCCCAACTATACCATTTGGGATTTTAAAGGACAGTGATGCTAAAAAATCTTATTTTTGAAAAATTTCATCCAAATGCAATGTTTGTTATAAATTCCACAGGTGTACACAAATGGGTTATTTTATTTTGACTCCAGTCCGTTAATTGTGCCAGCATTTGAAAGTAAATAAATATATAAATTACAACAATATTTTAAAAAAATGAAAGTCTCTGCAGTTTTCATAAGGACAAAAGTTTAGGGGATAATTATCTTCAAGAACAAAGAAAGAATTTCAGTTATGAAACGTGGTTTTATCCCTTTGTCATATACAAGTCAAAAAGCCCGTATGTGTAGCTCTTGAGAATACTAAGGCATTTTATCAAAACTTTTTTAGTGTCTTCTTAACATCTTCTAGATGCTTGAAATACCTACTGTTGGGTTTCCTTAGGCTCCTGAGTAGAATGAATTCAGTCCCATATTTCAAGAAGGAGCCATTAACAAGCAGTTTGTCATACACTGTAAACCCTTTCTTCTGGAAGCGCTTTGCAAGAACTTTCCTTGGCATTTGCAATTACTGTCATGATGAATGATGTGTCATCTTCTTCCTTCTCCCCACTTTGCTGGAGAACTGTCCTGAAATTCTCAGCACTGTACTGCAACTGGAAACAGTGCAGTTCTCAATAATTTTCAATGCAATAATTATTTACCTATGTACATACCTACTTTTTTGGCCCTGCCTCTGAAACAAAGGATGGGCAGAGGGCAGGGATGGGATGCAAAAGAGGGGCAGAGTGCTCAGGATCTTTTTATGCTGTTGAAGATGAAATTGAGATTCTGGATTTTTAATTCTTTGTAATTTACTACTGTACACAAAAAATTAGCAGCTACAAATTTGCATGAGAAAAACAACCATTTTTCTGAAAAAAAATGTATTGCTCCTACAACAAAATACTTTTGTCCTCTAAATTTGCCTCACTCTTGCACAGAGGTAGAAATTTCTGCAAACCCTGACACTAATCTGTAGCTAAAAATTATTTAGCCAATGCTCCAGAATTCAATCCAGCTGAAGTCATCTGCCTCACAACATTTTGGTTCCAGGTATCAGAGTCAAAACCACTTAAAACTCACAATTTTTTGGAGTGAAAAAAAAAAAAAAAAACAACCAGTCAAAAAACCCCCAATGAAACCAGCCAGGATCTTTAGCAGAAATGCAGTTACCCTGCAGAAAAGTTGCCTGATAGATGAACTTTCAAGTCTCCTTCACCATGAGGAAATTAGAGATCAAGATGGTTCTCTTTTGTTCAATCTGTTGGTGAATTGAATTCGAAGTAATTTTTCTTCTTACTAATACTGTAGTATTTGAACTTTATTTGGACAAGTGACAAGTGGGAAATCTGTTTAACAGAAGGTGCCTGAGTTCTCAGAAACCCTTTAGGATTTGTGGAGTATCAAAGAGAAAGTTTAAATCAGGACATTCAGATATGAAACATGCTGCAGATGCTAGCTGTAATGACATCCTGCAAGCCTGTCTCTCAGATTATTCCTTTAGATAAAAGTATATATATATGTGTATATATATATTTAAATATATTTAAAGTGGCATTTGTAATAACCTCTTTCTTGTTCACAGTCATATATTTTATTCTGTATGATCCTAACTTTTCTTTTTTCTAGCTATGTCAGACACTTTCATTTCACCAGCAATTTTCCGGAGTGCTGTCTTTAAAGAAAAATCAAAAAATGTCACAAACTGAGTTGCTTAACACATTCTTGATATTTTGAAAATAATAAATAAAAATAAATTAATCCTAATTTTATGAAACTGATTCCAGACAATTTCAGAATCAGAAGACCTTCTGTGATAAATGCACAATTTTCCTTTCTGGTCTGATTCATCTGTTTATACACTTCTGCTTCTGGATCAAAACTTCATGCCTGTTTTTTCAATAGGTATTAAAAATACTGCTAAAATACTCTAGTTCAGAAAGCCCCTACATTCTAATCAAAAGATGGAAAATATTTCTCTACTTTCCCCTCTTTCTTAACAACGACTACAGTCTGCTATTAAAGCAGTACATGATACTAGGTTAATCTTTGCTATGACTCTGTAAGAGCTCTTGCAGCTAGTAGAACACAAGACAAACTGACTTCAGCCTTCTCCCATTAGTGTGGATAGCCTAAACTATGATACCACATAAAAACTTTGCGGATCAAAAGTAATATCTTTATGATACCAAAGTCATACTTCAGCATGCATTCTCAAATTTGAATTTTCACTAAGAAGTTGGGGTTTTTAGCTAGGTGTTTGCAAATCTTTGCTTACTGTCTTTGGACAGCACAGTAGGGAGGGTATCAGACCTACTTTCTCAAAAAATCTTTCTATTTCTTAGAAATTATCTCAAACATGTTGCAGCCTTATTCAGTATGACCTAAATATCAACCTTTGTCAGTGACAAAAAAACAAACAAAAAAAAAACAACAAAAAAACCCCAAAACAACAAAAAAAAACCAACCAAAAAACCCCAAAGAAAATTCTTACTCTGCCTTACTGACTCCTTTTATTTATAAAATGCTTTATTGTTCTGTTGGGATGCCAGTGAGATGCTTCATAAATGATCATTTACATAACGATTCCCCTACCCATCGTTATGATTAGCAGTACCAGTTGTTAAGGGTATTTTCTTTTAAGGATACGGCAGATGCTTTGCTACTTAGGAGAAATTTGTTGATAAAATTCCTACAGCAGGGCACAGCTAAAAAATATTTTCTCCCTTAGACCGTTTTCAAGATTTGGGGTTTTTTTTTTTTTTAGAAGACATGCAAAGGAATATTTTATCAAAACACTTCAGGATTGTCTCTTGTTCAGCCTCACATTTGCACTTGCAGTTTGAGAGCAGGCATTGTTATCTTTCACTCAGGTGTGCCAAGTGCCCACCAAAGGAGGGAGTCCTTTCCTTTTGGCAGCTGGACATGGAATGGAGCAGCTGCAAGGCAGTAAATGAGCACTTGCAATGGGGACTGCTTGAGACAGCGGCTCCTTGCTTTACTCAGAACTAAGAAAAAGCAAGTATTTGGACTAAGATCTTCTTGTAGCTATGTGGAAATCCTTGCCTATTTCTTTTATCTTTGTTAAGTTTTCAACTACTGCCTAGAACCAAGAAACATTTGTTCTGAAACCAACGGATTTGTATTGAAGGTTTGAATCTGAAAAGATAAGGTTTTATTTTATACATTCACATTTTTCTTAATTAAAGACTTTTTTTTAACAGATATTGTATCTTTGTATGTCTAAACAGTTTGCTTTTTATTGATAAGAACAATTAAATTTTTTCTATTACACAAAGCAAGTGGATTTGAAAATTAATCTGTTTAGTTTTTTATCTTTTGGTAAATCAAGTAACTTTTGAAGAAAATAAAGATGTAAGGATATGCTGGGACTGCAAACTATACAGAACTTTGAGACTGATCTGCTTGAAGCTTAAAGTTTATTAAAGCTAAGCTGGCATTTATGTAGACATGGATGGCAATAAATTTCTTTCAACAAAAAACATCAATCAATATATAGGAAAAAAAAAGAAGAATATTTTCATCCCAAAACTCCACTTTTTCCTTCCTTTCCCCACTGTTTATTAGTTCTGATTCCTATTCCCAGCTGTTCTTTCCAAATCTCCTTATCCACACCTGTGATGTATTTGTTTCCTGGGAGAGTGCCTGCCCAGCTGAAGTTGTTCAGGTGGTTTCAGAAAGAAGGAGGGCTCCTTTCTCTCCAGGTGAAAAGCTTGTTCCACAGATTTGGTTTAATCTCCAAGAACAGGCTATATCACAAGGCTTGAAAGATTTCTGGTCCAGGACTCAGTCTGACTGCTCCTTTTTCTGATCAGCTGTCATACAAGAAGCAAAGTATACGGCCACAGATGAGTCACAAAGACCCTTTCTGTCACAGCAGGATGTTAAGGTAATTGCATGATGAATTTCATGTCTTTCCTTTAAAGAGAAACACTAATCATTTATCTAGAACTGGAAACTTTGAGTGTGTTTAAAATGTGCAGTGAGGTCTGTAGTGATGGATGGATGTCTATATGGGCTGCTGACTTTAATGACATGTGGTGCTCCTATTAGTTCTGAAAAGATGTTTAAGATGAGATATTGTGAAATAGAATTAGGCTGTTTTTGCATTAATCTTATACCTTAAACTTTGTGTGCTTCTTGGACGTTCCTAGATTGTTTATTTTGCTTTATATAACTTAAAATGGAAACTGGCAGTGATGAAGTATGAGCAGGTTGTTCTTAGAAATCTTTTTGTTTCTAAATGCTTTCAAAGGGTGTGGCAAATTCTTTAAAAGTACAGCACTTTAAAAGTCACACTATTGGCAGCCTGGTGTTTTAGAACAGTCTGTGAGCATAGTTTGCAATCTCTCTTCAAGCAATGGGAGATTTAAAAAAAAAGATAGCACTCTGGAAATTATATGGTGTGTTGCTTAAAACTTGTCAAAAAATGGACGCTATGGTGGAACTAGATGTTATTTTTGTGTAGGAGTAGAGTCAGATGAATGCTTCATTCTGGATGAGAGAACATAATTATCTGGCTTGTAATAGCCAAAGAGCCATCTGAGAAACCAAAGACACTGAAAATGTTTCTTTTCTGTTCTCTAAACATTGATGTCAGTTTGGTGATTAATTGTATGTCTTGGTCAAATTCAGCTGTGATGAAGTTCTTTCTACTAGAAAACTAATTCTAACTCATTTGTTTGTTTGTTTTGATATGCAATGTTATGTCAGACTGTTTGGTGTAGCAGTAGTCCACTCAAAAGCGCCATGTAAGTGTGGAATGCTGTTATGTAAAATGTGATTTTTCGATTAACAGTTATCAGTCATGCACCTGGACATAATGTCTTATCTATTGTTCCCTAGAAAGATTTTTGTTGTTGTTGTTGTTGTTGTTGTTGTGATCTAAGGATACTTTGCCTTGAGTGTGCATATCCTAGATGGGAGTGTGCTGAAGATGTAGCCAGAGCTGTGGGCAAATTAGAGGCACAAATAAGATGCAAAAGAGCGAAATCTGTAAAGGTGATGATAGGCATGTTCACCTCTGAGGTGGCACATGGGAACACAGAGAAATTTTTGCAGGAAACTCTGGAACTCTAGAGTGTTCTGACAATACCTGCAATTAATAAAAATTTATAGTGGAAAGAATAAGCATGATGCCTATGAATATATTCTTTGGAGAATGGAGGGAGAAAAAAGATTTTGTTAGTTTATGTGTTTAAAAATGATATTAATAAAGGAATAAATTAAAAATGTACAAAACTGTGTTAGATAAGCTGCGAAAATCAAAATAAAGCCCATAAACTTTGACAAATATAGTGAAAATGAGGAAAGGCATAAAGTTGTTATATAGTGCAGTCAAGAGCACAAGTAATCTGGATCAAATCCAAACAATTATTCTTTTGCATTAACATGTTGATGTGACGAAAAGGGGTGTACAGGGAAACGAATTAGAAATTTTGCTGTATGACTGGTTAGGAAAGACATTTCCATTAGGAAGAAATGCAGTGATAAGACTGTTTTTTAAAACTGATGAGATCTCTTTTGTGTACAACTTGAGAGTTGAACTCCAAGTTGAACCCTGAGGGAAGACAGTCAGCATAATAATAAAATTGAATGCTTATATTGTGGCTTGAAAGAAAAATAACATTTTTGGCTTTCTTAGTTTGGTATAATAACAGTTGAAAGGGGGTGTGTATTCTCTTAAGTTTCAGAAGTAGAAAGTTAGTAGTGATTAGGGTAAAGAACAACAGTGATGGAAAAGCTGGCAGTTATATACTCTGTGCAAGCACATTTGGGCTGAACACTGGAGGTCTATGGAGAAGGTGGTGAAATGGTTTTGTGGCTGGAGTAATGAGAGAACACAGGGTGCATATCTTAAGTTGGGTGGGAACTTTTTTTGAATTATTTATGAAATTTGTTTGCCACATCTGATGAACTGGGTTGAAGAATCTGATATGTAGCATTGGACAAATGCAAATGTTCTCTGTAATGTTTTGGAGGCTAATCAGACTCCTTAACATCTAAATATAAACCAGTTTCCTAAGAATTGTGCCAATATTATACATTTTCCACCAGACTCCACAGGTTTTGAATTTGTTTGTGGAATTACCATAATCATATTTGTGCATTAGGCCCATTCTTAAACTAAGAAAGTGTCCATTTCCTCTTTTATTTCTTTTTTCCCTTTTCCACATTTTTCCATCTGGAATCATCTGTGTGTAGCCAAAGTCAAGGAATAAATGAACTGAATTCCTTTCATTGTGCTTCTTCCTTTGAAAATCCTTAGATAGGACAGATATTTAAATATATCCTACTGAAAACACTGTAGGCTTTTGTACTGGAACTGGTCTCTCCTTGCAGAATTCTTGGTATTCTTGGTATTCTTCCTTTCATGAGTGGAGGTTGCAGCATTTCTTGTTTCTAAAAAAAGTGTTTCAATTTCACAGTTGAAATGCATAATTCCAAGAGAATATATTATCAGAATTCTTTAGAATTTCACTTAAAAGATATGCCCCTTTACCAAAGCAGGCCAAAAACATTCACAAAGCTGCCTTTCAAATTACAAGGAGAAGAAAAAACTCAAATTGAAATTAAATTCCAGGACCATTATATAGAGACTATGTTCTTTGCAGAAAAGTTCTCTAACTCCTATGGAAGAAAAAAAGAGAGTCTTGGATGATTATATCCCTTATATAAAGCATGTAGCTTAATCTTTCATTAAAGAACTTGAGGCAATGTCATGATAATGTTTCCAAGCATCCCATATTGGATTCTTGTATTTGAAATATTTTTCAAGCATTTATATCTGATAGTCAAGACTTGAATAAAACTGTTTGTTTACAGTTACATAACATAAAATACATTTAAAATATTTTCAGAATAAAACAAGGGAAGAACTTGAAGTTTCTGTGCTCTTTCTTTTTCTTTTTTGAATACATTCTCTCATGGATAAGGAGGTAGATTACTACATAGTAGTAGGGCGAAGTAAAATGATAAAAGCAGTTCCTTGGCAGAAAGTGAATGAAATACAAGTCAAATAATTGTGCTCTTTGACAGAGATTCCAATCTATGAGTGTGTATGGGGTGGTTTCTTTGGTTTTTATTTTTACCTCTGCAATATCAAACAAGCATGGTTAAGATCTACCCAGTAGGATCTAAAAGGAGCTGAGTTATTTTCCACAGTGGTGTCTAATCAGCCTCATAGCTCTACTTATTTAAACTCTATGATGGAAGTTCAGAAACCTGGTTTCAATGAAAATACCTAACTTTGAGTGACACGATCTCCAAATAGATCTTGACCCAGCTAAGAATGCTGAAAGGATTTGCAGTCATTTAAACTGTTATGTAAAGCTGATATTATGGCACAGGTGGATCTTTGTTGGGCATGAGGTTTTTGTTTGTTTGTTTTTATGGTACTGTCAGGCTCAAATGTTTTTGAATGCCTCTAAGAATTCAATACAATGGATGTTATTCTGACATTTCTGCACCTCACAGCAGTATTTCAACAGCAGAGGGGACAAAAACATCAAAACACACAAAGAAGTCCCGTGAAAGACCAAATTGCCACAGAAAAGAGGTGACAAGATTGAAAGGTTCAGGAGTGTTTGTGTGCATTTTTAAAAATGATTATAACATAATTATTTACACTTACATTTTCAATGCAAAAGATTAGGATATGAATTCTTGGAAATTATATGGGGGCATGATGAAGCCAGACTCTAAAGCATTTATTTGGAAACAAGAATATGGTACTGGGGTTTTTTTGTTGTTTTTTGGCCAGCATGTGGTTTTGAACCCTTAGGACACTAAATGGGTGCTCAAACTGGGCTATAACTTTTTCTTTTTTTAATGTCTTTTCCTCAGAAGTTCAAAGTTATCATATTTTTTCTAATGTGAGAAGAAAAATTTGTTATTTTCTCGTGAAACTTTACTTCTGTCCTCCAGACAGCCCTGGAGGACAGTGAAAGATTGGTATCTCAAAACTTTCAAAATAATCCACATTATTGCTGGCAGCCCTGACAAAAAGAATGCTATTAGTTGAGTCCCACAGGACATGTTAGTAGACCAACCACCCCATACTGTGAACATACTTATTATCTTCATTGGTTTTGAGATCATGAAATGGACAATTCCAGAGGGCATTGCTTCTGCTTCTGCAAATAGAAGCTCTGACATTAAGGCCTTGCCCAGTGCACAAAGCTAAAAATCCATGTAGTTTCTGAATAGTTAAGAAATGTCTTAAAGTAATGTAAAATATGTTAAAGAAATATGTTAAACAGTTAAAGAAACTTGGTTTAAAATAAATTAAAATAATTCTTCCAAACACTCAGCTCTTTGGATCCAGGTTTATGTTGATCACTTTTTAAAAAATAACAGAGCTCTCAGTTAATTAAAGAACCCTTGTATTACAGTATTTTTTTTTTACTTCCAAATTCTTTTAGCTATTACTAATTATTTCTTTGTTTGCTTTGATTAGAGGGTCAATTTCTGCTTAGCTAGGTTCAGCTTGATCAGACTAAAGACTTTACTAATGAGATAAGGAAATAGCATCCTTTAATTCTGATCATAACATAAAGGAAAAAAATCTTCTGAGTAGCCAAAACCTTTATTCCATAAGGTTAGCTGGAAATGCCACAAGAACTCATTAGATCATTGGATTAGAAGAGATTAAAATGTGTATTTGCAAAATCTTATCACTTCTGATCTACCATTGAAACAAGAAATGGAAATTCATGGCTATAAGGACATACTGTGGGACCCAAACCAAACATAAACACTCAAAACAGCCCTCTCTACAAGAAAACAAACAGTAAAACAAACACACCAGCCTGAGTTAATCTAGTCTGTTATATTTAAGCAGAACATCACATACATACAGAAACTTACTAAGGATTTATGAAAAGGATTTGCTCTTCAGTCTTACCTAGGTATTCAAGCTCTAAAATATTGACAGATATTTTGCTTTTAGCACTGTACCTTAAGTTCTATCACATTTTTAGTACTAAAGTATGCCTTAGTTGGAAAAGAGAGCCATGTACTGGCATTGCAGAAGTTATCACAAATGTCGTTCTTGGCCTCTTGATAAACGTTTTTCTCTGTGGAACTGTAAGTTTTTCCTTTTGACTTGCCTCTATTTTATATGACTAATTGAAACATCAGAGATGCACCAGCATGTTTAACTCTTCTTAGCCACTGGGGAGTTAGGCAATCTTTTCTTATGCACAGAAACACTTCTATAACATTTTTGAAACATGTGGTTTGTACAAATGCCATTAAGGAGAGTGTATGCAATTTCCTAAGAGCCTTTTTAGGTTTCTCAAATATATTTGTGAAGTAATTATAGCCTGATTGCAGTTACTTAGCATATGTCATAGTAAAATGTCATAATGGCACTGAATCATTTTAATGAACAAAACTCACAATGCTGTAGATACGAATAAAATTCAAAGTTTAGCAAAGGAGACATCCACTAGGGGATCATAAGTATCATTCAGTGTAAAAATGCTCCTCCACTCTGCTGTATTTTAATTACTCTTCCTTTGAATCCTGTCATCAGAACCACCTCCCTTTCAGCTGAGTAAGAACTGATGGCTCTCCCATTGAAGCCTGTCTCTTATCCAGCCAGAAGGGTCACTTTTAAGTTTCATGAGGTAAGAGGTAGTCTCTCTCCCTATGAAGTTGAGTGAGCTGTCAGTTTTAGCCCCTGCTGACTGAGGAGCAGAGAGCTGAGATCACAATAGCACCTCTGATACGCTGGCATGTCAGGAAGAGATTCATTAGGACTAAAATGCCATTCTTAAAAGCACAGCCTTCAGTGCAGCAGTTGCTTTTGTTCTCTGCTGGCCCTGTGCTTTCACTCCTTGTGATAGCTAGACCACATTTCCAACAACAAAAGGGCTTTAGCTTTTTTATGTAGACTAGGCAGACATTGTGAGGATAGGTCATGAAAATTGGTGGAAAAATAAATCTGTAAGATTTGCTGTATCTAAGTGAGGTCAGAATTAATGCACTGATGCTCTTTGGTACTTTTGTCTTGGTGGTTTTTAATAGGTTTGATTGAGCACAAATGTTTCTAGCAGCTTTCAGAGCTTCCTAACAAAATTAGAGGCACAATGAAGACTCTTTTTGCTTCATTTGATTTCCTTTAAGCTGTCCAAATATCTCACTAAAATCATAATCTTTTAATTAAAAGAGCCCAACCGATCAGATTATATATGATATATTTTAGGAGAATTTATAGATGCCATGTAAACCTATTTTTTACTATATTTAATTTCCAGAGGATTCATAGAAGGATAGATTTTCATTCTGAGACTTAATAAAACTGCCTCTTCTTGCTAAATGCCAGAATAATGCAGCAACAGCACAGAAAAAAAAAACATATCTTATTTTTGTACCCACATGTTATTATGAAGTATTTTAGGCTGTTCTGGTTTTAGCAATGGAGTTTTGAGGTGCCTACTAATCTTCTTAAAAATTACGAATTCTTCCCGTGTTTAAGGAATAGCCATTTAAGTCAGTTATGTACTGTGGTTTCACGACTCCAGTTTTCCATGTCCTACCTTGTAAAATCAGGCTGATAATCTCAGTCTGATATGCTATAAAGAGAAATCCATTGTTGATCATGAAGCTGTTCCACCTTTGGAATGGGCATTTATTAATGTTTAAAAGGGACTTCTAGGTTTTGTGGCAAACACCAAACTTTTCATTGGAGTTTTGCATGGCTTTTAAATGAGAAAAGTTTGAAGACTGCAAGCAGTAACCTTGCTGCTGTACACCAGGGAATTGCTGATTTTGCTATATAAGTAGTTGCAAAACAGCAATACATCAAATAACCTTATAAGTCTGCCTAAGCACAAAATCTTTTATTTCTTTGTAGTGAAGGAGTGAAACAAGTTTTGCAGCAGTTTTGGGGACACAACGTCTTGGGAAAAGCAGGAGTATGAGAAACTATTGGCAGGCTTAAATTGTTGAAACACAGCTGTCCTTGCTGGAGTTCTGAAAGGGGTGTTACACCTGTGAATTGTAAAATTGGCTGCTGATGTTGCTATCAAGACACCTGCTCAGGCATTCCCATAATTGCGAATAAATCAACTTTGGGAATTTAGTATTCTCTGCTGTAATCCACTTGTTTCTTTCACAATGAATTAATTACAGCACCTGGAATCAGTTCTTTTCCAGTCACTAGGAAGTTACAGTAACATTTTCTTCCCCAGAGTTTTTGTACTATTATATTGTATCTTGTTCAACATATTTTTTTATATTTATGCTTTTTGAATTTTTATGATTATAGTTTCACCATTTAATGTATGTGAAATTCTCATTAGAAAAAATAGGAGAACCTACCATGTACTCCTTGTTACAAAAAAGCTATTCAACTTCTTGCAGCCCAAAGAAATGTGGTAAGGACCCTTGGGAGGAGAATCACCAGTTTAACAGTTTGAGAGCTTTTTGCTAGTTAATGTCAAACACTAACAGAGTCTCTTCCTGTACTTATGTCTCACTCTCAGCTTTTTCTATTGCAGACAATCTAAAATGCTCTACAGAGACAACTGCTTGACTTTATCACAATAATCCTTTACTTTAGGGCTTAAAATCAGGATAGACATTTTTATTGCTTTTTTCTCTGGAAGACACTGGATGTCACAGTACTATGAGAACAAATTGTTGTAGAAATCAGAGTTCTTCTCTTAGGCTGATACAACTTGAGATATTTGTGAATATTGGCAGGGTTTATTTACAGTCTGATTTTATATAGATATTTTTAGGAAATTTCTAGAATTTTCTGTAGACATGAGAAAACTTAGCTTCTTTTGGTTTCTTTTAATTTGCACTTATTCTTACTCCAGTGTTCATTTGAAACACAGACCGTATTCAAGTGACTCTTTAAGACTGATAACTTTTCATGTTGTCAATTTGCACTTATAACAGTGTAAGCAAGAAAAGTTAACTTACAGCTCAGTAAGGCAGAGCCTTTTGTGCCCTTGAATTCAGGAGTTAGTATTCAGCCTTTTTTCTAACCTGTTGATTCCTGTTTGCTTAAACTAAAGTAACTGCATCTTTGTGCTGAGAATTGCCTCTAAGTGAGAAGTGGAGTGAGAATTCGGAAAGTGATTTTTTTTTTTATCAAAGATGTTGTTAGGTGAATGGTGCTTTCAGATAATGCTGAGTACCTGCCTGCAAGGAATCACACTCAGACTGGGAATCCAAAATCACTAGTAGAGAAATTGCAGGCAGGTTAAAATGATGTTTACTTTCATTTGGGTCTGAATGCTGTCAGGAACAAGTCACGGACATTCACTTGCTGCTGTTTTCCACGATGCTGATAATGATTGTCATTGAATAAATTTCTTAAGGCACTTATCTAAAGAAGTGCAGTTGACCTGATTTAAAGGTCTTATGCATAGCACAGGACCTTATTGATGTCCTAAGTCATTGCTGCAGGAAATTATATTGTATTATCCCTTCAATAAAACAATGAACTTCTATTTTTAGATTATTCTGGAAGACTCTCCAGAGTCCTTTGTGGCCAAATAATTGTTATCCTGGATCCTGGCTGACTGTCAGACCCCCAACCAGCTGCTCTCTTGGTCACTCTCCTCAGCAAGACAGGATCAGAAAATAAGGTCAAAAAGTGCAGCATAAAGACAAGGAAATCACTTGCTAATTACCTTCATGGGCAAAATAAACTTGACTAGGGAAGATTAATTGCCAATTAAAATAGAATAGGAGAGTGAGAAACAAAGACAAAAGTAAACCCACTTTGCCCTCATCCCTCCTTCTCAGGATCAAATTCACTCATGGTGCTTTTACATCCTCTCCCACCAAGCATTGTGTGGATATCTGCTCTGTGTTCCTGCCCATGGGTTGCAGTTGGATACACACCCCCATACCGTCTGCATGAGCTGCAGGTTTGATCTCTGTTCTTCTGCCTGGAGAACCTCCTCCCACTCCTGCACTGACATTGGTGTCTGCAGGGCTTTTTTGGTCACTTTTTTCACTCTCCATCTCATAACTGGCATGCAGCACTTTTTGCCCTTTCTTAAATACATTATCACAAGGAGACCAGTGCTGTTCATGGGCTCAGCTTTGAACAGCAGTAAAGCTGGCCAGGACTGGTTCTCTCTACGGGGGTGGCTCTGTTCTCTTGTCACACAAGGCACCCTGGCAGGTCCCCACAATCATAAACTTGTCACCTAATCCATTAATAACTTCTACTGAGTAGCATAAGGCTTTTCTTTATCTGCTTTCTGCTGTGACACTTTCCCTGTGGAGCAGTAAAAGTGAACTGACAAATGCCTGTGTGACCTGATGTTTGATAACAACACTTAAACCACAAAACTTTTCAAAGGATTTTTCTTGCATTTTCTTAGATCATGAAGGGACTGTTTAGTACTTTCTATAAATTGGTTTAATCTATAAATCTTTAGGTATAATCTTCATAATTTTTTATAAATATTTAAATATAAATCTATAAATAATCTTTCTATAAGTTAGTTTGTGTCAGTGAAGAATATGTGAAGAAAGAGTACTGTAGGGATTAAACACCATATCTTCTGTAACATTCCTAAGATATACTTAGGTAAACTAAAGTTACACATTTTCCTTTGGTTATAATAAGACATTTAAAAATTTTGACCGTGCTCCACTTAGGTTTGACTGAAGAACTTCTAACAATGATATTTCCTAACTTGGTATTGTAATTATATACATACACACACACACATATATGCACAACAGCTTTTTGCATCATGAGTATTCTTCCATTTTAGAGATTTCAATGAAGAACTTAGTTTTTCAGCTAAGAAAGTGAAAATGGTTAAAATTACCTTGTACTTATTAAAAACATTCTATAGCAGTGGAAGAATTCAACTGTAGTTTAGAAATGTTATTGAAGTAAACCAACTCTGAAGTTTTGAAAATTACTATACCACTTCCTGTTAAAAACAAAATATTTTAAATCAGAGTGTGTTCTTAATATTGCAATCGCACATAAGCACCCATTAGAACAACCACACACTATTACTAATTGTCAGGAGCAATGGAAGTTTTACAAAGCTTTTAGGTACAGTAGTAGAAAGTTTCATCAACTATGACAGTTATGGATTATTAAAAATACTTGTACATTGAAAACTGAAGGTCATACCAGCAATTCCAGGGGTAGTTTTAAAGCATTAAATAGACCTGCTTCTGTAAAATAATGTTTTTATAGGATATGCCTCACTTCTTGCTTCATTTAGGAATGATAACCTTTATTCAATCAGTTGAGTCTGCTAGAGTAGATGTGTTATTTCATTGAATATTGGCATGGAATGCCCATGCAGCTGCACTACTGCATGAAGCAGTCCTTAGCAGTGCTGCAGAAAACTCACACCGTGACACTCTGCGTGTGCTTTCTTTTGATGATTAGTCTTATTTCATGGTATTTACTTCACCACTCCAGTGAGTTTGCTGAGCAGATATTTATAAATCTCTTAAGTGCACCCTGACAGTAGGGAATCAAAGAAAGGCATGAACAGAAGACAACATCACAGATGATCCTGAGTTGGAAGGATCTGACTAGGATCATAGATTCCAATTCCTGGCCCTGCACAGAACACCCCAAGTGTCACACCACGTGCCTAAGAACATTGTCCAAATGTTTCTTTAAACTCTCTCAGGCTTGGCACTGTGACCACTTCCCTAGAGAGCCTGTTCCAGTGCCCAGCCATCCTCTGTATGAAGGACTTTCCTTATATCTTACCTAGACCTCCCCTGACACAGCTTTGTGCTATTCCCTTGGATTTGGCATCATATCTTGTACTTACTAGAGATTTTCAGTACTTATTATGGGAGATATAGTGACATCTTATTCTTTTATGAAACCACTTGTTTATTTTCACTTTACAAATGAAAAAACTTCAATTCTCCTTTGTATATATCACCACAGGATCTCTATGATACAAAGCTTTATGTTTTTCTATGTCTCTCTGAAACCCTGATTTGAGGAACAGCTTTGAGCTGTGGAGCAAAAGAAATGCTTCTTTTTTTATTTCCATCCCTTTTTTGTCTAAATCTTTCCATGAATGGTTTTGCACTTTATGCAGCGATTTATACATCATGCAACTTGTGTTTGACCAGGGGATGAACAACAGGAATGGCTTTTACACTGGGGTCTCCTCTTTGTCACCATGTGAGGGTTACAAGTGACAGCACATAAGGGCTTACAAAGAAAGCCAGTCATCCTTTCATAATTTTGAATTTTGACTAAGAATGAGCTAATGAAATGTTTCATTTGGCTTTACAGACAAAACAAGCTTTTAAAGCAGAGAGTTTTTATTGGCCAAGAATTCTTATTCTCTTGAAATGTGTAGAAGACCCTAAAAGAGACACTTGTTGGCTCATGTTTAAGATGTGACTGACAGACAAAATATTTTCAGGCCCCTGAATAGTTCCACTCTACAGGCTATATCCTCTTCTGGTGACAGCATTGAGTAAATAACCACATTTAATTGCTGTTATGGGATCTCTGTAAATCTCAGTGATGAATGACAGTGAACATATTCTCCATAGAAATTGTAAGCGTTACCGTAGCTTACTATCAATGATGACAGCAACAACAAAAGATTCAAGACTAATTGAAAATTAGATTTCCCAGAACTCAACAGCACTTCCTTTAGACCAGCTTTCCATGAGAAAGAAAAATTAATATCTATTTTATATTTTTAATTAGACTTTTCTCCTTATTTTAAGTGAAAATTCCACTTCTTTTAGTCTTCAGATAGGCCAAAGAGACAATATTCTTGGAGTTTTAACCTGTCCTGGAGGTGAGCATGCAGAAAAAAACTTTACATTTAAAAATGAAGCTGGGAACTTCAGAAATAAATACAGAATAGTTAATCCAGACATACTAATTAGTCATCTTACATCCCTGGTGTCAGGTATCACACCTCACTCATTCCTTACTTATTGATAGTTTTGTTGGTGCTGGGCAGGACACCATCAGGAATGGACACATACCTCTGCATTCAGGTGGCTTTAGTAGCCCCTCCATGGAATTTGGCAATTACTGAGATAAGAAGCTCATCACATATATCTGTGTGAAGATAAGATGGAGTTTTAACTGTACAAAGGCAATACCTTCAGATATTTTTCATACCTCCACAAAGCCAGTACACTTGGAATGGAAATGTATTCTTCCTTTAATATAAAGAAAATTCAGCCTGAGAAAAATATCAGTCTTTGAAGCTGTGACATTCTTTATGGAACACTCTCTTTAATGACCAACACATACCAAAACATAATTTTCAAGAAACAGCTACGTAAAATAATCCTTCTTATCAGATGTCACAATGTAATATAAGCTTTGGAAAAGTGCTTTTACTAGTTATAAAGTGTGACTGATAAAATAAACTTGGGGGTTTGCACATTTTGTAGTTTTCATTGTAGTTGCTGCTGTGTAATCCAAATTCTTCTAGGGTGGTTGCAGAGGTTACTGTACCTAAAATGGCAGAATAAACTGTCTTATTGTTAACATACTGCATAATACTCTATTCTACTGAGTTTTGCCTTTTGTGCATACTTCCTTTGATGTTCAACAAAACATCTTACAGATTTTTTTTCTGTTTGAAAAGACTTTATAGTTGCCAATACTTTGTAAATACTGAGATACATGTGAGACTTATGCTCCAGCCTCATATTCTAAGATTGTTTGTTTGGGCTTTTATTCAGCAAATGTGTACCAGAGCTTGTTACTTTATCAGAAGAGAGAATAAAACTGTAGTATATACCTGGTGGAAAGCCAAAGAGTTTCTAGTTTTCCTCCAAGCTATGGAAAGGATGTGCCTAAAACTCATTATTAGTGATCATTTCTTTAGCCCACTGCACTCTAGCTCTACATTTTAAAGGATCTGCCTAAAGTTAAGTGTTTCTCTTCAAATATTCAGAGAGTTCTATTACTTTTGAATGCACAGAGAAATTTTGGAGATCAAGATTCCTTTCCTCCTAACTATTTCTGCAACATCAAAGTAGCAAGCACTGTCGGGCAACAAGAGAGATCCGCTGGGTAAATGACTTTGACTAGTAAAGTAGCAAAAAATTACTAAAATATAAATAATTGTATCTTACTTTGAAATAAATTTAAAAAGACAGACCCATGGGATTTTTTTTTAAATTCACTTGCAAGTATTTTTGAGAATATTTAGGAACATGAGAAATCAAATACCAGAAAAAAAGCTTTTCTGTGCATCACCTCAGAAGAAAAGCCCTTACAAGACTGTCACACTCCTTTTATTACTTAAGGGCAAATCCTCCTTTCAATTCGAGGCAGAAAGGTAACCAGTACCAGGAACAACACATAAAATGCACCTTTTAAACTTATGAAGGAACAAAATGTTGCTCATATGGGTTTTTCTGCTGGCCCCTGTGTAAGCAGAGCTCAGGGGGTAGGTGTAAACTGCAGAGCTCAGGGGGTAGGTGTAAACTTCAGTGCTCATAGAAAGATTTTTATTGCACTGTGTTTGTTGAAAGAGACTTTTGTCTTTGCCAAGGTATTTCTTTTGGTGCTGATGTTAATACTGTGGTTACTGAGAAATCATTCCACACAACTGGCTTCTATTATATTCTGGAAACTGCTGATGTTTGACCATGGATTTTTCTGAGGTCCTAATTGATGGTTCTTAAGCTTCTAAGCTTTTTAAGAGTTGTATCTGGATCTAAATACTTTCACTATGTGCTTTGTCAAGCACAACACCTCTTCTAACAATTACCAAGTTTATTTTGACTGCTATTACACTTTTGAACTGTCTTTTTAAATTTTTTTTCCTTAAAATTATCTATTGTAGCCCCCAGTTTTGCTTTCTTTTAGTACAGGGAGTCTCCTTATTCACTCTAGGTGCTAGAATTATGTTTTGTTGTTGTTACTTTCATCGATCTATGTTAAAGTTCATTTGCCAATTTATAGTCCTGTAAGTTTCATAAAATCTATTTTAAACAAAGTCATTTCATAAACAACCTTTCCCACTTCATTATTTTTTCTCTATAAGGAGTAGTTTATGTATTTGTAGTGTTGATTAGTGTGTAACCCAGCACATGTGAAAACCTCAACACAGTATGTCTCCACTATGACAATTCACCTTATTCAATCTTTCAATAAATTGTACATTTTCAAATTGTAAAAGGGCCAATGTGTTATGCCTTGGCTCCTTTGCTTCTTTAAGATTCTTTGGCAATGAATCTTCTTGAAAGCTTTGTAGTATTGACGAGATATCTTTTTTCCATGAACTTAACTATTTTAAATGTTAGTTCCCAAGTCTAATAGTGCTCTTTTATTTCTGAGAAGCCTTTATCCAATATCATATCAAGCAATGTTTGTTTTTAGATGCGTTTTGTGGTTGGTGTTGCATTTGTTTTCCCCCTCTTCTATTAGTTTCTGCTGCTTTTTCCACTGCAGATGGCAAGCTTACAGGAATTTGTTTCACAAATTAATGCCACTCCTTCCCAGTGACATTTTTTGTTATGTCTACCTGGTTACCTGGGTACTATCAAACAGTTTTGGTAGCCTGTAGCTCAGCAGCTGAGCAGTGGTGGTACTGGGATAAGTACTGGTACAGTTACTGTGTTCCAGGAATCACCTTTGTGCTTTTCAAATTGACTCACATATCCACATGTGTGAGCTCTGGTGGCAGCTTGACCTCGTAGGGAAAAAAATACATGGGGGCTTCCCTGAAGAGTTTTGAGCCTCACCTTGAACTCTGTAAAGACCTATTTCAGCTACTGAGGGACCTCAATAGGAACCAGTGCAACAAAGGACTTGATCTTCCACTATTAGTTACCAGTTCAAAACGTTGATTTTCTTTGTTTGTTTGTTTACATGGTACACTTTGTGTATCCAGAGAAGGGCATTCAGCTGACCAAAGATCTGGAGCACAGGTCTGATGAGGAGCAGCTGAGGGAGCTGGGGTTGTTTGGCCTGGAGAAAAGGGAGCTTGTGGGGGGACATTTATTGCTCTCTACAACCCCCTGAAACGTGGCTGTAGCCAGGTGGGGGTCAGTCTCTTCTCCCAGGTAACAAGTGACAGGACAAGAGGACACAGCCTCAAGTTGCACCAGGGGAAGTTTGGATTGGATATTAGGAAAAAAATTCTTCACTGTACGGGTGAACAGCCCTTGGAACGGGCTGTCCAGAGTGGAATCTGATGGTGGAATCACCATCCTTAGAAGTTTTCAAACAATATATCTATGTGACACTAGAAGACATGGTACAGGGGCAAATATAGCAGTGCTCAGTTAATAGTTGGACTCAACAACCTTAAAGGACATTTCCAACCTTAACAATCCTGTGGGTTGTCAGTGAACAAAATATAGTTATGTGAAGTGTCCCACATGCTGTCTTGAATGTCAGTGTGGAAGGAATTGACCTTTATATTTCATTCATGAGACAGAATGCCCTTAGCATATCCAGGGAAACAATTAGATTTTCTTCCAGATAAAAGGAAAAACTGTGAAGATGCTAAACAGAGTCACAATTTTTTATAAGCTGATTATTAGTAAAGTTCTCCATTTCACACTGAGAGATAATGTAACACTGCTTTATCATGATATCTTGGACCAGCAAAAATACAAGTCTTGTTGACTTGGACCTTTTACCACCCAAAGCCTTGAAAACAGCTATCCAAAAATAAAGGTATAACCATCAACATGGTCACCATGAAAAGCTTTATCTTATGAAATAAGTGAACAAAAAATTGGCTTTGTGCTTACTGCACAGACAAAAGATCTTTCTAAGGTGTGATACATGTAACATGTAGGGTTTGGTCCATCAAGTCTTTTGGGACTGGAAATTCAAACATGGTTTTACCTTAGGACAAAGTTGCAATGCTTTGGATAAAATTGTACAATCAGGTTTTGGCTGTTACTTTTACATAGTGTTAGTGAAGTTCAAGTGTCGTTAGCAAACCTCCTGCTGTTTAATGCACCATGTGAGCATCTGAGCCAGTAGGTGATAGTGTCGTGATCTCCCTTGCTCTTCACTTATGACCTGAACTGAAAACATTACAATATGAGGAGTTATCTGTGTAGTTTGAATGTTTTCAGGTAGAGAAGAAAAATGAAATAGCATCTTGGCTTTAATTATCTTTCTGTTCATTACCTGAAAGACCTGACTCACTTCTTTATTTCCTGGGAGCTTTTTTGAAAAGAAAACTTTTTGAAAGAAGGGATTTAGACACTGAAGTCCAGAAAAGGATTCAGGGATGTAATCCCCAAGTAAACTACCAACATTAAGAAGGCTAGGCACTAGAGCAAAATGAAATTTAAGATTCATCTTTCCTGAAGAGCTGTTTCAGCCTTTTCAATAATGTAAGCCATATCTAAAACTCACTGGCCTAAGGATAAAGAGAAAATAACTTATTTATTTCAGGGACCTTGAGGGAGAGCAATTTCTGCAGCAGAAGTGGTTTTGGGGTTGCTAATACATATGGTTCTGAGATGAGTCAGAGGAAGTTGGAAAGGAGCTTCAAATTGACTCTAAGGTGTTTGAGGAGACTGGGAATCTTTAATGCTCTGTTGAGGGTATTAGATCCCTCTGTATTCCACCACCTCCCCAGCACTGCCAAATCCTTTACTCACCACTCTACAGTTTCTCTCCCACAAACCTACCAAGTTCATGCTTCTATAAGAAGCTCTTCTGCCATAGAAAAGGGAAAAGTGTTTTGAGAGGAGACTCTGAATTTTGCTGTTAACAGCCAGAAGGGCTGAATCATTCATGTCACTTGCAGAGCCACAAAGGAAATATAAGCTTGAACCACAAACTAATTTTAAACATACTATTGCCTCTACATTTCCTGAAGAAAGTGGCAAATAAATTAAGAAAAATTAAAATAAATGTATTTTTTGTTACTACATTGGGGAAGTGAATTATATACGTTTATCAGTGCTCTGTCTTCTGTAATTGGGCTGTTTGTGTGGGGGTTTGTTTTGTGGTGGTTTTCCCCTAAGCAAAAGAAGACCTATATTTCACTTTATGCTGGGAGCCAATATAAAAAGTATTCAGCTGGTGAGCAGGCTGACTTGTTGAAAGTCCCTTTCTAAGTGCCAAGTACTTGGTGGGATGAGGATTTAGTTGGTAACACACCACAAACACCATAAAGCACTGGCAGATTTCTACAGCAGAATCCTGAGCACAGGGGTTAACTGCAGTATTAGGCAACTGCTGAATGATGGACTTGTACCTCAGTGCTGGAATTTATGTAGATTCAGTCTTTTATTCTTATGCCATGGTTTACTGTTTTTTTTTTTTTTATTATTTTTTAAATTACCATGAGAAATAAAGATGTGGGGAGTGACAGAGAAGGACTTGTAAAACAGCAGGAATCCATCAGAAAATCACTATCTAGAACTGATTATAACACTTCTCTAAAATCACTTCCCTGGCTGGCTGGAGCTGTACATATGTGGTGTGTCAGTCCTTCAGAGCTGTTGAGGAGAATCCAAAACAAGTTTCTGTTTTGAACGAGTCTGTGCTGCCTTTGATTTATCAGCTCCATGCAGTAGAATTTGTCTGCTCTGAATATATAAGACCTGAGGTGATCTCCAAGTAGATTAATTATGAGGTTAAGGCAGGTAGTGACAAAAAGAAAACAAACAAACAAAAAAAACCCAACAACAACAACAACAAAAAAAAAAAAAAAAGAAGAAAAAAACAAAAAAAAAACCAACCCCAAAACAAAACTGTAAAGAGCAGAAAACAAAGAAAAGAATGCAAGTAGAATCTTAGCAGCAGCATATAACTCAATTTAGGTCCTTTGGTTAAAATATTTATATGACTGCATAGTCACTTGAGCTAAGAAACTTTCAAACTTTTTGTGAATCGTCTCTGA
This sequence comes from Brachypodius melanocephalos, assembly GCA_013398615.1. Classification (NCBI taxonomy): domain Eukaryota; kingdom Metazoa; phylum Chordata; class Aves; order Passeriformes; family Pycnonotidae; genus Brachypodius; species Brachypodius melanocephalos. The sequence continues at coordinate 18,763,001 of VZSR01003049.1, forward strand.
TCTTGCATAAAAGGAGATAAAAAGTACCCTATGAATAATCTCTGCAGTTTCTGCATTGGTTGAAACCAAGAGATGAATTAAAGACAGAGTAATCTTGAGTTCAGTTAGCTGGCTTAAAAAACTATAAATATGTATTAGCTGTTGTATTACAGAAATAGTGGAGAAGTAAAGAATTTTCCATGCTGAGAGCTTATTCACTTAGAATAAAGATATGAAAGTGCATCGAGGTAGAACAAAGGTCTAAAAATCGAAGCTCATAGAAGAACAAGGCTTACCTAACCAACTTTCCTTCTTTTAAATTCAAATGAGAGTATTGAGGAAGAGGTGGTGTTAGAAAGAGGTATAGTCACACTGCCATGGCATCAGCATAGTTTGAACTTAAAACAGGTCGGTATCTCCTCTGGGAAGAAAATGCAGTTTTAACATGGTAAAGTTGAAGTCTTAGGCTGAATATTTTAATATTAGCAATATGGCTAGGGAATTCTTCCTTAACTTCAAGTTGTTTCTTTGTTAATGATTTTCAGTGAATTCCAACTTGTAATATGCCTTCCTTACATCTTATTACTCACTCCACTACCCATTGATCTCAGGCAATTCTAGACCAGCAGCCAATACCAAAGCAAAACTCAGGAAAGTTGCGATTCAGATTTGACTTAAGCAATAATTCAATTTAGTGAAGCATAGTTATTCTATTTTTATATATGCTTTGTATGAAGTAAAAGTAGACTCATGATCACACTTCTTATGGATATACTGGTACAATTTAAGCAGCTTGAGGAAAAATGTAGAGGGTATTGTTTGCAGCTTTAAGAATCTGCTCTTTGTGCAGAGCCTTGAAAAACTTAGTGCAAATACTTGTTGTAGGGAAATGAGATATAAATGGACTGGAGTTTTTATTGTCATCAAGATTATTTCTAGTCCTAGTAGACAATCCTCTATTACACTGTACCATTTCTTGAAAGAAGTGCCATTAGTGACTCATATATCCTTTTCTGCCTCCTTCCAAAAATAATTTACGTCAGTGGCTGGAGTGGAGTGTTTTTGGGGGAAAACACTCAAGGTTTTTCTTCTTCATATTTGCACTAGTTGCCAAGCACAGACCTCATCCAAATCATTTAAATGTATACATGTCCAGAATTTTTGTCACACATGTTTTAATTTCTCTGGCAGCTGATGTAATTTTATTGTATTTTTATGTGCATTTGCAACTCTAGTTGATCAATCTATGGTGGTTTTGACTATTTGTTTTAAACTATGGTCATGGACAGTGATGTTAACACGCTGAAAAATCTGGAGGGAAGGTTTTTGTTTCTCTGTGTCAAATAGGACTTGAAATGCCTTCTTGGATCATTAAATGTAATTCCATACTGACACAAAGCATGATCTCCTTTACTTATCTCTAAATTATCATTTTGCCCTCTGTGAGGTAAGATTTCTCTTATATGTAGTGATAAAGAACACTCTGGACCTCTATCATCTTTCAGTGTTTGACAGACTTCCATTCCCTGAAGAGTCTTTGTGAACTTTCATAGGTGATCATATGGAGATATTCGGAGTAAAAACAGGGATTCAGCACTGCTGCTTTATTCAGGCTGTGATGCAAACACCAAGCTATTAAGGATAAGATATCTCCAAAGAGTTTTATCACTAAAATGTTGAAGAATGCTTGGCAGATCAAAACACATTATACACTTTCCAATTAAACAGTCCTGCTTAAGTTCTGTGATAAGTAGTGTGTGTACTCCTGAGTATTTCTGCTCAATGATGCTTTGAGAATCCTGGTTTTTCTCCTATTGAGACACTTTATCATATCACATTAACCACCTGGGGAAATTCAAGACCAAAACTAGAATTGTAATAGAACTTTGGTTTTGCCATTACACTTAATTAAAATGCTCAGACGAAACCCAAGAGTTGTTCTATGTGAAGGCATTTCCATGCTCAAGTGGAATGAGTCTTCCTTAGAAATGTGTTCTGTGGTGTAGCTGCTTGTATGCTCTTAGGGTTGTAATGCTGCTCTACTTTTCTGCAAAATGCTTGGAGGTCAAAGAAAATGCCTACATCCTAATAGCTTCAGGCAACACTAACAATATCTCACTTGAAAAGGCACCTTGCATCCAGAGGACTTCAGCTACAAGTGTTATAGCAGCAATTATATGCAAATTGTAGGAAGGAAAGTTGGGAGGAGGGAAACCTTTACCTTTTTTCTATCATTTGAAAAGCACTTCGTTAGCAGAGAACAAAGGCTGAAGAAATTTGAGGGAGGTAACTGAAATGGTTAAAAGACCATTTTGTATTTTGATTTATAAAAAGCTGCTGAAGTATCAATTTCAAGTATGACGACTTGAGTATGACACTTTGTGCTTCACCGTCCTAATTTTCTCACCTGATGAATTCAGTAAATGAAGTTCCTTTTCATTTTGAAGCACATTATATTTTAGTGCTGGAAAGTACTTGTATTACTTACACATATTAGTAACAGGAAAAAAATTCAATTTTAAAAGATCAAACCAAAACCTGATAGTATATGTGTTCCAACACTTTTTAAAACAACTTCAAAAAATTATATGTCAAACAAAAAATTCAAACCAAGAAGAGGAATGGTAACCCATCAAAAATCTGGAGGAAAGAAGGGAGAAAGAATGAAGAAACAATGGTAGAATTTAAAGAAACTGTGAAAAATCACATTAGATAGACAAATCTATCTGAAAAGGCCCAAAAAGTTTAGAAACATAGGATCATGTTACAGCCTCCTCTCTTACTGTATTTAACGTCTTGCCTCAGTTGCCTCAAAATTTAGGCTGGTTATAAAGACATTTGAGTCCCCTGTCTGGCTTTAACTTCCAATAAAACTGTAGGGTAAATATCTTATTCTACCTAATTTTGAAAGTGATATGTTAAAAAAAAAATCATGCTGAAACAGTGTTTTCATAGGGAAAATAATTTGCTAATAACAACAGAGTCTAGAACTATAGATTATATCTTGATATAACACTAAAAACACATTGTACCCAGTGGGTCTCCTGACAATCATGGTTGTCTATAAAAAATCTCTCTGTATAACCTGAGAATTGAAAGTCATCAAATACTTCCTAACATCACATAAAAGTCTTCAAGGGCTATTTTTCTCTACTGGAGATCTTAAGTCACAAATAAAGAGGAAGATAAGTTTTTTGATGATTGTATTTGCAACTAAAGCTTGTGTGTGTGCTTACTTAATGTTTTTTAAATCATTTTTCTTTTACGTTGCTTGGCCTATGACCACATCAACTTGATGTTTAATAATTTTAGATGAGATTTTTTTAAAACTATAAGAAAAGCAACTTGTATTTTAACATATTTATATTAATGAAACACAGAGATATTATCATCTTCTTTACTATGTGTTGCTGCGCTTTCTTCAGACTTGGTGAAGATTTGGGTCTGGATCTTTTATTTATTTGTTTTTACTTTCTAAACTGAACCTTATTCCATGGGATTGTTTTTCCATTTGTGTTCAGTTGCTGATGTATATACAAAAACATGTGAAAGTTTTAGCTGTTTTCAGAATCCTGTGATTAGTTCTTTAGTAGGCAAATCTCATGCACAGATGAATCCTTAAATCCTTACTTCAAAATAGTGTGTAATGATTTTTTTTAACTTGATTTTTTCTTATGTAATCTCATTGTATCAAGGGAACTAGTAGAAAAATGGCTTAGCAATTAACTGTAAGTCATGACTATTTTTAAATACCTTTACACTGAAAATATTATTTTCAATGTTTAATGGAAAATATAGTCATCATTAACATAGGCTAAAGGGCACAGGGACTGTATATGAAAACTAAAATAAATGCCTTGTAAAGTAATGTCAAATTAAGTTTTTGTCTGCTCTTACTAGTGACAAAAGAAATAGGAAATTTAAACTACAGAGTAAAACCAGATTATCTCTGAATAGCTAGAAGTTTATTAAAATTTGTATACAAAGTAGTAATGGAATAAATTCTAGTAATATAATTTAATGTATTTATAGAAATTATGTCTTAATGCACATAATGCAAAACTAATAAGACAGGTGTGATACAGCTTTTATGAAATTTAAAGTACACTGAAAAGCTCAGTTCTGTTTTTGATTGCTCTAATAAGCAGACAGAAGATTTTTTTTCTGTACCTGTTGACACTAGGTATGAAAGTTTTCATATTCAGTTTACATGTTTTGCATTGAATACAAAAGAAACACCCCTCTTTTATGCATTGCACTATAATCCATGCTAAAGCTGATAGTTTCCCTGATTTTCATCACATCACATATGAATTCAAAATCGTCTTGTAAGAAGTTATACTCTTTTATGTTGCTGAAGAGAACAGAATTGTGAAGAAGAATTGTAAAACACAACATGCAATTATGTGCTACCTTTAAATTAGTACACAAGTATGTGTAAAAATCTTCAAGTTACCTTCTAGAAATCAAAAAGCTGGCCAAAAATATCCATAATAAAAATAACCTTTAGAATGTTAAGGATAGATGATTTGTTTCTGAATTGCTGAATGTGTTCGTGGAGTTGGCTAACTGCTCTTGAGGGTCTGTGCCAGACAAGTGAATTGTAAACCCCTGGCTCAGCTGACTTCTGTGAAATTCACTTTAGTCAGTTCTTCAAGGAACAGACTGCTGAAGTGAGGAACTACTCGTAATGCCTAAGAGTGTTTCAGAGATTAGAATGAAATTTGGAGATTTAAGGAGGGATACTGTTTCATTCACCTCTATCATAGCAAAGTAAAAACCAGCACAAAGCTTGATAAATATTCTGAGCAGGAACTTATCATTATTATTTTTTTAATCTAGTCCCTCACCTTTTTAAAGTGTAAAAGACAGGGTTATCTAGTGAATTTTGTACACCTTTAATTACTATCTGGATTTTCTCTTAGAAGCTCAGTTTGTTGCTTGCAGTCAGCCAACATGTTTGGATAAACGCAGTATTATAAGCTTTTCAGATCACTTTATATCTTGACCATGTTATGAAAAATAATTTTGCTCAGATATTGTGCAGTTTTTTACACCTATATCATCTTATCTAATACCAGTCCACTGTTTGAGTTGTTGCTAAAATTTTGATATAAGGGCTCTACCCATCAATATCTGATAAGCAAAATTGTGCGTGTGGGGAGGGGAAAATAAAACTTTTAAATACGATAAAATCAGTTGAATCAGAAGGATTTTGGACAGACAAGAGCAAAATGTAGTAATTCTGTTTAAGAACAGGGAACTGCCTCTATTTTACAGAAATAATTTCCTCGTTGTGTGATTGGTTGATACCATGTCTTTCAAGAGTTATTTAAATTTAGAAAGACAATTATAATAGCATATAGATACATAAAATATGAGAAATATGAAAATAAAGAGTAATATAAGCTTTTACCCAAGTATCCTCAACTATTCAGAGCAACCTCATGCTGTTGTCTGTTCTGCAGCCATCCCTTCGCTGCTGTAACCATAGGTGTTTTATTTATGCATACAGGTCTCCTTGGTTGGCATACCACATGCAGTTACTGCTCCAAAGAGATTACCAGTGACACATGAAATAAAAAAATAGCTGTTGACAACCTGATCATAGGGAAGTGATGACATACCTTACTAAACATCGTAGTTAGTGCTCTGTATGTACGAACAACCTATTAGTGTGCATTCAGCCAAGTGAATATTCCAATAAAAATGAGGCCCTAAAATTCTTCTTTAATCTCCTGTGATGTATAATGCAACTCCACCCCTATAACCTCTTCCAGAACCAAACAGGCCTGTTAGAATCATCTAGATGTAATTCTTGTCTTTTTCTAGTAAATTTAAAAATAGAAATGATCACGCTTTGTGCAACTTGCTGCAAAAGGCAATGACGAGAAAAAGAATTTAGGTAGCATTGTGTGGGTTTTTCTCTGCAAACCAGGAAGTGTTACTCGGAAAAAATTATACCTTTTGTCACTGACATGTTCTTTACAGAAGTTATTTTGGGTGGGCGGGCGGGCAGGCACAAAACCCCTTCTGTAATTGCATAGATGTTATCCCGTGTGTATCCATAAGAAACACAAGGATGTAAATTTCTATTCTCAAAAACATTAATTCCAAAATCTCTCCTGATGTTATGCAGCTGTGTGTTGGTGAGGAGTTTTTCTTCTGTGGAGGTGTTTTTAACACCTAGAAAAGGGAAATGGCATTCTGCCATTAACACTGCTATTAGCATTACATTGCACATAGTTCTGAATTCAGTGAGAATGAATTTCTAAAGGAAGTAAAGCTACAATTTTCCTTAAAAGGAGAGCAAACTGTTGTGAGATCTTTCAGAAAGAAAATATATGTTGAAATAAAATCTCCCCATATCTCTGGTGAGAAATGGAGAGATACACTTAAGCAGTGCTCCCTGTAACATGTGTCATCTATGGAAAGAATATTTACAGCTCCTCTGGAAGCTTCAACAGGATATCACTACTATTAAATAACAAATAGAAAAATACAGGCTTATATCTACTTGATTCTGTTGCAGTACAGCAGATTTAAAGGAAGAAATACAGGATAGAATGGCTTTGTACAGCTGGGTGTTAACACTCAAACACCATGAAATTGCAAGCACTGTGGAAATGACAAATTTATAAAAATTGACCCCATAAAATATACAATACTCCAGAAAATCTGAGATGAGCAGCAAGTTTTATTGCCACCATATATTACCTTTGGTAATCCAGGGCTATTCCACAGAGGAGACCAAAAAACCTACTTTAGCAACACATCTGAGATGACGGCTTGTAACAAAATCTTGGTAGGTTTTACCCATAAAGTATTTACTTGTTTCTACATTATTTTCTAATTTTAGCAGCCAAACTGTGGGTGTATATAGCCAGCTGTACAAAAAGATGAACAGACCTACTGGATCTTTATTTTGACCAGCGAAAGAAATTAGTATTTCCATTCAGCAGTAATAAAGGTATTCAGTTTTAATTGCAAGAGTGTTGGGAACAGTGAGATAGGGAAACCTTATAGATATGATTGCTTAGCAGGAGATTCTGAATATATTAAGTCTGTGAATGAAATAGAGATGGTTGTGAGTTGTGAGATGTGAAAAAGCAACCCAAAAGACAGGATATTGTGCAACAACCCTAGCAAAGAAAGGAATGCCAAAGAATTTAGGGAGAAGGGGCTCCTGCCAACATGGCAGGAACAAGGTAGCTTAGAAATTACCTTTTAAGGTTTAGAATGCAGCCCCTATGGTAATTTAGTAGTTCCTATAAGTTGTACGTAAATGTAGTAGGATTTGTGTCGCGTACCGGTTGGTCTTTGTAAGTAAGACTATTCAATAGACAAGGAGATAAAACTGTAAAGAAACAGGGGCTTGGCCTCTTGGGACACTGGCGCTGTGGGGACAAGCACCTCTTTGATGACCCGCTTGGCTGGATGCTGGCAGCTGGGAGCAGGTCTCCCTCCATCTTAGGTCTTGCAATAAAACCACGTGTCTCAAGAGCAACCCTGTCCCCCAAAGATCTCATCCTTGGCGCCTATCTGCTTTTACACAAGAGAAAATGATAAATAAAAGTTCAGTAGCCCTCTTCACCTTATAGGAGAAGTTAAAGGAATCGATTACTGTCATTGCAACTTCTTGAAGCCCCTTTTAGTTTTCAAGGTAGTGTGACAAGATGATGGTGCAGCTGAGTTATGACCTATATGTTGCAGCATGATCTAATCAATATTTTTAGACTACAATTAGTTTGAACTTAAATTATCTCAACCATACGTAAGTGAATTGACATTTTGGACTATATTGTATCAACAGAATGTTTCAATTTTGAGTAAAATATTGTTTCCTTCTTTCCTGCATATTTAATTTTCAAAGTTTATATGCTCGATGCATAAAGTATTCTTCTTATGTAAGGCATAATATAAAGTAATATATTTCCTGGACATTAAAGTATATAGAGGAACTGCTTAATCTTCCCTTTCAGACTGTGTTTGTGGGTTTTAGTGTTTGCTTTTATGTTTTCCAATATGATGCATTTAGTGATGTAAAAGTTACCAAATGCATTGAAAGGATCTTTACGGTATTGATAATAAAATACGCTGTATTTTTAACAAGAAAAATGAAGATGTTTCTCTTGTCCTTTGAGGAATTTGATCAAAGGACAATGGATGAGTTATGTGAAATTTTAAAGGATAATGGATTTTGTTTTCCTAAGGAAAAATTATAGAAGCCTTTTCTTTCTACATTTAGAATCTTGAAAAGTGGAAATAATTTAGAAGTGACATAATGGAACTACCTAAAAAGTGCGAGTAGAAAGGACTTGATGGCAAAGATTTTAAAAAAAATTGGAAGAAATATCTACAACAAATCTGGTTGTTAAGAACTTTGAGGTTTTGATTATGTTTTTCTCTGTACTATCAAAATCCTTTCTCAAAATCATAAAAAATGTGTAGTATATAGCTTCCTTTTGATCTCTCATACAATTTTCTAATTATGCATGCACATTTCAGTAATTGTGGTTGAAATTGCAAAGAAAAGAAACAATGAGAAACCACAACAATTGATGATGTATTTTGATATTGAGGATTACAAATGTTTAAGGGTTAACTAAACTTGCATAATTTTCTTGTGGCAATCTATTTTCTTGGGACTGGTTTGAGAGGAGAAACTTTTCTGTATGGCAGTTGAAAATGTGGAAACAAGTGTACTGGTTTTGGTGCATGTGGCAGGGGATTATTGGTAGTGGTTGTAATTTTTGTGGCGTTTTGTTTTAGTAAAACTGCTTTTATGGTCCTTGTATGACTCTGTATTTGAAGAAAAAGAATTTATGGTTTAAATATAAAAAGTTTTAAAAGTTAGTTTAAAAAGAAGGGAGGGCACAAAAAAGACACAATGCTCACAGTTCTGAGAGAAAATAGTGTTAATATTTCTATGAGTTGGTGTTAATATTTCTGTGAGTTGGTTGAGTTGTTTCCTGTCCCACCACGGGTTGCTTACAATTTTTTTTTTATGCTACGCTGGGAAACTGTTGGGAATCAAAACCCTTCCATCTTCCTGATGAGCCGTTCATTGATGCTTGGAGAATATTAATGGTGCAAATCCTCCATGTAGTCAATGACAAAGGGCCCTGCTTGTTGTGGGGAGATGCAGAATTTCTTCATGATACAAAGATCGACACCATTTCAATGGCAGTGCCTGAGGTTTCATTGCTAATTTGCAGTGGAGTTACTGGCACAATCTCCTTTACTTTCATTTTGGAGTGGAAATGATTTTCTTTATCCCTCCAAAGGATGGCTGCAATATCATGGTATTGCTTTCTCCAGTAACCTTGTGTGTGATACTCACTGTCCTGGTTGATGGCAGAGGTGCGGGTAACGGGCGGTTCCACAGCAGCAGGGTAGTTCTGATCTTTGCCCCTAAGCTTTACTGGTGCTGTGCCTGGTGCCCCTTCATCCTGTTTGTTCCCTGGGATAGCCACTGCAGCACAGGATTCAGCTCATGGAATGTAGTACTCCTGGACATGGAGAAAACCAGAACTCCAGTTATGGGAAGTTTTACAGCACTTAATTATACCAGAAAAAAAAAAAAAATAGTTGAAAAAGGAGCAGATAAGCTCCAGACACCTTTTAGTAAGTCTGTTCCTGGAGTCAAACCCCAACTACTGCATAAATTAATGCCTCCACAAATGTCATTATCCATAGAGGGCCAAAATTTTGCAGTGATTCAGCAGTTTTAAGTTTATTGTATAGTTACAGCTACAAAAATAATCTGTGAAACTTTTAATTAAAACTTTGGCTAAGAGTTTGGTAAGCATTATAGAGAGAGGGGGAGAAAAGGAGTTTTGCTTTTCTTTCATGTCACATGAAGACACCCAAAATGCATTACCAACATGCAGAAATGTTTTGGTTAATAGGCATTACCTTTGAATTTTATAAACCAATAAATTCAACGTTTTGGGAGTTTTTAAAATAAATATTTGAGCAACAGGTTTGTAGTTCACTAGGTGGATATTTTGAGTGGCAAAAATTACTTTTAAAATTAATTATTAATTTTAACTGGATTTCTTTTTCAACCATTTTTAATAATTTTTTAAATTTATCTCCTAAAATTTAGTTAATTTTAGAGTCTTCATTTTCCTCAAAAATTAGCTTGTTTCTCTGAAAATGGCCTTTTAAGCATATTGACATAACTGGATTAACCATCTAAGTTGTTAAGAAAAGATAATTTTTTAAGCAAAAGCAACAAATTATTTTTCTTCTCTCTGCTAGAGTTAGTGATTTGATCTTGTTGCTCTTGTGAAGAAAAAAATCTATCTCAGATTGCACAGAATACTGGAGAGCACCTTGCTGTGATGCAAATTGACCAAAAAGCTTCTGAATGTTGAATTCTGACAATAGTTAAAACAGCTCTTTTCTTCTGGGAGATTAATATTAAAAACTGCAAGTAGAATAGGACTCCACAGGACTTGACTACTAAAATTTTTGGGCAATTTCAGATTTTTTAGAATTACTGAATAGCTAGCTATATTTCAAAGGCATGTACTCAAAAAATTTTACAGTTTTCAGAATAATGCAAGATTATTGTGATGTTTGTCATTAGGGGACAAGTAAAGAAGAATTTAGATACCTAAATAACATGGGTTTTTTCCCCATAATTTCTCAGTAAAATTGACAATTTTATCATTGAGATTAATTTAGCCTATTAATGTATTTACATTGATGCTGGTATGTGGAGATAAACTAATACTAAATGCTTAAAAATATCTAGAGCTTACAAAGTTGAGTGATATAGCATTTTGTTTGCAGTAAGTAACTACTGAAAGGTCTTCCCTGCCTTATTCAGACATTCAGGGTGGCAGTAAGCAGAAGGATCCTGTAAAGGTATTATATTTATAAAGTATTATACAAAGCATTGAACATTCCGGTTTTCAGTGAGTAAAAATGAACTCTATCTCATCTCAAGAGTTAAAATGCTGTCCCAGTAACAGAATAAGTTATGAAAAGGGTACACGTGGTTCACATATTGCAAGCACTGACGCTGAGATGTGATGAATATTTGCTTCACCCTGGCTGTCAACTTATGGCAAGGTAAAGGGACACATTAGATTTAAATTAATATAAAATTTTTCAACTAAAAATATTCTCAAGATAGAAAACTATCTAGAAACTCTAAAAGATCCTGGAGTGTTATGATAGATTTTCTGACAAGTTGGCTTTAGAGGCTTCTGCAAGTTTGTTTGTATATTTAAAATCTAGCTGTTTTGTTGCAAATATCTCATATTAAAAGAAAGATTCTGAAACACTTGGTTTAAACAATTGAATTTAGGAAAAAATTCAGTTTTTCATAATAGGGAGAAATCTAATTTAAATTAATTTTCTAACATACCGCTTGTAAATCTCTGTATGCGATGACCAAGCTGAAAAACATCTGTCAAATGTTAAACATCATTAAGAATTGAATGAAGTATACTCTAAAGTGATCATAAACCCTCTTGTTTCAATGAATTCCCTAAACAGTAATGAATATGGAGTTAATAAGAGTGTCTGCTAGCTCTTGATGTCGATTCTTTGTGAATTGATTTTTTTATAAAACATTTCAAACAAAGTTGAGGAGTGAAGCAAAGGTTTTTATAAGGAATTTGTCCTGGGTTAAAATAAAAAAATCATCAATGTATTTGATATAGTCCTCAGTGGCAGCAAAAATGTTGCTTGTCTAATGGAAAAACAGTGATGCAGAAATTTATGAAACATAATACTTGGACATTTAAAACTGGGGTTTTTTTTAACCATATCTAATCAATTCTTCTTGTGTTGACCCTCCAGCTATTCATGTTCATGGCTGTTTGAAATTAAATGTAGATGGTGTTAGTTGTCATTTTCTTGGTAAAGAAGCATAAAACTCTACCTGACTATTAAGTAAACTCTGTGTTCCTGTAGTGGGTTTGCATGGTCAGGGGTGGGTGGGTGCTGTGAGAAGCTGCCAGAAACCTTTCTCCTGTCCAGCAATGTCAGAGCCAGCTGGCCCAAGACAGACCTGCCCCTGGCCTGAGGAGATGGTAGCAGGGAAAACACTGCTTCAGAAAAGCAGCTGAAGAGAGCAGAGAGAAAGTGAGGGAAACTGCCCTGCAGACAAAAGGTCAGTGCAGAAGGAGGGGCAAGAGATTGTCCAGGCGTTGGAGCTGAGATTCCCTGCAGACTGTGGTGAAGACCATGGTGGGGCAGGAGGTGCCCCTGCAGCCCAAGGAGGGCTACTGTGGAGCAAATATCCACCTCCAGCTCATGGAGAGAGGAGATCACCCTGCTGAAAACACTTGTGACACTGTGGGGGAAACCACACAGCATCAGGATGTTCCTGAAGGATTCTACCTTTTAGAAGAGCCTTGTGATGGAGCAGTTTGTGTAGGACTAAAGTTCATAGGAAGGATGCACATTGGAGAAGTCCATGGGCTACTCTCTCACATCAGGGGAAGAGTGTGAGGAGTTCTCCCCCTGAGGAGGAAGGAGCAGCAGAAGCAATGTTTTATAAAGTGACCATAACCCCCATTCTCTATCCCCCTTCACCGCTAATGGGGGAAGGGAGAGAAAATAGGGCATGAAGTTCAGCCTGGGAAGAGCAGAGGGGTGGGGTGAAGGTGATCTCAGATTTTGTTTTATTTCTCATTATCCTACCCTGATAAAACTAACTTCCCCTAAGTCAAGTCTGGTTTGCGTCTGATGGCAATTGCTGAGTGATATCTGCTTGTCCTTATCCCAACCCACAAACCCTAAATTTTATTTTCTATCCTGTGTCCAGTTCAAGAGGGGAGGGGCAGAGAAGCTTTTGTGGGCACCTGGTGTCCAGGCAGGGTCAACCCTCCAGAGCTCCCAATGGCAGTATGGAAATTCTAAATGTCTGTTTTCATTAGAAGAAATTTGTGCTTAAGTTACTTAAATTACTTGAAATTCATATGGGGATAAAACTTTAAGAGTAAATGCTCTTTGATACAGACAGCTTAGTTACACTTGAAGACTGAAATCCTCTGTTAAGATCAAATATTTAATCTTTCTAGTTATGTACACTTATATTATTAGTTTAATTATCTGGAAAGAATATAAGCAACCATCTGATGATGAAAAATTTTTTTCAGTAATGGGCAGTGACTTGAGTCTTCAGAGAGTTTCTCAGCATTTCCCCATGTGATCTAGTAGGTAGGACATATTTAATTTGACCTGCAGTTTCCTTAACATAAATCTTGCTACCACAGGATTTTTGTCATAGAATAGCATCTGGTGTTATTTGTTTCTTTCAAGGTATTTGCTTTCCTCTTGCAAGCTAGGGAAGAAAAAAGACAGACACTTTCCTTTGAGTGACAATTCCCACAGTGCCCAGTACTATTCTGTCCAAGTGAACCTGAAGTTTTCTTAAGGCCTGCTTTAAACCTCTGTAGTGGATGGATGCCAGACACCCACAAAAGCCATTCTATCATCCATCTGCCCTCTCAGCTGAACGGGGGAGAGAACATATAACAAAGGTTCATCTGTTGACAAGGTATAACAGATGTACATGAGTCCAGAAGAGATCACTAAGGAAATATTGTCATGGGCAAAACAAATTCAGACTGGAGATATTAACTGAATTTATTACCAGCAAAATCAGGATCATGAGAAGTAAAATAAGACCTTAAAAACACCATCTCCCACCCTTCCCATCTTCCCAGCTCTACCTCCTTCCCCAGTGGCGCAGGGAGGAAGGGAATGGAGGTTATGGTCAGTTCATCACACACTGTTTATCCCACTGCTCAGGGAGAGGAGTCCTTCCTCTGTTCCAGCCTAGGGTCCCTCCCATGGAAAGAGCTCTCCATGACCTGCTCCAGTGTGACATCATATGGACAACAGTCCTACACAAACAGCTGTAACATAGGTCACTCTTCCACAGGGTGCAATGCTTCAGGCACAGCCTGACCCAACATGGGTTCTCCACAAGTGCCTCCAGGAAACCTACTTCAGCATGGCTCCTGGCTCCATGGGTCTGCAGGCTGCATGCATACACAAGGCCAGTCAGATTAATGACTGCAAAACTCCATCAAACACAGCATCACAACAATAACAAAAAAAATTCCAAACAAAGGAAGAGAGATGGGGATGCTATGTATTAAAATAAATCGGAAATTTTAATTCATTGACAGTTTATACCTTGAGGTACTGTTTAATTGCATTTTAATTCTTTGTAATTATGGGTGAAAGTTTCCATTTTAAGCTTACATTCTGTGTAATTTGCTTTACCGGTGACGTGTAAATTCTTGAAATTCATGACTGTATTTCTGTCTTTTACACATGTATGTAGGAGCTGGGTCTAAAGCACAGTGAAATCACTTTGCTGACCTCACAGGAATTCAAATTAATGTCTATAGACACTGAGATAAATTCCAGCATATTCAAACTAAAAATAATGTTTCCATCAGTTTGGTTTTTTTTAATTGACTTTGGTAAGATATATAAAAAAATGTTTGAAATTTCTAAGTTTCTACTTTTCTTTGCCTAGTTTTGCACAGCCTTGCAGATTATACACAAGGACCAACTGGATTACAAAAGTTTGGTTTTTATCATTCTGGTTTGGTTTTTTTTGTTTGATTTAGGTTGTTTGTTGTTTTGAGGGGAAGGGGGATTGTAGCTCTCATAAGCAACTGCTTGTTCTCACAGGAAAAATAAGCATCTTTTTGTTCCCTAGTTCATCAGCAGAAAAATAGTTAAAGTACAGAGCCAAATATTTCTTGTTCCATACAGACCATAGGTTAGGCAGAATGGCAACTAGAGCTTCATACGTGTATTTCAGTGTTTCATAAAGTGAAAGAAATGCTTAAATGAAAGAAGTTCTTTTGTATGAAGTGAATAGTTGCAATCATTGCTTGACTGCAAATGCTTTTTCTCTGCCTGGAGCATTCTAGTGTCCACTAGCAGAGCTCTTTAATCCTCCAGCTTGCTGACTCTCTCTCAAATTCCCAGAGCTAAAAACTATTTCTGTATTAGATTATCTGAGGATTCTCGATTTTCTACATGTATCCTGGTTAGTGAAGTACCTGCAATGCCCTTCAGCTATCTAGTTCACATTGTGACATACAAAAATACCTACCATCCTTGCTTTTCTTCACCGCCTTTGAAAGCCGATCTTTGAATCACTAGTGAGTCAAAACCATTCTGAACTTCTTATTTGATATTGCTGTTTCTTCTTCGGCAAATGCAGTTTCCTGTCAGAACAGCACGTTTTTCTTTCACTTGTATATTTACACACCTGCACATTACCCACTGACAGGAGAGTGGTTTTATGCAATCTGAAGTATTAAAAGTGGCCTGAGGGACAGGAAGGGACACCTTCTTTGTTTCCTATCTCTCACCACAGGCAGCCTGTTGTAAAGCTATGCAGGGAGAAAATTAGAACATTCAAAGCCCTATCAGAACTTAGTCTGGCTACTGCCATAAAAGACAGCAGAACATCTTTTTGTAAATACATCAGAAATAAAATGAGAGGTTACTAGAATCCTCATTTTATATTAGCCATCCTCGCTAACCTGGGAGGACCTGGTTGATTGAAAGTCACCAAATGTGATTCCCATCTACAAGAGGGACAGGAAGGAGGATCTGGTGAGCTGCAGGCCTGTCAGTCTGATCTCTGTACCAAGGAAGGTCATGGAAGAGATCATCTTGAGGGCTGTCACAAACAGGGAATCAGGCTCAAACAGCAGGGGTTTGTGAAAGGGAGGTGCTGCTTAACCAACCCAATCTCCTTCTCTGACGAGGTCACCTGCTCAGTGGATGAGAGAAAAACAGTGGATATTGTTTGCCTGGACCTTGTTAAAGCCTTTGATACTGTTATGATCTGCCTGCTGCAGGGTAGGAAAGCTCTACAGAGGGATTTGGATAGGCAGGACCAAGGATCTGAGCCCAATTTTATGACACTCAATAAGGCCACATTCTGGGTCCTTCCCTTGGGTCACGACAGCCCCATGCAGTGCTACAGGATGGGGGAAGATTGGCTGGAAAGCTGCCTGGTGAAAGGGGTTCTGGGACTGCAGGTTGTCAGCCAGCTGCACATCACCCAGTGTGTGCCCAGGAGCCCAAGAAGGGCAATGACGTGTGCTGGATCAGCAATAGTATGGCCAGCAGGACAAGGGCAGTGATGGTCCCCATGTGGTGGCACTGGTGAGGCTGCAACTTTACCTCTGTGTCCAGTTCTGGGCCCTTCACTACAAGAAGGACATTGAGGTGATGGAGAGTCCAGAGAAAGGCAATGGAGGTGATGAAGGATCTGGAGCACAGGTCCTGTGAGGAGCATCTGAGGGAGCCAGGAGTGTTTAGCCTGGGGAAAAGGAGGCTCAGGGTGACCTTGTTGCTCTCTACAACTGCCTGAAAGGAGGCTGTAGCCAGGTGGGGAGGAGACTCTTCTCCCAGATATGAAGTGACAGAGTAGGAGGAATGGGCCTCAAGTTGCACCAGAGGAAGTTTGGACTGGATATTATGAAAAACATTATTCACTGAAAATGCTGTCAAGCCTCAGAAAGGGTTGTCCAGGGAAGTGCTGAAATCACCATCCCTGGACATGTTCAAAAATACATGGATATGGCACCTGGGGACATGGTTAGTGGACTTAGTAGTGCTGTGTTAAAGACTGGATTCAATAGTCTTAGAAGTCTCTTCCAGCCTTAAGTTTTCTATGATGCTGTGGCACTGTGGCAATCTTTATACCGTTTCAACATATCCAGGATGCAAGAAGTGCAATCAATGTCAAAAGAATAGACAAAAAATGCAGATGGAAAGATGATATATTTTTTGAATTTCAACAAAAAGTCTAATCAAAAGTCTTTTAGCAGTTTCTTGCAAGTTGCTTAGTAGTGGCAGCCTCTCTCTGATATTAGCTTTGCTGAACATAGCAAACTGTGAGGCATCAAAGGTCATGAGGGATGTGGATTTTGACTGATGATAATGGTCAGTCTTGGCCTTGACATTACTCACAGTCCAGATTACTTGATATATATATATTTTTAATATATTTTAATTATTAATATATATTTTCTTTTATATTATATTTTTATCATGTACAAGCAGAGAATACAGGAAGTTTCTAAACAACAGACCTACAAACTGCTTGGTTTTTGGCAAATGTGCACAGCTGATGAGACTAAGGTAGCTACTGTCTAAACATTAATGTTTGTCATTCCTGTGAAACCATGAGCGTGTTTGCTGCCTAAGATTTCATTGGTTGTGTGCAAAAGGGTCAGTCTCTAGTCATCCTTGGATGAATTGTATGCCTTTGCATATTTATATTTTCCTCTTTAATGTCTGAGCAATTTTGTCTTTCCTAGATAGCCTTGCTCTAGTCTATGTATTTTGTCACAGCTTAGCCTAGGTTTGACAACATGAAAAACGCTGCATAGCTGTTTTCCCTCCAAACTAGACCTTGCACTAGAGAGAGCTGAGCACTGGAAGGGAGGGTCACACCAGCATTTCACTTGCAGCTCTTCTGGGGGGATGGGGAGGAAGACATCAGATGAAGATTTTCTGCTATTTCATAATGTTTGCAGAAGTAGAAGAAGCGTGAGGCTCAGCAGTCTTAGTATGGAGTTGTAATGGATCTGATTGCAATCAAATAAACATACCACCACTCTGCTATTTCCATCTCAGAAAAAAATAGGAATGACACTTCCCTGTTTTGATAAACAGTGAGATAATGCAGGCAGTAAAGGCAATAAATGCTGAAGCAGGAACAGAAAAGAGAAGATTGGGATGGAGGAAAGCAAGAGAGTATTTGTTCAAATGTATCTACAGATATAACCATTGGTAAACTCACATGAGATGCATTAGTATGAGTAACTTAACCTTAGGATCAGAAAGCAGAATTGAAAGACACATTTGAGCATGGAGTAAGGAGAAGGGAGACAAAGAAACTAACGTTTTGATTTTTGGTGTATAAGAAAGCAAAGAGGATTAAACAGATAAAATTTAGATAGCAAAGAGGTGAACTCAATATAGAAGTGTTCCGAAGACAAATGACAGAAATGGAATAAAGACCTGGTAAAAGTGAGGCTGTGTAAGGATTAGCAGCCTATTATATAGAAAATATAACTTTATTTCTTCATATTTCTCTGTTAGAAAAAAATCTGATACTTCTTGATGTGAGTATATGGGTCTATTTATTGATGAAAGAAATAGGCTGATTTCTTTTGACAAAAAAAAAAAAAAGATAAATGCCTTGATCAAGCTTTAAAGACTTAATAAATAAGTTCTTTTCTCTTTTTTTCCACCTATTTAAGCAATTACCCTTTGTCTGTCACTGCTGCCTAATTGTCATTGTTAATGCTGCTGTATCTGTCTATCATATGAATCACAGGACTGTGATATTGTCTGGTTAGCATCATATATGGCTGAAAGGGCAGAGCAATTCTTACCACTATATCAATAGAGGAGGACACATTTTTTTCAAATAGATGTTAAAATCTGCTTCCACTTGTTATCAGGCAGCTAAATATGGTGTCAAGATATCTCAGAAGAAATGTTAGCACATGTCACGGCTGATTTTCCTTTTAGTCATGATACCGTTGTAGGCACTTGAATGTGTGGCAGGTATTTATGGCTACACACAGGATGTGTGGTGTCTGAATGTTATCATGGCAGAACAGATTGGTAACATCTTCATCCAGAAAATCACAAAAAAAAAAAGGAACACACGACATAACAATCTTTCACAAAGAAAGCTTTTCATGGCCAGATGTTGGGAGTGTACCTTCAAGTAAGTTTCTGCATATTATCATCTGTATCATGGAAATTTCTGTCTTCGTTGATTGAATTTCCCTGGTATTTCTTTTAAGTTCTCCAGTGTTAAGACCAACTACCCAAAAATTATAGGGGTAAATGGAAAATGTCCAATAGCACTAAACTGCCTGCAGGATTTGGCATTGAGCAATGAATGCTCTGTATGGAAGAGGAGTTTTGAACATAAGCATTTGAATAAAAGTCCTTTAGAATGATTAATGTTATTGGAGGGTTTATCGAAAAGGCAGCAGCACCAGTAATCTATTTGCCATTCATTTTCCTACAATTTATTAAATTATTACCTTCTTGGACTATTAACTACTTCTCCATGTAATCATAAAAATTTATGGTGTAAACCTTTCAATTGCTTGTGTAGGAAAAAATACTGACTAACAATGAAATATAATAAAATATGGTTTGTGAAGAGAGTATAAGCTATATCCTTATTTTTGAAGATCTTTTTATTTTCAGTGAAGGTTATGTGGTGTTGAGGTAAATTGTCTGCCTCAGTTTAACAGTATGAATTCTGTCATGGAGCTCTATTCTTCTCTACTTAATGAAGGAACCACAACAACAATATAATCTAAATATATACTGCATCATAACAAGGCCCTTCAAGCACTATGAATTCCACAGAGGTGAATTTTATAACTTCAATGAAAAAATAAAGTCTACTTGGCTTGAGAGGATTTTTTTTCTTGTTGGGATGATGGTTTTTGTGTATGGTTGCTGGTTTGATTGGTTTGGTTTGGGGTTTTTATGGGAGGGACAGGAGAGGTTGTTGTTTTGGGAGTTTTTTTTTGATTGATTTGTTTTTAGTGGAAATACTGTATCTACACATTTATTGACAACCTGTACAAAGCCAGTATTTTATAAGAAGAAAAATGCAGACTTTAGTGGTATCTTTCTCGTGTTAACTTGTCCTTTAAGTGTTCTGGATTGGAGGGAAGACAAATGAAAGTAATAAAATATGGATGGTGTTAGTAGACCTTTAGTGAATACAGGTGGATAATATAATAGAAGCACTCAACATGTTTTTGAGTTAACTTGTCCAAAGATATTCTTGGAAAGAAATCATCAGTAATTTTTGTATCCCATGAAACTATTTTAGTTTCAAAATCAGAGAAATGGATGAACATTCAAGGGTTAAGTTAATTCTCTCTGATTCTCAGCTTAGTTTTATTTTCCCAGTCCAAATTTTCTGCAGCCTTTAAATGGTGAACTAATTAAAACTGTCTCTTACTTTACTGCATGAATTTCCAGAGTGGTAGTATACAAATATATTTTTATCAATACAATTGCTGGTATTACTGTCTGTTGGAAAAAAATATATTGGCATTCTTATGCTGTTTTTTATATCATTGTATTGTGATACTTCCTTTAAACCCAAGAAAAATACTGAAATAAATTTCCTGATAAAGATGACAGAATATTATTTTAGCAATAAAACTTATTGATACAATCCTTTAGAACAATAAGGGAGTGGAGAATAGCCCTGCACATAACTCTGCTCCCCAGCCTGTTGTGTAGATGTTTCAAATTATCAGTAATGTATGATCCTGAATTACTTTTTGGATACAGCTACAAACATAGAACTATGTTTGTAGTGAAATTTCTTGAAAAATCAAGTTAGGAAACAAACTTGAAATTTCACAGACTAGAATTAAGAAGGAAAATGTCAGTATGGGGTTCAAATTGAGATTATGATCTTTACACACCCTATGCATATTTTTATTCTCTTGCACAAATAAGTATTTAAGAAAAGGACAATGGTAAAAATAAGTGAGAACTTGGCTTTTGTATTTGTGGCAGACCTCTCATAAAGAAGGCATGCTTGGACTAAGGAGCGCTTAAAAAAAATCTATCTGGCAAATATCTTACCATGATCAAAAAGAAAACCTGAACTGAAAAAGAAAACCAACCAAACAACAGCAACAACAAAAAAGTCAGAACAGGGGTTTATGCTGGAGTCAGGTACCTGGTATCTGAAACAACTAGGATATGTCATTTCTGGCTAATGTACAAACAGAGAGGTTCAGAAATTTTGTCCACTTTCAGTGGTTTAGCAGTCTCAAACTGGACTGCATTGATGCACAGACTTTAATAAATCTTAATGTTCAAGAATAACTTTGTAAAATCAGGTAAAAACAATGGTCTTGATCCCTCAGGGTGTTTCTTGCAGCCTGCTAAGGGGTGGCATGAAATTATTGGTGGTGGTATAAAAGACACAGGGCTCCCAAAAACTGTGTGAGCTGGTGTGTTGCTGCTATGAAAGGATCCAAAAATAGAAATTTCAAAACTAGAAAGACCTTCATAAAGCAAAGCATGTGACAACTTCAAATGTTCTATACAGAACATTTAGCAAACTTCACTGATATGCCAATAGCTTTCATCCTCAACAATCATTTCTTCAGCCATGAGTTATAAAATAAATGAGTATTTTTTATGAGGGACCTGTGTGAATAGATTGACATCTCTGAAAATTATTGGTTTATGTTTTCCAGTAAATACGTGAAATAAAATGAAAAATTCAAAGCCATAGGCTCTCTTAGGATTCAGTAGAGTGTAGAACTCTTTCTTCATTTTTTTTAAAATGAGCTGTACCTTTTTTTATTATATATAGTGGACTATTTCCATTCAGATAAATTTGATAGATACATTTGAGTGATAATTGAAACTGCCATTTGGGATGTGTGAAATGTTCATTAGTAACTTCAAAACTATGTTAATTAAATTCATCTTTCCAGAAGCAATTAAATGTTAATTGTTTCATTTTAAAAAAATTAAAGAAATTTTGGCATCACAGATTTTAATTTTTCTAGGACAAGATTTTTTATTAATTTTTCAGATTTTGGTTTCTGAAGAGAGTTGAAGATAATGGAATTTGTCAGTATTACTCATTTCTTTTTCTAACTAACTGAGGATAACTCTAATTTGTGAGTTTTGTGGGGATTGTATTGTTAAGAACTGAAAAATAACTGTAGAAATGTTAAGCTTTTAATTTTAAAGATAAAAAAATAAAATTTGGACTTCATGCTGTTAATAGAAATGCTTTTAATTTTTCTTAAGCTTTCTATTTCATCATCAATACCTTTTTGAAAAGAAGGTTGTATAGAAGGTTGACAAAATCAGAAATTTTTTTTAACATGTGTTGCAAAAACTTGATATGTAGAAACAACCTCATGTAGTGTATTGAAAGCTTTTATAAATTAATTCTGTGTGCTTTCTATAGTAGTGAAAACAAGTAACTGAGTAACAAGTAACAAGTCTCTGAGATCATAAATACAGAAGTTTTCAGTAGCTATGGGAACTTTGGCTTTCTCCCTAAGCCTGACATATCCACTGTCTACTCCACCATATTCTGTGCTAATAATGTCAAAAATAAAAAGTGCTACTCTGATCAGGGATTCTGTTCAGTTTTTAAAGTGAGCATCTATCAGCTATAAAGGAAAAGTAAACAAATTATTGTAAGAGATCAGTCTGACTTCCAGCTGCAGAGGGAAATCTAGGAGGAAACTGGGGAAAGCATGGAAAAACTAATTTGCTGTAAATCACTAGGTACAGAAAAACCACAGGCAACTAATTTGCTCTTTGAGTCATTGTGAGACAAAATAATAGACAGCTTAGAGTATGTTGTATCACAGCTTCCCACTCTTGCCATTTAAATTAAGTAATTTTATTTCACCTTCTCATAGCTATTTAAATTATAAATGGCAAAAGGAAACATATCTGTCACAGAGGAACATAGTAAGGAACATCCATACTGGTGCTGCAGCACTGTAGTCTGGAAAGTAAAGCAATGTTTTCTCCACCTGTGGAAGGAAGAGTTCAGTTTTAGTACATCTTTTGGGAGATGGTTCCTTTTGTGTAACACAAGGAAGGGAAGAATAAAGGAGATATCAGAAATTACCTTCAGTCAATAATTCAAATTGTTCTTGTATTTGAAAATATTCAGAATTTCACTTTCTTAAACTGTACAATAAGTGCAGCACTTTAAGCCTCGCAGTCTTCCTGATTTTGTTTCATAATAACTTTATCCCATCACCTTGTTGTTCATGCTTCTTTTCACTTATTTTAATTACTGTAGTTTTGAATTTAATTGAATTTGGAGCAAGCTCTTGTGGAGGAGTTGTCCTTAAATTGAAGTAATGGTTTCTCGTTAATGGTTACAGTCAGATCAGTGGGTTTAAATCTTGTGTCTGTAAGGAATTTACAAAAGATTAGTTTACCTGTATGTTGAATATTAGCCTTGCTAGGGTTAACAATCATCACTCTTTTTTCCCATGCAAGGAGTGCAGTCAATAAATTGTTCTCATAGCCAAGTTTTGTTTACATGAGGAGTATAGGTCTTTCTTTGTTCGCTTATTACCTTGAATATTTTGTTTTATACAAATCTCGTTTCTGAAGTAGGCATTGCAACAACACAAGCATTTATTCAAGTGGTGACAGGAGTGGTGTAACTTACTGTGATGATTATTCTAAACAATGAATAACAACTTCAACCCACTTTGAATCACCAACAAAGAATTTCATTTTATCACTGAAAATGTAAGTTAACAGTGTGCCTTGACCACTTACACTGTTTACTTTCCAAATTTCCTAACCAGAGAAAAATTAAGCATTTTCTTTTAATAATTTCTGGAAAAAGATATATATTTCAAGAAAATGTCATTTCTAGTTGAGATCTGCATAGCTGATAATATCAATAAATATTTTTGAACGACCACCAATTTTTCTTCATGGAGTATGCAGACTCAGTTACTCTTATCTCTAGACAAGGCTGCTTTTATGGGTCAGAATTGGAGTGCAGCGGTGCAGCACAAGGCAGAGTCACTAACAGAATAATAAAAGGGTTTTGTCTCTGGAATTTCATTTAAAAAAAAAGGATTATTGTGGAATTCTTCAAGTCTCGAGCATCAAATATAGAGGTAACTAGAGAAATAAGGAATTAAAGCAAAATATTTTCTACCAAATATTTAGTATGTAAGGAACTATTTTTCCTAGGCTTTTCCAGTTTATGTCTCAGAACTGGAGACACTGGTTCAGCTAGGAGTTTCAATGTTTCATATGATTGTCACATTTCAGCTGAAGGTCTGAACTTTTTGGTGTGCTTTTTTCTTTTTATTATTTGCCTTTTTTTGGGGGAAAAACAGTGGTTGGGGGGTTTTGGTGGTGGTGGTGGGGGGTTTTGGTTTTTTTTTATATTCTGTTTGATTTTTCAGCTGCTTTTAAGTCATTAACTAGTTTTTAGATAATGTTAAGACTACTGACCATAAGTTATGTTCATAATGATAGTACAGTGATAAAAACCTCAGGCTATTGATTCCGGTGATACTTCTACTTTTGTTCACTGCAGTGTTTGAAAATTATTCAATATAGCTTCAGGCTACAGCTACTAAAGTAAAAGCTCTGAACCTAAAATCTGCATCCAAACCCTTTGGTGATCCTCTAGTCTGATAGCTATCTTTGCCTAGAAATCACATTAACAGATGTGAAGGAATGTGGCTGAAAGACATTTGGCCCCTATTTTAACAAATATGTGTGGCATCATAATTTATCTTTCTCTTGCTGTCTATGTTGAAATAAAATTTGGTACTTCATGAGACAAGAATGGAAGCTATCTGTAAATCCACTGACAATTCCTGTAACTTAATTTGTGCCAGGCAAGTGAAGCTGAGATATATATCAGTCACATAGATTTGTCATGCAATTGCACGTGTTGATCTCGCCCTGTCAAAGCTGCTGCACATCTTGACTTGGCAGTAAAGGGGTGAATATCCAGCCTGTGTTCCCAATTATTGCAATTTACTACATGGGTGAAGGAAAAACATCTCAAGTAGTCTGGAGTACAATCTCAGCTAAATGAAAACTGGTGGACAAAGGTGGAACAGTTTTGGCCGAGAGGAAGTTTCAATTTTACCCCAGTAAAGCTTGTCTTCCATAGATAGAAATGTTTTTTAACTGTGGGTGAAAGGAGAGAGAGAGAGACACAGAAAAGGATAAGTGAAATACTGGAACTACTTGGTGGAAACTAGGTCTAGGATTTGGTTGAATCCAAGCTGAAATCAGGATGTTCTTCCTCTTCATTTCACTCAGATAGTAAATAAAAATGCTACATTTCCCAGACAAAAAATCAAATCCCTGTAACCAGAAAATAATCAACAGCAGAAAACTTTACTCTTTTGCACACCTGTTATTTTTACTGGAAACTGCTATTTGCAGAGCACAAGGCAAAGGGAATATAAAAAGTGAAATAAATGAAAACATCATGACTAATACCTTCAAATACCAACATGGACTGTATTCTGGAAACAGGAGATTTCTGAGGCCTCATACTTCAAAAAGGCTGTTGCTCTCAGGCAAATACTGAAACTGCTCCTTCATGATGTCTTCTTATGGTTGAAATTTCTTAGTGTTTCTGGAGTTTGGGGCTTTGATTGCTGATGTGATTCAGGGAAAAAAAAAAAACAAACAGTGCAGCTGTGGTATGGCTGTTAACCATCCAAACTGAGTGAATATAACACAAAATACAGAAAAAGATCTTTTACTGCAAATAGTAAGAGTAAAAATTTAAAAAGGCTTAAGGGGCTTGTAGTTGCACAGTTGAAAACACAGGCAATTATTTAGTGTAATTGAAAAGTGGCAAGTTCCAATTAGGTTTCTCCAGAAGTTTTCCATTTCGGAAGGACCTATGACCAAATAGTTTCAGTTTACTTAAGGCTTTGATTCCACCTTATCAAGAGAAGAGGGTTTTATAGAGGATCTGGATGATTTGCCTAGATGAGACACCTAGCTGAAACTTCTTTTTTTATTTTCATTTCTAAAGTGTCCTATGATTAAAGCGATTAAATTAATTCTAGTGATATGTTTCTTTTTACCTACATTGTGCATATGAAATTTAGGTACCTAGATTAGGCTTGTCACATAAACCTCTATGAGAAGTCGTGAGAGCAAGAATCAATCCGTCCCATCTGAATAAGATCAGTGACAGTAATTTTCCTCTGAAAGTGAGGTTTAGGCTTCTCCAGTCTGGTACAGTTATCTTTTAATCAGCTGAATCCCTCCTAAGTGACTATTTTGCAGCACTAAGCTGCTGACTATTTAAGAGGATTATAATGTATTTGTGGATAGTTCTCATTTAAGTGTTCTTATACTTGATTTTCCTGAAGTGATTTAGAATAAATTACTTCTGATGAATTTTAAAATATGTTGACAGGTTTACAAAGACTTGCATATTGAAAATTGAGATGTAATGAAGAACTTTACTACAATTGATTAAAAATTTGTCACTTTGAAAAATTGATAATGGAATACTTCTTTTTGAAAATAGGAAAGTCATGAGAAGGGTGTAAGTAGATTTAAAAAAAAACAACCTTCCATCTTTTCTCTGATTGCTACACTAAAGAACATCTAAATACACCAGTGATCAGTGAATTTAGACTGTGAATTCCTTATACATATAAATGAGAAAGGGTTCTTGGTGCTCACTGCTGTATCTTGCAACAAAACGTTGTAGTTAAAATGTCTGGTCGTATTTCCCAAATTCTTAGCTGTGATGTAACCTGACCACATCAGTCTTCAATATGCTATGGTTATCAGTAAAATTCTGGTTTTGGAATTTGTCTGTTTTATGGCATCCAGGTTTGAGGCTGAAGGCAGCTGTAATCAACAAAATTAAATTAGCGATAGGTTCAGAGTTGAATGTGTTAACATCTTTTTTTTTTCATTTATAATTTTGCAGAAGTATCACAGCTATGATCCCAGAATTATAATTTGCTATTGGAAAAGGTACTTTAAAACTAGCTTTGTTGAAAACACACAACACTACCTTTTACACTTTTTCTTTAATTTAGAAGGGGGAAAACATCTTATACATGCCTTCTTTTTCTCTAGTTTTTATTTTTAAAATAATGTATATATTCCAGTGTTGTTTTCACTCCATTTCACTATAGGTACATTTAATCAGCTGAGCTAAAGTACGCTAAAAAAAGGGAGAGAAGTGTGCCATCACATATTTTATTGTATTTTTATCCTTAATATGGTACATGAAACTGTTCATATTGTCTCTGAAGCCAATGAAATTGGAATTCCCTATAGTGACAGCCACTGAGACCCTTCCCTTCACCTGTCTTAAGAATGGAAGAAACTATGGCTCAAACTTATGTCCTTTGCTGTGGCATTTTCAAGATCTCACATGTTGAGACCCTTAAAAAGAAAAGGAGGCAATGCAGACATAAATTTTAAATGGCTAAAATGTAGATTTTTTTTTTTTCCTGTTTTCAAACTTTACTTTGTTTTTCTGAACTTGCATTCTTCTGCCTTGTATTTGGGGCAGAAATCACATCTTATACCTCAGTAGGCATTATGGTCATTCCCCAAACCTCAGTTTTGCCATACATTATCATTTTATGGATGTCACAGAAACTTTACCAGTAATAAAGAATGAACACATTGAAATAGTAGGTAAAGGTGATTTAGGTTTGGGTTTGTTTTTTTTTTTTTTTTTTTCCAGTTTACTTTTAGATTGAAATGGATGACTTGTATTTCTTTTTGTGACAAGCTAGATGATATACTCTAATAGCTCTTTCTGAGAGCTGTGCTAGGCATGAATAGAATTAAATAAATCCAGGAACTGTAACGAAGCCTGTTGGGAACAATATATTATTACATTACTGGTATACTGCTCCTAGGCCTAGCCTTTGGTTTATATTTCGTCTGCTTTAAGTGACACTTTATTAGTTGCCTTTTGATGTTATAGTAGTCAGTTTGGTTATCATGAAATAACACCAATGTCCATAGGTATCTTATTAATTCTGTTATTTATTATCAGTTTTGGCAAAAAGTCAGTGAAAAATAGGTGGCTAAAGAATGCAAACTGTGAAGTGAGTTTTTTTCCTTCAACAAAAGTTCTTCATATTCAGATACTGTAATATTTTTCTGCATTTCATATCTTTATGGAAAGAAATAAAGTATTTTTTCAGCCAACCATGAATTCATAAGGCAGTGAAATTAAGAAACACTAAAGTTGCTTATAGCAGGAAGATAGGAAAATGTTTTGAAATGTTATCAGATAAAAAAATAAACATCAACACTGGGTCAAAATAATTAAAAGTTAATTATAAGAATCTAATACAAAATATAAAATAATGTTTGCATATATGTTGCATAAGTTTTGGGCAATCTATTTGTAAATACACCATTTCTTTTTTGGTGAAAATACTTAAAATTGAGAAGATAAATCTGATGATACAGACCTAATTTGTGAGACTATACTGATACTAACATGGCCTTGAAAATTTAGAGGTAGGAGATAATCAGGCTGCTTGGGGTTTAGCTGATACATAGGGGTTGTTTTCTCGTGTGTGCAAGGTGGGGGGTTTTTCTTGTGTGAAGAGCCTAGGAAATGTTAATGCCTAATCATCAAAAATGCAGTGTACTTTAACAAGAAATACGCTTCATTAAAAAAGAGACAAAATTTGTTGGTTTTAGACATGCTAATGATCAAATAGTACATTAATATAATAATTGCTTTCTACGCATTTATTTGGGTAACATTGTAACTGGTGTAACTGAACTCTGAACTTGGATTCTGTGTCACTGACCACATAAAATTATTTCCTTCTCTAGAACAGCCTTATCTTTTGACTCAGGTTCCAGGTGTAGAAAGGAAAGGCATCACTTAAATGAGTGAAAACTCAAACCAAGTACCTCTGTTGAGGTTGTGGGTTTTATTAGGTTTGGGGTTTTTTTTAAGTGCAACAGAAGATTTTATCCTCTTAGTTGTCCAATGCATTTTACTCCCTGACCACTTTTTCCTGCATTACAACCATGCTTTAATCCCTGTTGGCCATTGTTCACAAATTTCTTCTCCTGGCATCATCCCAGGTCTCTCCTTGTCACATGTCTGTTGTTGCATTTGCCTTTCCTATAAATTGCTGCTGTGATATCTGTTGCCTTGTGTTAGACATGTGACACATGTAGAGGTTGCTCTTTGAAATTCTGCAATTTCAGAAATCATATATAAAATATAGAAAGAAGGAAATCAACAAGTAGCATTCTCTTCAGTTTACTGAAGAGGAGGTGGCTCCATGTGGATGTTGAAATATTGGCACTGGTCATGTGTTGCACCCCTAACTTCAGAGAATAATGCTGAATCCTTGGTTCTCATTGTCATTAGGACTGACAGTCTCTTGCGTGTTTTCTTGTCAGCACTTTTATATTGCATTTGTACCTGACCATTTCAAATTCATTGAATATGTTCTTCTTGTCATTTATAGCCTGTAAATCAACTCTCACACAACTGTGAAGACTGCATTCATTTAATCACCAGTAACTAACCTCCTTGGCTTGTGCTTTTACACTCTGTTAGCATCCTGGACTTCTATTACTGGGGATTTCTACTGAACTACAAGTATTCTTGTCATTCTGAAGACCCAGTAAATAGAATCCCATATTTACTTCCAGTAGGATTAACACCATGTCCATTTTATCCTTTTGTTGCCCTCTTGCTTCCCCTTCCCCCCTTCTACTTTCTGGCCCCCATTATCAAATGTAATGAATTTGGAAGTCATTCTGGCAATAAGAAGTCATATTAAGGATCTCTCCAAAAAGGGTTTAGGATGAGTACGTTGGCAGACTGTCACAGGAAGGATACTCCCCACGACAAGCTACTTGCCTGAACCCTAGAGCATTGCTGTCATTGAACACAACCTGTGACATATGGACACACTGCTTCACTTAACTGCTAGGGGAATAAGATATCTTTAGACAAAATAGGAATATGGTCTGTTCATGACTTAGAGGCTTTACTCTATTCTTTAAGTTTAATATATTCTTTAGTAATTTCCACAGATAAGCAACACAGAAACTTTATTATTAAAAGCAATGATCTCTTTAATTATTTTGTTATAATTTATTGAACAGTTTTCAGTAGCAGTTAATGAGAGAAGGCAATCAATAGCTCTCAGGAAACTTGAAATTTAGTTATAAAAGGCTCATTTTATAGTAATTTATTTTTGATGTATGATAAAATCCATGACAGGCTGCAAAATGCATTTGCAGAATTGAATCCCCATATTAGCATAACTGTAACAATGACTGCAGAAGCAGAGCCACAAAGTGTTAGCAGTATCCTGGATTACTTTTTCCCTTTCTCCACTGAATATATGTGTTGAAAGCAATTGCTTACACTTTGATCTCTGTGATATTCTGTACAAACACTAATCAGTCTCAGGGAAACTCACTGTGCTCTGCCTGATCTGAAGCAGAGAGAATGGAATACTCATTAGATGTGCATTATTTACATTGTTCAATACAATAACTGTAGGGAAGCAGGCAAAGAGGTAGCAGTAATGTTTTCTTCCAGCTCCTTATGCAGTTAAAATAGCTGAAAAAGGAAATAGAAAAGATAGTGTTTCTTAGAAAGCCTAGGATTTTATCTTTGCTGCAGTGCTGCACTGCTTGAGCTCCTGATTCTGATGACACTGCCATAATGTGGTTTTAAGAATAGCTCCTTGCCATGATAAACATTGAAATGTAACATTTAATAATCTATGCAGCCGTTTTATTATTCTTTAAAACTGGTCTTATATAATTCTTTAATTTATTTGGCTAGCCGCTACATGGATTAGCTATGTGGTTGAGCAAATCAAAGACTAATAGCTGGAACAGATATTCAGAGCCTCCTGTTTTCTTCTGGTCATCAACATAAACGCTTGTGTCATTTGACATGTTGACAGTCCATAGGTGGATGTCACTGTCATGTTTAACGATCCACAGTTTGCTTTTTTCCTTAGTGTATAAACCAGAGTTTGGGAAAGCTGGCTGTGTTGTTTCCTTGAGCTGTGATATGTCTGCTCTCAAGGCAGACCTCTGGAAGCTGACAGGTGCTTGGAGGTGTCTCTTGCTTCATCAGGACTGCTCTGGATAAATTACTGGGACTATGGGGTTATTTTTCTTCTCTGGGAACCTTAGTCCAACATCTTCCAACTATTTTCAGAAAATGGTCACTTGCATGATGGGGATGTGACATTATCAGTTAACACTACATATTCATGTCACTATACAGGAAATTGTGCTGGTAAAGGGTAAAGTTTCCTTCAGATTTTACCCAGGACCAGTGGACATTATAATTTTTTCCTGCTGTGGTGGTGATGGTGCAATAGATAGTTAATATGATGTATTTGAGCTTTATAAATCCTGTTGACTCCAAGTAATGAAATATAATGTGAACACTGGCAACTTAGCATCCTGAATATTAAGACTTTTCATATATAGGAAGAATAAGTAAACAGCACATCCATGGGAAAGCGGAGCATCTTCACAAGCAGGAAAAGGAAAAACAAAATAAAACCCTTCACATAAAAGATGTTCTTGGGGAGGATGAGACTATTGACAAATGACTACATTTATTTATGACACCAAAAAGAAGAGTTAGTAGGATCATCTTTGGCATGAATAATAGCTCTGACATTGGAAAAGAAACATAATCATGTCATAGTGGACATGTTGATTTAGATTGCTTCTTTATAAGAAATCAATAGAAGTTATACCATGAAAAGTGTAGCAGGTTTGATAAATGGTTCTCTTTTGTACCTTTCATCTTTAATAATTTAAAATGTGAAATTCTCAGTAAATTAAGTCAGTGATTACTAGAATATGTTCTAGTTGAGTGAATTTAATTAACAGTTGTTATTGCAGTAAAGTAATGTCAGAAGTCTGTGAAACATCATGATAAGGAATTTGCATCAGTTGTCTGTTTCAATCACTCAGCAACAATATAAAAGTGGTTCGGTCTTCAAAATCTTAGAAATGCTTAAACCAGTAGGTTTTCAAGCTGTTTTATCTGCAAGGGGGTTTGCTGCTGCTCTGAGCACATGTAATGAAATGCCTTCAGTCACACACTTCTGTGGGCAGGACTGAGATAGTCAACAAACTTCACCCTTCCCATCATTTTGACAGAAAGCCTTTATATATCTGTTATTTAAACCATTGCATTGGCAAGTTTCTTACTGAAAGCAGCAATGTGATAACTTATTTATGCACCATGCAGTTTCCTGCAACATTCCTGGGTGAAGAAGTTCCAATTTAATGGTAATTTAGAGGGTTGAATACTTTTCTCTTTGGGCTATATTAAGAAAGTAGGGTTTTTGCCTGATAAAGGTTTGGTTTCCTCTAGAAAAAATTGAGAAAATTCCAGAATTTGTATATTTTGAATATTCTGTTGTATTACATATATATGAGCAGATTTGCCTGCTGTCTCTGGGTAAGAGGGGAAAAAATTTAAAAAGATAAGGTCAGGTCTTCCATGAAACTAAATTTTCTTGGTCATCTTTGTCTATTATATATCTCTATAATTCAAGTAGAACAGTAGAAAATTATGTAACCATTCTGCTCATAGAAACAGGGAAAAAAAAACCCTTGGCCTTTTCTTTTCATAGATTTCAGTGATTCCAATATCTAATTGAAATACAGTAACATGAAACAAATGCTCCCATCACACTGGAGCAGATGATACAGCCCTCGGGGCTGTGGTGTCTGAACGAGCTATTTTAAGTGTTCAGCAAG
The DNA here is from genome assembly GCA_013398615.1 of Brachypodius melanocephalos. Lineage (NCBI taxonomy): Eukaryota > Metazoa > Chordata > Aves > Passeriformes > Pycnonotidae > Brachypodius > Brachypodius melanocephalos. Next base: position 18,795,326 of record VZSR01003049.1, read on the forward strand.
TGAGATTTTTTAAAATAGAGTTCAGTTCTCTTAGTTGAGACACAATGCAGAACTCGGCCAAAATCTTCAGACAAGAAAAAAATTCTATTCCTATCAGTGAAAAAATTAAAGTAGTGACATAGAGATATATTTTACCTATGTCAAATAATATTTTTTCTGGGATATGTTGTAACAGAAAGATGGAGCCTGCCAGCTTTCAAACTGTGGAGATGACCTCCTTTCTGAGTGCCAAGAATCTGCTCAAATGTTCCAAGCAGTCTTGGCTTCTGAGCACCCTGGAGAGGTAACACAGCCTCAGGCTTTCCCTGAAATCTCTCTCAAATCAGCTTTCACACCGAGCATGCAGCGTTAAGCTGCCAGGTTAAGTAATTTACTGTGACTTCTCCCAAGTTCCAGTAGCACCATGCGAATGGTCTTCTCAAAGTTCAGATGATTGCAGAAGGAAAAAAAAAGAAATGAAACAAAAACAACCCCACCCAACAAAACAAATCAAACAAACAAAAAAAAACCCATACAAAAGCAGACCCTCAAAGAAAATAACCCCAAATTTTCTGGGTAAATGACGAAATGTTACAATCGCATACCTATTATTTTGAAGTCATTCTCAGCACGAGGAAGAAAGGCAGCTGGAGGGAGTTCCAGAAAGCTGTAGAAGAGGAAGATGATGTTTATTTGCACAGATGCATGATCATATACCTTATTCCATACCCTTATGTGGGTGTATTTTGTTGTTGTGCTTATCTTCCTTCCAAAATAGGTCCTTATGTGTTAGTGTGTTTAAAGAATGGCCAGGGAAGGGTGATTCTGCCTCAAGCTGCCTAAGGCAGGCCCCAGGCTCTCCCAGGAAGGCAGTGCAGCCATAGGATCTGGGTTCTGTGGGTTGGTGGGTACTGCAGGAACTTGCCTGTCAGGGTGGGACTGGCCTTTGTGGGATACAGGGGACGGAGACTGAAGGAGCTTTTCCCCCCCTTTGTTGTGTGAGAGCCTTTGTACTAGTGAGGGTGGTGCTGCTTCACTGGCATTGTCTCATCACGCTGTGATGGGATATTGCTGTGTTTGTGTTCCACTGTTACCTGTGTTCAATACACACAATATATGCTAAGAGGAAGAAAGGGCACAGTTAGATATATGGGGGCATTTGGCTAGATGTGTCATGATTGAATTTTTCTACTTTACATCCAGAAGAGCTTTTTGAGTAGCTGCATAAACCTGTTGTAATTATAGCTCAGTTCGTGGCAGGCTATGTCTACTGTAACTTTCCATAATATAACTTATAATTTCAAAATTATGAAGGTTACACCTTTAAAAGTTTAAAGCCACTGATCTCATCTTTTGAGGAAGAGAGCTGTTTTCTGGAAACTCAGGTTGGAAGGTAATAAATCCTTCAGAAGACAGGAATTTCTTGGTGCTAGGAATAAAACTGAGGGTCTCATTTAGAGTAAGTAGCAATAGGGGTATGCTTTTACCTGCAGGAAGATTAGATCCTTTAAATCAACTTTCATTCTTAGGGGTTTTTTTGTATTTGCTAAGAAGCAGAATTCATTCTAGACCATATGAAAACCCTTCCTGTTGTTTTGATGTAAAGCCTTTGGGAGCTTATAAATCTCAAATAACATTGCTGTTTCACTTCATAGCTCCCACTTTCACAGTTCCATGTATTCAGTATGTCATTCAAGGTGGATAGAGTTTCATCAATCTTCAAAATGTGCAATGGGATAAATTCCCAATGTTTAATTTTTCACTGTGCTCAAAACTTCAGTAATAGAGAAGAAAAGTAAGCCCAAACCCCAGATGACTATCAAAGAATATAAGGAAAGATCTTTAATCATACCCAAAACAAGTAAAATTTTAACTAATAACAGAGTGTGAATCACTCTTTTAGTTCGTTTCAACTCAGGGTTTTAATAGAAGTCTTTGGGTTTGGTTTTTTTTTTTTTTAAAGACAAAGAGCAAGATAGTGCCAAATAATAAACTATTTGTTGTGGAGCTTTTTGTATCTCCTTTTGGAAGGACGATGTTTGAATTTTATTTTCTTTTGTTTGCTGTAACAATTTTTTTTTATCGTTTAAATACCCTTTACATTTTAGAGATATAGGTTCTGATCAATGATAGAACAAAATTTTGATTTAAATAATTAATTTAAAGCTGTTAAGGATTTGACTAAATGGGACACTGATCTGTGTCACAGGAAATCCTTTCAAGTTCCCAGAGAAACAGGTATTTCATTGTCTGTGCAACTGGAAATAAATTATGCCTTTCAGAGCCCGTTTCTTAATGAAGTAGTTCATTTTTAATAATAAAAGAACTATGTCTAATTATAGTTAGATATGTTATCAAAATGTCCTATGGTTGTCACCAACTACCATACTATTTGATCCTCTGTGTAACTTAGAGCTCATTTTATTCTTCATTATGTGACAGAGTAGTATTCATTTTGCCATTATCCTCACACTTTATATACATCCTGTGTATATAGTAGTATAATTTACTGCTAGCAAATAACTGTTGTCTGTAGAGCTTTAATCTTACACATGAAACTGGTGTTGGCAATTTAGTCTTTCTACAAGTACATTCTTCATTCTTGATGTCCCTTTATCTATGATGTCAGGAAATGTGTATGGATTTCTTTTAAGGAAAAACCAACCAGCAATTGTAAAAATAAATTAAGTAACCTCCCCGAAGTTCACTTCAAGAGGCTCATTTGCAACTAACTCCGTAATAAGACTGTACTATGGGGAAGAAGCAAAACAAAAAGGTTGCTGTGGGCTTTTCAAAAGGCATATGGTTTTAAAATTCAATGTGTCAGCCAGGGAAAAATAAGAGAAAAACATGTAATTAAGAAAAATACATGATAAAAGAGACTACATTTGCAAGAGACAGAAATTTATTCTCATCTGCTTTAGGACAAGTGGCTGATGTGACTACTTGCATAACTTCTGTAGGTCACCATTTCATCCCATGACCAGGGTTTATACTACTCTTGAGTAATTACTGTGTGCTGATAACCAGCTTGCATTCAGCTGAGAAAAGGAAAAGTGCAAAATTAGCCCTGCTCCAGGAATATCTAAGAAAATAGTGTCTAGATCTTATTTTTTTGACTTATAAGCCCTTCCAGGCTCTGTCTCAAGCTCCAGAGATAAAAAATAAACTAAAAAATCTTCTGCAAAATGTTTTCATAACATACTACTATATCTGTGCTATGTTTGCTGTTCTAAAGGTGCATTCTGTACTCTGGTTTGTGACCTACATGTTTGTTTAGTAGAAAGAGCATTGTTTCTCTTTGCACAAATAAGTGTAATCACTGTACAAAAGGGTGTCTGCCAAATCTTGCACTGGCACAAATGGAAAAAGTATGATGGTGCCTTAAGTTTTAGCTTTCATATTTTCCAGATTCTGTACTGCATTGGTATATAACTCTGAACTTCATATAAAGGGTTAGCAAGTTCTCTTTCACAGGGTGGTTAGACAAAACAATCCTTTTCCAGCCCAAGAGCCAAGGACAGCATTGCAGCTTCGGGCCCAAAAGTATAAACAACAGTGATTTGAGGAGAGCAATTTGGGAGGAGGGACTTAGTGACCTGAAGCTGTAATTGGACGGTTAACCCCAATATGTAAATAGACCAAAACTTATAAAAGTGTGAAAAGTCGTGACCTGTCATCCATCTTGGGTGGAGCCTTGGCCAGGCTCTTGGCCAAGGTGTATCCTTTGAAGGCCTTTTTTAAAATAAATACTTCATTCCTGTGACACTGACTAGCCTCTATTCTAGGTGGTGGTCTATGCTCCCTTCTCTTTGCACATGGAGTTGATGATACTAGTTATTAAAGTTAGAATATTTATTTTATCATGTGAAGGAAGCCACGGAACAAAGTGATTGTACGGTCTCTATAAAGTTCTGCAACCATTTAGAGTATTAATTTAGTTTTTCTGTTTCTTTCTACCAAAAGTATCATCTCATAAATGACTATACTACTTAGCTATTTTTTATTTTAGTGTTTAATCTAAAAAAATTAATGCAGTATGTGATTAGAATTTGTATTATTTAGGAACTGTCAAAAAATGTATTTACACTCTCTGTCATACACTCCATCATCAATAATTATTATTTTATTCACACAGTCAAGATTTCAGATCCAATGCAGTAACAGTTGGTGGTATAATCCATTTTACCTATTAATCTCCATGACAGCAAACATTCTCATTAGGGCATGACATCATCCACTTGCTTTCTTACTCACCCTCAATTATTAAAAATTATTGTAACAAGTGACATCTCATTACGAGGATCAGAGCAAGTTTTAAACACAGATTAATACCAACTAAACAAAAAAACCTAAAAGCAAAAAAAAACTCCCCAAACTAAACGTGAACAGATTCAGTTTTTGAAATTTCCAGGGATGGGAAAGGGGAAATAGTGTAGCAGCAGAACAGCACTTACTTTCTTGGTGCTACAGGACTAGAATGAGTATAAAATGTGTTCTGTTAAGTACTCAGCTCTGCTTTTGAGTCCTAGGAGCAAGCACATAGATAGGGATCCCGACTGCTAGTCCAGCAGCTCTAGGACTGCTTTGTTTCTGCAGCAGAGTTCTGGATTACTTGCTTCCAGAATTTATTTTTTACTTTGATGCTAGTGTATTAAAGAAATTCAACCTGGACACTATTATGGGATGGTTTCGGGTTTTATTAATTTACTTTTTGTGAAGTACTTTATTAATGTGGTTTTGGTAATGCATTTCGCATGCGTAGGTTATGTGTATAAAATTTATGAAAAAGTTAATATTTTCCCATACGGAAAAAAACCCCTCACATTTCATGTTTTCTGAAACTTGTGTGATAAGAAATTAGTATTATAGCATAGCTGCCATTCATAGTAGCTTTTGGTTTAAATTCACTTTTAGTTTTGTAAAATTAATTGGATTTTTTTCCAGCTAGAGATAAGTACTTCCTGACAGGTGATAAAAAATTTAGTTTTCTACGGTACAGATAAATAACTTTAATTATTGTTCTATTTTCAATATACTACTTTTGTTGCAATAATATCAGTTTGGCTTGTTTAAAAGGAAAAAAAAGTCAGTAAAGCTAAAACCAACTTACAATAACAGCCAGCAAACAAATATTTTCTTGAATTTCTGTCCTCATTCTGTAAAAAACAAAAAGCAAAAACCCAACCACAACAAAAACAAACTCTAAACAAGCTCCACACAAAATATTATATCAGCACATTTTTCTAAAATTTTGGGTCAGAAGATGCTATTGGATTATCAAGTTGGTGTTTGTGTATCAGAAACCAGTGTCTGATTTCCTGTAGTGTCTAACATCTTATGAATATTTAAACAGAAATACAGGATCATACAGTATTTATTACAATTTCTGTATAGTACTCTTTGCATCATAATTTCCATAAGGCTGTCCAAGACTTCAAAGGATGACTAATCCAATACTTTTCTACTAAATTGCTCTAATCATGAGCCAACTTTGATTTCTGTGTTCTCACTGAACTAGAATTTTGAACTTAATTCAATTTCTTCATTTTGGGCAATTTTTTATATAAGAGGAAAAATACCCTTGAGTCTGAAAATTAGCCCTCCCCTCAGAGATAATCAGGGTTCAGTTTGAGATTTACAAGTCCTACATTTCAATATTTATGAGGGTTGCAACTTTTTCCAGATGCTTTCCTGAGCAGCTGGGAATAAGATGTTGCCAGTGAAGCTCAGCTAGGGATAACAGTGGTAAAGAGCATATTCGTGATGCCATGACACAGGTAAATATTTGTTCTCCTGACTGAAAATCTATTTAAAGTTACCTACTTGCAAGCAGGCAGCTGGGTTATCTTGAAATTACTCTGGAAACTGTCATAAATGAGTGCAACGTGAAGGGCAGCTCCATCACATCCTATGTACACTGGCACATGGTGACATTATCAGTGGCAACACTGAGTGGTAGTTCCTACCTGCTTTATTCTACCCAGAAAGTTAGGTAATGTGTGTCCTGCAAATCATCTGGCCCGCTTCCAGTGTTGGCAATCCTCCTCAACCAGCACTGAGCCTCTTACCTACTATTCCTTTATTGGTATTTTTGAACTGAAAAATAAATCCTTTAATATTTATTAAGACAGGATCACAATTCTGTCTGGTTTTGGAAAAGCACTGACGTTTTGGAGTCAGTAGCTACACAGCATACATGTGTAATTTTTCAGGAGGAAATTTTTTTTTATGGGAATTAGGGTTCTAGGGGTCTCCCTTTACACAAACTAAACTGTCTGGTATGAGCCAAAGCAGGAAGGTGCTGCAAAAGTGAGCTGGGGAAAACGTGCCCTCTGTCAGAAAGGGATAAACAGATGATGTGCTCAGAGAAATTAGAAGTCAGTGAAGTGAGAGACCCTTCCACTCACCCCAATTTCAGAGAGCAGCTGAGTGCCGTGGAAGAATATCAATCATAGTCCTGTGCAGCATAATCCAGGCCTCAGAAGTTACTCCTTGGCTAGGTGGCATTGTAAATATCAGAACTCATGCAATATAATTTAGGAAAAAAAATATCAAAAGTGGAATTCAGAGATGTCTGCTTTGCCAGGATACATAACTAGATATGATTTTTTACTGTAGGTAATGTTTAATGTAGGCCAAAACACTGTCCTCAAAATGTCTTAAATGTAAGTAAATTTTAAATTTTTTAAAGTTAAAAGTAGTTAAGGGAAAATGACATATGATTTCTGTTAAGAACAGTATTTAACTGACGATTGTAGCTTTTAGTCACTCAATCTCAGCATGATATGTGATAGAATTAGCCATTTACAAAAATCCTCTTCTGTGTGTCAAATTAAAAATTGATTTTTTTTTCCAAAAATATATTGATACCTCATTACTTAAAATTAATCATCTGTTTTTTTAACATAATCTTGCCCTAAGGTGTACAAAAACCCTAAACCAATATCAGTCTCACCTTCTCCTGAAACTTAATATCATGGATCCTTTATTATGGAGACATTTGGTTTCATTATGGAAACCATAATTTTCATTGATAGTAAAAGGCTAAATAAAATTATTTGGTAGGAATGCATGGAATTCTAGTTGCTCAACTGTGGCTCAGAATCAAGTAATGGGTTTATATTAATTAATAAAAGTGATATAAGGCTGCCTGGTGCAAAAGATTTTTGTATAACATGGAAGTACCATCCTAATATTACATACATCTATTTAAAATAATATTCCTTAAAGAGGAAGGAAAGGAGTTGTATAAACCATCAGTGAATTTCAAAAGTAAGTGATAGCTGTCTCCCTTGTAAACCTTCTTTAACAACATAAGCTTATAAACTCACTTCAGATAGAAAGAAACCTTACATTTAGAAAAATTAGAAAGATAACTGTATCTGATTTTTTTTAAATTAAATGTACCTTTAAATGAACATTTTGTTTTGGGAAATTATGTCAAAACTTTTTTTTTAATTATTATTATTTTCAATAATGGATCACAATATGGATTGTGATAATGAAGCTTGTAAGCGATGTTGTTAAGTTCAGCCTGTGTTCCAATGCCTGGTATGGATGGAACAAATATTTTCAAAGATTTCTCATTTTCCAGATCATTTAGTTACTCTTTGCAGGGTGCAAACTAATTAGGCTTCTTCATAAAGCTCTCTGTTTCTTAATATACAAAAGCCTTTTTCAGTGCTACACCTCAAGCTGGTTGCTTGTACCTATCCTAGACACTCTATGAGCTTTTAAAAACCCATTTGGCTACTGAAATAAATCAAGAGCTCTGAGAACACTGCTTGGAGTTCTGCCAACATAGCACATACTAACATCTGAAAAATTTTAATATTTTGTATTTTTCATACTTTCAATGATGCACTTCAAAGAAAACACAAACACTTTAAATCCTCAAGTATATTACTTCAATACACCATAAGCCTTGGACATCTGTGAATACTTTTGTTTGTACCTGATAGGAAGCACCTGTTAGTTTTTTGCACCTTTTTTTAACTTGTATTAAAAAAAATACATTATATGAATTATTTTCAAAAATACAAGTTGACTGTGTACCTGTCATTAACACATGCACCAATAATTTATGTGTAAGTGCACACGTTCCCCTTTGTCCACTCTCCACCCCACTGTCCAGTGTGTTTCTGCACTTGTGCAGCTGAAAAATTTTCTCAGATTCATTTCTTGTGTAAAAATGCAGTGTGCATTTTACGGTATCATAGAGACAAATGACTTTAGACGAAGAGGAAAAATAGCCACAGCAACATGACACAGCATGTGAGTGCAATTACGGTTTCCAATCCCCTTCCAGCTTGCCTAGGGATAGTTCACTTATTTTACAACACTTTGTCTTGCATGCTACAAACTCAGTCTCTGGGCTGTTATCTCAATTTTTTTCAGAACTAGAGAAGTGCAGGTGTCTTTATCCTTGTCTTTCCCCCACAATATTGTTGCTGTGAAAAAAAATCGGTATGTTTATGCACAGAAATAATAATATATATTTATATAGAATACGCTTCATGAAGAAGTTCCCATTCTGGAGGTTAGTTTTTTCCTGTATGCTTGACAATACTAGGTGGAAGGTGCACACTTTATTAAGTGAACATATTCTTTCTATGAGTGAGGTAAAAATCACAGTTTATAAGGCTTTAATTAAACCCTCTAATGTTGATTTCTTTCTTATTTATCTATTTATACACTGTTTTTCACGGTATGGAAATTCAAGTACAAAGGCAAAAGTGTCCTGGAGCATACAAAGGTGAGGAGATGCCCCAGGTTTTTGTTTAGTCCTCAGTCTGGGTGTCTGAGGCCCTGGTAGGTTGGCACAGAAATGAGCACACACCCATTCCATGGAGGAAAAGTTCATCCAGCCCCTGTGTGTCTCCAGGAGCAAGCATGCAACTCTCAGCTTTGGAAGATGAAGACTTTTGTGTAATCAGTAATCCCAGACTGCTTTGCTTTATGTCTGATCAAGTAAATACTCAAGATGAACTCTGAAACTGGAGACCCTAAGCACCTTTTTTGGATATTGCTCTGCCATAAACGTGAGCTGAATCGCTTGCCTAACAACGATGCATCTCCCTAGCAGATAGCCTTGACTCAGCTCTTCCAAAGCATGTATGGGTGTTTATCTGCAGGAATACAGTGAACCTCAGGATGCCCTGGCTGTGCCTGTCCTCAGCTCTTGATGGGATAGCAGGTGATGGCTTTGCTGCTCCTTACTATTAGTTTTCAGTAAGGAGAAAAATCCAAAAAGAAAATGAGGAGGATGCTCCAGGCAGGCCTGCAGGCAGGGTGATGGTAAGTTCACACAGTGGAGCATATTCCAGTTTTTTACTTGGAGATCATAATGAGAACTAAAAAAAAAAAAAATCATTCTAGAATTTATTAGACATACTGTGCATATTTTCTGAAGTAAGCAAACTGAAAATACATTAAAAATCCCTCCAGAATAGGTTCTTTTTCAGAATTCTTAGTGATCAGACATTAATATGTAGGTTGTCAATAAAGAGGTCCTTCAGTGTTTTTTTCTCCTGATGTGTAGAATCTTTGGTTTTTTGATCAGTGATATAAATAATGAAATATAGTTTCTGTTCCCTGGATAGCTGAATGTGTCTTAGGAACCAAATAGTGTCTCAGGTGTTAATCACTAGAAAGGTGAGATTCATTTATCAAAAGTATTCTGCAAAATTAATTTAAAACATGCTTTTCTCATTAAATTTCCTCTCCTTTAGAAGAGTCAGTCCTTCAAGTGTCCTCTACATTAAAAAAACCAAACACCTTTAAACCAAATCGAACATGGTGCTAATAAAATTACAAGAAATCTTTATTAAAGAACTGAACTTTTAACGTAAAAGATTCAATTGACTTGTTTTTCCAAGCAATAATTGCAAATAGATGACTTTGGTACTTTTTCATATGGTGAACATGATTTATTTTACTAGTTTTGGGCAGGAAAAAAAATCGAAGTGTGATAAATAGCATTAGAATATATTTTCTAAATAAATTTTTAACATAATATCAAGAATAGATCTGATTGCACATTATGGACTAAATTTTATATTTTTATTTAAATAGAAGTATTCTTGAATATGAAGTTAACAGATCAGACTAGGAAATGGTAGCAGATAACTATTTCAGTATTCTTTTCTTTGTCGTTAAACTAACATGACAGTTTCTAAAATGCAGTAATTTAAATGTGTATGTTTTAAGGGTGCCTTTTTTCTGAAAGCTTTATTATAAGTTGGAGATAAACAAAAAGCAATAGACTCAGTGTTCAATTTTGTCATAGATTTCTGAGAAAAGGTTAGCTATGTGTTTCTCTAATTTTATTGATGACAGGATTTATATGAAATACAAATAACATAAACAAGGTATAGTTGATGTAAATAACATCATAAAAGACTAAAGTTAAATAGCTACAGTACAACCAGTATTGTCCAGTAGAATTGAAAGCCTAATGGCTTTAAATATATTTTATATCTGTGGATAATGTTATGGAACTAAGAGATCAGCTGTAGAAGAAATTAGAGGAAGGGAAAAGAGCCAGTCAGTGGATTGGATCTACTATCCATTTCAGAGTTGATTAGACAAGTTATAGAGTGGTGGATGCAAATCAGATTGCTGTAGTTAACATGGAGCCTTAAAAGGAAGTTTTATTTGTACAAGGGCAATTTTATGTTTTCCTTGTGCACTGGAAAAAGCAGCTGTGCATGTCATGCCCAATGTTCACAGTTTGGGGTAGGATATTAAACAGAGTAAGAGTGGAGAAGGGTCATTTGTATCTAATTCTTTTTCTTACCATGTGCCAAAGTAACTAAACAAACAAAACTGCAGGAAAACAAAACAGCAAAAAACCAAACACATTTCTGCAGTCTCCTCAGCCTGTGATGACAAAATGTATTAAAAAAAAAAAAAAAAAAGGAAAAGATCTTTTTTTTTTTTTTTTTAGATAGTAGTGGTTATTTGGGAAAGACCAAAAGAACGCATTTTCTATGACTTGGGTGTCATCTGAGTACATTTTGTACTTGGAATGCACTTACCTGGCATAAGCTGTACCACTTAGGTGTTACTAACTTTTACAGTTTGTTTCTTTCTTAGTTCTCAGTTTTAATTTATTTGACAGGAAAGGAAATTTGCTTGTGTGAATCAGATACAAAATTTACAAAGGCAAATCTTGGCAATGTTACAACAGGTTGCAAATTTGGGTGTAAAACTTTTTCTCTTTTTTAATATACACACCAACAAGAAGAACAAAGAGAAAATTTGTAACTAAGATAAGGTAGACGTTGAACCCCTACGTTTTTGGGGATTTTTTGTCTTTTATGTGGGAGCAAAGCAGTATGTAGAGTTCTTCCATCTTTGGAGGATGTCTTGCAATGTGGTGGTTCTGGGACCTCCCTGTGGTGCCTTTGACTTCAGAAGCTGTGCAGCTGATGGAATTAGGCTGTCCCGTGTAAACTGGAAAGAATCTGAGCATTTAAGGAAATACCATGCCTAGAAGCAAACGGCCAAGACACCTTGAGATCTTTTCTCAGTCTGGACATATCCTCTCTTTTCTATCCCATAAAAAATGAGGACACTGAAAACTGCAGGTCTTGAAACCAGAATCTTGGCTTGAAAGACGTTTTGCTGTCTGCTCAGGCTCTCTAATGCAGGCACACATGGTTCCTCAGTTCTGCTGCAGGATGCTGCTCTTGCCTTTACTTACCTAAATTTATTTAACAGCAGGGGGTGACACCTGCTGATCCAGAATGCTCATCTCAATTAATCTGCATATAGCTGAGGTTCAATATAATGAAATAGTGCATTTAATTTCATTTGAAGCTCATGCCAGTGTTGCAGCCAGATTTAAAATATTTTTTCTCAATTTGTAAATACACAAAACTGAGTTGTTCAAAGCCCTGGTTCTTGGAAGATTCATGTTTGTGCATAGCCTGAGACAATTAATAGTCTTGCTGAAATCAATGGGACTGCTGACTTTTATCCTGGCTCCTCTGAAGACAATTTCAAATTTCCCACTGACTTCAGTAAGTCCAGGGTTTTCTCGAAATATTTTATGTGCTGCATACTGGGTAATAATACAAAGAGATGCAAGTCTTGTGAAACTAGATGGGCTTTTCATCATGGAAGTGTGTTTTGGTTTGGTTTCATTTTCTTGAGATATGGTGATATTTTATAGTGTTCAAATAAACATACGGAGAGGAAGGCTTTAGTCCAACTTCACACTTCTGATTTTTTAACCTGTACTGCACCATGCTTGTTGTTTCTTTTTAGCAGTTCTGTGCTTCATCTTTTGTATAGGCATTTGTTTTCTTGTGCCCCTCTAGTAAAAGATGTGTTCCCCACAAAGAATAATGGCTCTGATATCACATTATGGACAAAATGACAACTCAGATTCCTCAATTCACAGTCCCCCTTCAGGTTTATACCATTGTTAGCAATGTTTATTCTCATTTTATGCCTTCCTCTTCAGCCAGCCTTAGAGACCAGACTTTGTCCAAACTCTTCTAGGTTTGAGTTATGCCTCATTTGTTGAGGTGCCCTTTTGTCTTCATCTCTGAAATGTTACATCTGTGCTACATATGTTACATATCACCTCTGAAATATGCCTTTTACAGTCTGTACTCTGCACCTGATGTCATGTTTAAAACTCCTCAGATAAATATATTTCCAACCTATCTTACAAGTACTCATTCCAGAAATAAGACTTATTTTTAAGAGTCTGTGACAAGTCATCTTATTCAGTGACTTATTTGGTATCAAGTTCTCTGTCAGACATACATCTTTAATGTAATATGCTAATGATTTATTCTCTGTATATGAATATACTTTAAAATATGTTCTGTTTGAACCACCTTCTAGCACTCTTGACCATCTTATCAGCCTCAGCTTATCATGTGGAGATTATTGCAGAGTTTTGATCAGCTAAGAAATTTTGTGATGAAATGGCTTGCAATATAACTCCTAATATAATTTTGGTCCAAAGGTGAAAACTAGATTCTTCACTTCCAAAATCTGTGCATCGAGTTGTACATTTGTATTTGATCATAATCACTATCCATCTCTGCACTGTCTCTAGTAATTACTACAAAGATATGTTGGCTAAGCACTAGCATTTATCCCCATGTTGCTTTACAAAATGACTGCACGAGCACTACATCATTTTAGCATTCAGGGATGGGAGTTTTATTTATGGTTTTCTTCATCAAACACTTCAGCATATTATCCCACAAGCTTCTGTATGTACCTACTTCAAAAAGACAGTTGATCATGCCCATAAATCATTTCTTTCATGCTTTAATTGGAATAATTTTGTTCTCCTCCCATCTGCCCTCCTGCAAAACCTAAGTAACAACTTGTTAGTGATTTTGTGAGTACGAATTTAGAGTTGTCACACTAGACTGCAGATGCACTGGAAGCAGTCTTAGGTGCTATAAGTATGCAGGCTCTCTGTTGGGAGACAGAATTCTGCATTTGATTCCACAATGAATTCCACATGGGAGAATGTTTCTAGTGAAAACTAGCTTCCTACATGTTTAGTTTCTTAAAGTATATCTTGATAAATATTAAACTATATCCATAGAGATTTATATCTCGCTCTTTCACTTGGTGATAATTGTGCTCAAAAGCCACAGCACTCATTCTATGCTTCTTAGAAATGCAAGATCCTGTGTTAACTAAATTTCAACTACTCCTTGTTTTATGAAATTCTTGCTTGCAGTTGGCATTTATAAATAGGCATTAAAAACAAGCACTTGCCTGATATTTCTGGAATTTGGCATTGTGAAAGTGATTCCACTATATCTGACATCACAATCTAGCTAGAACTTTGTCTACTAGCACAGATGAAATACAGTAGTCAAAGACACGGCAGCTACTGTCATTTATCTGCAGTGTAAAGCTTTGTCTATTTACAAACCGCAATACAAAGTTCAGAGGTTTGATTTGAATTTATTGTCTTCTTTTACTGGAGAAGACATGGAATCAGACCACAACTTTCTCCTATCCTTTTATTGATGGCTGTGGGACTTTTTTGCCTATTTTCCTTTGTATATGTGGAAATATCACAAGTCCTCTAGTTGATTTGTCTTTTCTTTTTTCTTGAGTCCTGGTAAGCTTTAGCTTCAGTCTGTGAATTCTTCTATACCAGTGGATGTCAGTGTATCAAACTTGTACCTGAACAGTTGCACTAGCCTTGCTAATCAGAGTAATCTTTTGGTGTTAACTCTGAAAACCCAGTGTAGTACAATCCTGAACACCTGTCTTCCTTTAAACAGTTTTTAATGTTTTAGGCACTGGGCGTTAGAGTCAATGTTGTTTGACACTTGGTTTCATTTAAAAAAGTAATAAATCATTCTTGTTACATCTTTATATCACTTTATTCAAAATTGCGGTTAAATCTTTTAATTGTTACTACAATTCTTCAAGCAACTTCCACATAAGGAATTTCTGGGTTATTTCTAATTGATATTAAACCATGTAATAGCTCTATTTTCTTCCTCCACCTTTTTCTTACCTTTATTTTCCTTCGATTTCACTGACAGTTCTTAATGTTGGATGAAACTTGATTCTAAATCTGTCACAAAATATTATGTTCTAAAAATTACACAGCCCTCCACAGTACTGTGCTCAAGTTTTCCAGATTTTATTTTTCCCTGCTAAACATTTGGCAGTAGTAATAGTAGTCATTGCCCTGCTGGAAGATGTTAGGCTTCATGAATCTTTCAATGAGTGAAAACACAGAAAGGCTGTTTGTTTAAAGTATTACATGATTCTTTTAACAAAGCATATGTTCCCAGGAAAGGATGCTTGAAGTGCATCTAGGGTTCCATCATGTGCATACAGGTTCCTTTCCAGGTTCCTCTTCTCCATTTGTATTTCTATTGTATTTTAAATGCTCTCAGGCACATGGTGTGATTTTTGGGTAGATCCTGTGCAGTGCCAGGAGCTGTACTTTGATGATCTTTTTGGGTCCTTTTAAGTCAGGATAATATATGATTCTATGATTTCTGTAGTGAGTAAGAAGCTGTGCGGCTTTTGCAGAATTAGGTCTTAATCAGAGTTCTTGTTTAGGTACAAGCAGTATTTAAGAAAAATAAGACACGAAAAGAGAAACAGTGGAGAGAAAACTCTAAACCAAGTGCATTAGTTCTAAAACTCTCATTTAATGTCCATATATGATAGTGGTGTATAATTATCGTAATAGATATATTAAAATGTTCTTTGTAGACACAAACAAGTGGTTTTTAAATATAAATTAACAATTTATCTTTTCCATTTCCCAAATTTTCATGAAGATTTAGGAGTGTCATTGTTTCCTGTTCCTTACAGAACAAGTGCTATTATAATTTCTAATGGAAATTCTTCCCCAGAAAACAAGAGATGTTTCCAGTCTCTATACTGAATTTCAGTTTAATTTAGCAGGATGTTGCAATTCCTCAAATAAGCACTAAGATCTTTAAATCTTTTAAAGTTGTACATACTTGTGATAGGTATAGACCATTCGATTTCTATTGACTCTGGGGAAATGTGCTGCAAGTTTACTACCTTCACCTAGTTGCTATTCTGTCATAAAATGTTTTGTGGTTAAAATCAAACCAGAACTATTTCAGCAAATAAAAAGGTTGTGGTCTTAATTATGAGGTGACAAACTGGGTAATGAAGAGTAAAAATAAGTAGCAAAATTATCAATATTTACAGGAAGAATTTATCTTGGCTGCCCTGTTATGTCTCAGCCAATGCTATTGAGATCTGGCTTAGATAAACTTCTAAACTTAGGGATGTCTGTTGCCCTTCAATAGTGAGTCCTGAGGTTTTGCTGTGCAGTTGTTAAGAAGCTCCCTTTTAGACTGAGTCTCTCTGCCTGGGGTTCTGTCTCATGGATTCTGGGTTATGTCTCCCCCCTTCTTCAAAGAGGGATTTTTGGGTCACTTCATTTCAAGCTTTTCATCTGTTGCATTCAATTTCTAAGAATGCAGTTCTGGTGGTCTGATTTTTCTTGTTATTTTTGTTTGCTCTGAGCAAGAGTGGTATGTCAACAAGGATGGTAGCTGAGGCATTCTGCATCAACAGAAACAGAGAATTCAATAGTTATCTCAATAATTTTACTTTGTTAGAATCATTTTAATACATGAACAATACCATATGTACATGGTTAACACGCCATATATAATGAAATGGATAAAACCCACAACCTTTCCAAGCCATTAATTTTCAGCATGGCCTTAGCTCAAAATGCACTAGTTCAAAATTTATTCCAAGGAGCTGATTGTTGCAGATGGTTGTAGTGGGCAGCAATAATGTGTCTAGGATTTTTAAAGTGTCTTTCCATGATGACAAACATTAACAAGCAGATTAATTTGTGGCTTAATTGTAAAAGGTTACCCAAATAGCATGGCCTTCAGAGCTGTCTTTCCAAGCACAGCCTGCTACAGAACCATTTTTTTGGCCAGCACACAGGAAGAACTGGAAGCATCCTCTCATTTGTTATGCTGGGATCAGCCTGTGGTGATCCTACAACCCTTGCTTAATTAATCCAATTTTGGCTTTAGAATTCTATCTCTGTTTGGCACACAAATACAGCTGTGCTGTGAATTTTACTGGAAGCAAACATAACTGTGTTATCCTCTCAGAAGGTTTTCATGCTGAATATTTATTCTTTTGACTCATTTCATAGTTAATATGTGCAGGCACTTGCGACAGGTTGCTACTTGCTGACTGATTGGCACAATTAATTTCTGTGTTCCTGTTGAGCTACAATCCTGAAACACAGTTTGCTCATTCATTATGGACTATTGCACAGAAATGAAAAAAAAAAAAAAAAAAAAACAAACCAAAAAAAACCAAAAAAACCCCCAAACCTCTCAATTGAAAACTGACCTTTCCATCAGAGACTGTCAGTCCTCTGGCTGAGATTTTTAAATATTATGGGGCCCTTCTACATGTTAATTGGGTAGCAATTTTGAGAAGCGTGTGTCCATTTCTTCAGGAAGAACAAAGCACAGAACACAATTCAGATTAGTGAATTTGGAGATCCAGTTTTGTTAATATACAGAGAATTCCAGACTGTTCTGCATTTTCAGTATTTTGCCATCATCTGTAGAGCATTCCACTTCTGTTAAGAAAAAAGAAGAGTAGTTGTCCAAACCTTAATGATGGTCACAATAGTACTTATGGTTAAGGATCAGGGGGAAGGCCAACCAGCAGATATCCTGTTCTTGATGAAGAGACAGATTAAATATTTTATAAGTGGCTGGGAGAAGTATCACAATCACTAGCCGTTGTTCTCATGAGGTACTTCGACTTGCAAGCTGTCTGCTGGAAATATAGCATAGCAGAGAGAAACCTCCAATAATACAACTTCAGGCTATTTTCTCTTGACCTGGCCCTTGATACCTGGGGGAAGAGACTGACCCCCATGTAGTCACAACCTTCTCTCAGGCAGCTGTAGAGCACAATAAGGTCACCCTGAGCTTCTTTTTCTCCAGGTTAAACACCCTCAGCTGTGCCCAGGT
>VZSR01003049.1:18812920-18871632 GCA_013398615.1 Brachypodius melanocephalos
TTTTTCTCACTAAAAGAGTGGTCAGGCTTTGGAACAGGCTGCTCATGGGAGTGGTGGAGTCACTATCCTTGGAAGTGTTTAAAATCATGTAGATGTGGCACCTTGGAATATAATTCAATGGTGAGCATGGTGGTACTAGGTTAGCAGCTGGATAGTTTTAAATAATCTCAAATAATCTTAGAGGCATATGCCTTTTCCAGGCATAACAATTCTGTCATTCTGTGAATATTAAATATATTTCTTAGGTGCTGTGTCATGGCTCTAAGCAGGGCTTATTCAAGCACAGTGTTGTACTAATGCATCTATTTGATTTCTAGGCACAGTGATTAATTTTTAAACCTAGAACGCATCACATTTCTCCTGGTACAATCTATGTTGTTTACAGATTTACAAAAATATTAATGCCAGTTTACAACTACAGCAGTCATGTTTTGCTGGTGCTTTTTCCATAGAGAAAACAAGCATGAAACACTGGAAGACCATAGGGAAAATAAGTCATCACATGCTGTTTGTTCACTGCTCCGAAATCACATATCTCTTGCTTTTTAGGAGAGCATGAAGTAGATGGCAGTTGTTTCAACAAGAAATTATCAAGTAATAATTCATAAATTACTTGATCTGAATTCTGAATCCTTGATATCATGAACTCTATTTCTCTGTTGTGAACTTTATTAATAAGGCCTCTCTGTTGGAGATGGAACTGCTCAGTGTTCTTTAGGGCTACACCATCCAGTATAAGAATAAAAATTCTATTTAGTGGAGTCTAAAGAGTGCAGACTTTACTCATAGTTTTATTTACACTATGAAAGTATGCCTACTGCAGCTTATTATGTGACAGAAACAGCCTCAAAACTGTAACAGCTGCAGAAAAAAAATTCTAAATGCTGCCTTAGTCACTGAAACTGCTTTTATGTGCACTATTTTGCTTAACTATATATATATATACTGAGAAACTTTCCTTCTAGATCTTAGAAGAGTTAATCTTTTTATTATTTAATTGATAAAAAGCCTTGAATATTTTAATTTACATTTCTCCTAATTAGTGTAATTACAGATAAAACGAAATGCAGTGGCATGGAACATATAAAGGTAATGTAAACAGGAAATTATACCCATCACACAAAACCTAGTCAAGCAAAGCATTGCAGTGTCATTGTTTAAACAAAAATATATTTGTCATGTAGCACAGATTAAATCTCTGTGTTGCAACACAACACGCTGGGGTGTGGGTTAGTGTTGTAGCTCTTACTCCTGGCCATTAGAGATGATAGAGGTATCCCTTTGTTGGTAAGACTAGCACTACAAGAAGGAAGTCACTTTGACTGAGCATGTCTTGGTGCTAGTACCAAGAGAGTGCTTTTTCCATCAGTTCTTCTTCAAAGTAGCCCACAACAGAAGCATCTCTTGACTATTGCAAAAGTTATGTACTATATACAAAATGGTCAAGGAGAAGAAAGGCTAACAATGAGTTAGAAAATGATGGAAAATTAAACTTGAGGGATCCTCAGAAGCAAGAAGTATTGATCTCCATCTCTTGACACTTTTCTCCAGAGAAAATTGGAAACAAGAAAACATACAGTGTTAGAAACTATTGTTAAAGTTAGTGGAAGAGGAGAAGGTATAATCTGGGGACTCAACATCCTTTATCTGTTGTAGAAATCATGTGGAGTGAATCTGTAAAAGGAACCAGTAGCACTCAGGTGCTGTTTTTTCCCCGAAAGATCTTCCACTTAGGAAAGGTCATCTGTAAATGTTTTATTATCAGCAACTGTGGGGTTTTATCCAGTGTCGGAGAGCAGCAAATAGCAGAGCTGATAATTATAAGGTAATACAAAGGTCTAAGACAAGGGCAGGGCATGCTGGAAGCTAATTGATCATATCCCAACGATGTCACATAATTAGCAGAATTAATTTGAACATTTAAAACTGTATATGATCATAATAATTATCAAAATTGATGAGTGTGTTGTGGCAAGGAACAGGTGGGAATTGTTGATTTTGAAGTCTCTGACATCAATGGGTTGAAATTTACTTTTTGTCGTCTTGCATTGCGCGCTGCCAATCACCTAGAAAGCAGATTATGGATTAGGAAATCCCTTTCCATGTTTCCAGAGGTTATGCATGGTTTATGCCCACCTTCTCATTAAAAACACTCACTAGAGTTACAACTGACATTAAAATTATATTCTGTATTATCACAGAGCTCCTAAAATTTATTTGGGGGGGTTATAGCAGTATTAATTTACTAAACTTCCTTTCACCTTAAAGGATCAATCTCAGGTCATCTCAGATCCTAACAGAAATACACATTGAGTAATTTTTTAGTAGCTTGTTATGGAGTAGCCATGGTATGTCCCTGTTCCTTGCAAGCATGTTTCATTCTATCAGGCAGATTGAGTAGCAACACCAAAAATGGTTCAACCTAGGAGTAACAGCTGAGCAGAGAAATATTTCCTCCATCCTTTTAGTTAAGTGTAGCTACAAGTACTCTTATGCTGACTTCAGAAATAAGTCTTCATGGTAGAAAAGAATCTTTTAAGGAATAATATAAAGTATTATTCATATCCCTCATTGACTCCAGCTACATCCCTTTTCCTTGTGACTGCAGGAGATATAGCACATTGTATAAAAACACTAAGACTGGCTGTGGTCTTCAATTGCCAAGCTTTTCTGTTGGTTTCCTTGCACTCCCATTCTCTGAGTTTTCTCTCATTTTCAAGGAAGATGGTTAAACTTTTTTCTGTCTAGTGCTCATTAGTGCAGATAATATTTGGACTTGCTAAAAATATGTCATCTCATTTCCTGGGTACTTTTATCTCTGAATTTTCATTTATCGTGTTCCCATTTTTTTTTCAAATTACATGTATTAATTTTCTGCCTACTCCCTTGACTTTTTAAAATATATCTCTGCTTTTCTCTGTTCATTTTTCCCCTATATTCTTTCTTCATTTCTATTTAGTAATATTGTTTTCCTGAACAGCATAACTTCTTGTAAAGACCAAAAAATCCTCAAAATATTTATGACACAATTTTGAAGTATATTTAGAAACAGCAATTCTTGTACTGTGCTGGATTCTGCACATACACTGACTAAGCATGTAACTTATACAAATGTGATGAGCCACATTTCTGAAGGTTAATAGGAAATTTTTTGAAATTTGGACTAACTAAAAGCGTGAATGAAATGGCAAAATTTGCAACTCCTTTGATAGCAACTGCCCCCAAAACAGAAATAGTTTTTCAAAAACTCTTGACAAGCTTTCTTTATAGAAAAAGAAGTGTGAAATCTGTCAACCTCTGGTGATCTAAGTGATATGTCTTTGTAGCCACTAACACAAAGACATCACCAGTGGGAGGGTTGCTTGAAAATATTTACTGTATCCTAAAAAAAGGCATCTGGTTCCTTGCCTTTTGATTTGTTGCTTTTGATGTGACTTTGAATTTTGTGTGATCCCAGTTATGGCTGGCATCTAATGGAAGATTTCTCTCAGGAACAAAAGCCACTTTGCAATTCTATTGTACCAGAACTACAGTGCTGAAGTTTAGGGAAAAAACAACCAAACAACCAATACAACCTCAAAATAAATCCCACCAAAATGGTTTTAAACACTTACTGGAATTCTTTCACATTGATGTTAAGAATAAATGCATTAAGCTCAGAACTTTTAGAGCAATAAAATCATAGTGATTTATAGTAAAAGTGGAGGAGTTCACATATGGAATATTACATGAACTTGAGATTTTATTGGACATTTACAATTCTTTGGCACCATAATGCCTCTATAAATGGCACTTTGGATGACATTACATTTTATATAAATTGAAGATTTAACATTATATTTTTTTCATTTGGTGGCTATTTTTTACTGGTTATAGACAATTGGTTAATCACTTGTCCATTTGCCGTGCCATATTGGCCTACAGCAAATAATTTTTTGGGCGGTCTTTGTTTAAACTTTTACAGACTAATGATGGTTAAAAAAATTGTTATGTTTACTTTTGCTTGCAAAGGCTGTGCTGTGTAGCCCAGTGCTAATGTCAGGTATAGCTCAAATACACAAAGCTGAAATTGCAGAGGCTAAGATAATCTTATTGCAAACAGTATTATGTGCTTGGTAGGGATATTTTTAATTATAGTAAGTAGACTAGCTGACAATATTTTAAGGTTTTAGATATTAGCCCATATGATCTTTTCTGTACTGAAACATATGGTAGATTTTTGCTGGCTTGGGGAAGATTTTTTTTTTTTTTTTTTTTTTGTGGGAACAGGCATATTGTTTTCCCCTTTCTCTGGTTTATGTGATAATCTTTGATGGTAACTAGTCAATAAAAGAATTCATCACAGATAAATATGCAATAATTAAAGCAAAACAGTGAGTGGTTGTAACAAATTGAACTGAGGTACGATAGCTTCCTCTGGATATTTATTAAACATTGTTTTCTCTGTCGTTGCTTTTCCATCTTTTTAGTTGGGAAAAAAAAAGAGAAAGAAATAGGATTTTTGAAAGGACATACTTCAGTAATAGTTTATGAATTGAAGTGGATAGTTATGTGCTGTATCTGATATTACAGAATGCTGTAGCTGTACTACTCAAAGGGTAAATTTCTGTCCTTCACAAACAAAGCTCTAGTAGATGAACCTGTGGAGACATTTCCTTGTGAGGTTTAATTGGATTTGCTTGCATAAAACAAATTTAATTTAAATACTCTAGTTGAATAACAGAGGACTGAAACAGGACTAACAGGGGCCTGTTTCTTTTGTTATAAAGAGAAAAAAATTAACCCTCTTCATGACTAAGACACAGAGTTCACAGCTGAGATGGAATTCTGAACTGCCATCATAGCTCCATTGTCTAGCTCAACCATATTCTTATTTGATTTATACACCTGCGGTTCTACAAAAAGTAATTAAAAAATAAACAAAAACAACCATCTATGGTGAGGTCCAAATATGTCTCCTAATACCTCTCCACTTAAAAAAGAAAATTTGAAAGGCCAATAGAAGGAGGACATCAAAATCTAGTATTTGGAAGCTGTTCCTTGTCTAAATTTCTTAAAAATATTTTTATCTTACTTTTTCAAAATTGTTCTTCAGAATAATACAAGGAGTGTTCTGCCCACCTTTCACAAAAATTGACTCTCTTCAGTGCATTTTTCTATATGGTACAGGATGTTTGCCTCTGAGAATTGACAGAGTTTCTTGTTAACTTGATATTAATTACATTTTGAAGAGAAAAAACATTAGGCTGAAAATTGGGTTGTGTGTTATCCCAGGAGATGCATTTATCATTAAATTAACAGGGAGCATATGAGAATTTCATTGTGAAAAGACCTTATGAAATTCTGCAAATTGGCTGATCAATAGCCTAGATAGCTTTCTATGAATGTTCATCAAAGCTTTTTCTGATCTTCAATTTTTTAGTAACTTAAAACTACAGCAGCTGAAAAAAAAAGAATAAGCAGTAGAGTATGAAATTACATTGACATACTTAACCTAAAAAGAATGCATTTAACAAAAACAGAATTAATAGAAGGAATGGAAAAAAAAGGAAGAACAACATGGGTCAAATATTGGAGAATGGAAACTTGTCAAAAGCTTTTTGAAGATCTAGATTAATTATATCAATTAATCTATTTGTTAACAGCTTCAAAGTAATCTGATAGGCAGTAGTCCTCCCAAGAATCTATAAAAACTAAAGTCATGTGGAGCTTTAGCAAATATTTCATATTTATCTATCATCTATTAATTCTAGAAGAGTAATTCTTAATTATTTTCCTGACGGCTATCCAATTTACTCTTCTGTAGTTCCCTAAGTCTTTGCATGAGTACTTTATCAAGAGTTTTAGCTCTTAAATTCTGGTTTTCATTCCTCTTATTAGAGCAATAGTTTATATGTTACAGGTAGTAACTCAGCAACTTCATACTAGACTTCCTTCACTCTTGAAGAAATTGCCTGCTCCTGATAACTGTTACTGTTCGATTTATTAATTTGGACTGAAACTTCTTCTATTGCTGCTTTTCTTGAAAAAATAGTTCTCCATCTGATGCCCTGTGATGAAGAGAACCTTCCTGACCTTCTCCATAGTGAACAGTGATGAAAAGATTCCCTTGTGATTTCTGCAGTGGTCTTCCCTTTCTTTGGTGTGCCTTTTGTGCTTTGATAATTTCTGGCCCCACTGACTCTACAGTCATCCTACTTCTGTGCTTGAAAACATTTTATTTTGTGCCTTCAAGTTTCATCTCGAAGTATCACCTGCTTTGCTTTACTATAGTTTTACATCTAGCTTGCTAGGTCTGTTTTATTTCTTCTCATACAAAAGGGAATGACAATTTTTATCCTTTTTGACCATTTCTTTAATGTGCTGGATTGCAAAATTACTTTGGTTATTCTTTCATTGTCAACAAATCTTTGAATAAGATTTGTGTATTCCAATAAGATTCCAGTGTATTGTCATCACCACTTACCTGTCACCTCAACAGATATCTGGAAGTTTCAAGTGTCACTCTCAAAATCTATGAAATGGAAATTTGGAGAAACCAAATAATCAAGAATCTGTGATATATGTGTGCGTGAATCAGCAATCCTACATCTTAATATGGGTCATTGAGATGTACACAATTGGGACTTTTATATTTTTGTCAAATTTTAAAAACAGATGGGCACTGAACAGAGCTATTTCTGGATTGTACTTGCAGGTAGTTTTATCATACATGAGTTTTTCCTTTTATTGCAATTTATCTGTAATACCTCAGTTCTTGGTACAATTTTAATCTTTATAATGAGCTGTACCCTTAAGTTCTTGTTCAGATATAATTCCTTGTACCTATTATTTTATATTCTGAAGTCTGACATGACTTCTTTCACCTAGTACATCTCTGGAGTACTTCATTTCAGTGGCATTCTAAAATCCAAGTCTTAGTATACATACTGTTAAGCACACTACTAAGGATTTAGGTAGGAGTAGAAATTATAAGCAGTATAGATTTCCAATGTATTTTGAGGCCATTCTTCTATAAACTCATTTTTAGTGCTATTTTCTGTGGTCATATTTACATTGTTTTATTCTGTATTTGTTTGCAGATGGTATTCTGTAACATATCTACAGTTATCTTTCTAATGCAAATGATGATTGTAGAAGTAAAGAATGTAAGAGGATAAAAATGAAAAGCATCACAGTAACTGAAGGTGACAACGTTTTAGCATAAGTATATCTTGGTGATACTTAAATGTGCATGATTCTCTCATTTAACTTTCATTATGTAGCTAAGTTAAATTGATTCTAAATTGATGCTATGAAAAATGGAATTATCTCTTCCTTTCTCCCCCTTTTTTATAGCACAAAGTAAGACTTTTATGCATGAAGAAAGTACCATTGCTCTTATAATTTATTTGTTTAGATTTATGACCAAGCTAAGGAAAGAGCCTCTCGCATGCCCTAGGCATCATTGTAAAATTACTTTTCAGGAAATTAAAAAAAAATCCTAAATCAGAAGTTTTACCACATCTAGAGCCCAACCAATCAAAGAAGGTAAAGACAATGTTGTTTGTCAGAGGTTGCTCGTAACAATGTATTTGTTTGCAGAAACAATGTTGTAAATTATACATTTTAGACCAGTCGTTTCTCAGATGCCTCTGTATTTTTGCTGAATTTCTGAATCAGAATGGAATTTCAAAGTAGCCTCAATACTTACCTGTTGAGTTTTGGGCTTCTGGAGTTTTGTTTGTTTGTTTGTTTGTTTTGGGGAGGTTGTTTTTTTTTTAAAATTTATTTGTGGTTTTTTGGGTTTTTTTGTTTGTTTGTTTGTTTTTTGGAATTGCATTGTTTTCAGTGAGTGAACTACTAAGAATGAATTGCAGCAAGTGGGCTCTAAACAAATGTAATTGGAATCTCAGGAACTAGAACCTTAGGGAATACAGAAAGGAGAAAGGAATTATATTCAGTAAAACAATAATTGGGAATTGTGAAATGAATCTCCCATATAAATACAGTAGAAAGTATGCCATGGATAGATTTTAGTTGGTATGTGTAGAAACACCTGGGAATTTTGCCTTTAGTTACACCACAGATGAATTATTGACTCTTCCTGAACTCGTGAAATAAAACTTTTGTAGTTTAACCTTTTCTATATAAGTACAACCAGAGGCTGTCATACATACCTGCTTCTAGCCCTATACAAAGATAAATGGGCAATTAAAACTAATTTATGTTAAAAAATCCTCTATGGGTCAGAAAGAGAAACCCTTGACTGCTCAAGAACCTGGTCTGTTTCTTCAGCTAAAGGTAAAGCTCTGCACAAACACAGTCTGCAGGAAATCTTTCATGCTTGATCTGCAGTTATTTCCTTATCCAGTCCCAGTTTGCTATTATTCTTCAACCAATGTTCTTGGGTTAAGATCAGCATTGATATCCATTTCTTGCACTTTCATCGAATGTGTAGGGAGTGCTCCACATAAAAAAACCTACCCTGAATTTCATCTTTCAATGGAAAATTTTTTTATGGGCTAAATATAACATGGCTCACTTCTTCCATATCACAAGCTTTAAATAAAATCAAATGGTTTGGGCATATTGCTATGCAGAAAGGATTTTTTTTTTCTCATTCCATTCTTAAGATGAGAAACTAACCTTTTTTATTTCCTATGGAAATTGCTTCTTGTACAGTTTATTTTCCTAGCCAGAAGAATTTGTTGTGTTTTTTATGTTTTTTGGGTTGTTTGGTTTTTTGGTTTTTTTTGGGGGGGGGTGGAAATAATGAAATGTTTTAAATAAAAAGTAGCAGTCATAAGCCAATTAAAAACCCCCTAACTATATTTTTGCAATAAAGACAAGACAGTTTTCACAACTAATGCTCAACAGGAATTCCCCACCCCCCCACCCCCGAAATAAAACCCCCCCTTGTGATTAGCTCTATCTGAACCAAACATGGTACATAACAGACTAATGCATGGCAATTTAGCATAATGCAATCCAGTCAGGGCAAACTTTCTTTCAAGGTGTGTGCACTTGTATTCATTGACTGGTTTTGACAGTCAAGAAGAGAAAGTGGGAAGTAGGGCAGATCACAATACCTTCAGGTCTGACCTTTAGGAGGTACAGTCAATACCAATTTTAAAACTATATTAAAGGGCAGTTCTTACAATGTGCAGTTACAAGCCAAGCAGGTCTGCTGGATGACAGAAAAATCACCTGTATTAAATTTTTTAATTTGTTTAACACACTTTATAGTTGCTTATGCTCATAGGAAATGTAGCTAGTTCTGGGATGTAAGGAAGGATGTAAAGCCATAAAGCTCTCAGGTAAAGAAAAATTACCCTGGAGAGATTAAAAATTAAGTGTATGTAGTCTGTTGGAATTTAGTTGCCATTCCCATCATATTGGAATGATGCTGCATAAGAAAGTGTGATGAACTGCTGCTGAAGTGCACCTGAGTTTGGCATCATAGTATTTCACAGACATTGATTTCCCTTAGACAACTGTGTATTTTGACACCCAAGAGAACTTTAGGTATATAAATGAAGGGAAGAAATTATACAGTGAGAAAAAGGAAGTAGTAAATACATAAAATCTATACATTTAGTGAGCAAGGGTGTTTTGTATTTGTGGCTTTATATTTGCTCCTTTTATTGATGTATTACTAGCTTGCACAGAATAATTAGGGAGTACAGAACTTTGCTTTGCAATTCCAGCCTGAAGCCCACAGCTTGCAGCTGATTTATACATGAAGAGAGACTCAGATTCTGCTGTTTGAAGTAGCCATTTTACAGAAGAGTAGTGGCTGTGGGTGACAAGTAAACAGAAACATGGAATATTTCTTTAGGGAAGCAGTGGAACCGTATAGTCCCTTAACAGAAAGAATAAAAATAAATGTACACCGAGTTTTTATGGTTCTTTAGGGATATGTGCTTCTTTCCAAATCATAACCTGACTAATTTCAAGATTTCTAGGAATTTTATTGTCCTCAAGACAAGGAAAAATAAGCCATCACTTACACTTCTAGTGAAAAATCTGTTTTGTGAATGGAAACCCTTAATGTGTGTTCATTTTAGTGGTATCTGATTTAATTACTCATATATGATTGAGCAAGGAGGAAACAATATGATCCTAGCTATTCTATAGCACGCTGAATAGGACTTCTGTGTATCCCTGAGCAGCAATATTGGTTTTTAGAAATGAAAAAAGCTATCCCATCAGACGATATTAGCAGTGACAGTGACAGAGAATCCATTGAAATCCCTGCTTAAATTGTTTCCATGATTAGTTTCTTATCATAAAAAAGAGTGCTAGTTTGCTAGTGTTGCTAGTTTGATTTTGTATGGCTTTGTTTTCCATCTCTTACATCTTTGTTGAATCTTTGCCTGCTGGACTGAAGAACTCATTATAAAAGTTTTGTCCTGCAGTAGATGCTCACAAACTGAGATCGATTCACTACTTAACCTTGCACTTGGTAATCTTAAGTAGCTTGACCCTCTTTGCTCTTTCATGTTGTTATCTATTTATAGGTTGCCATTCATTCCAGTGAGACAAGTGAGTCTAGCCAGGGAAACCAAAAGAAATTGAAAATTGCGCAAAAATAAGTCTCATCTACTCTCCCTTGCCTCTTCTTCTTTCTCTGAAAAATAGCAATCTACACAATAAATCTGTTTCAGTTAGAATAGCATCCACTTTCCCCAAATTATATTAATAATTATTTGATCTGGTATACTTTAAACAGAAGTATTATAACAGCGTAAAATATACAGTACTTTCAAAGTAGATTCTCTTGGTTCTTGAAGAATCTTCTATTAACCCCTGTTAATATTATCAGGGGTTAGTAGTTTATTTTAATTGAGAAGAAAAAAAGAAATTATGCTGTCATCTTAATTTTTAGGAAAGTGTTCCTGAATGCAAATACCAAATAATAAGAGACATGAAAGGATAATGTCTGATAACTGATAATGCCTGATAACATTGCTTGAGCTAGGACAAATTAGATCTTCTGTATTTCCTCCAAAAGACTTCTGATTAAGTAAGGAGCTGCAGACTTAGAATCATAGAATATGCTGAGTTGGAAGGGAACTATCAGGATCATGAAATCCGATTCCTGGCCCTGAGCAGAATCAGAGCATGTACCTGAGAGCATTGTCCAAATGCTTCCCGAACTCAGGCTTGTAGCTGTGACTAATTCCCTGGGGAGCATGTCCAGTGTCCAATCACCCTCTGGGTGAAGAACCTTTTCCTGATATCCAGCCCAAACCCCTCCTCACACAGCTTCATGATTTTTCTTCAAGTCTTGCCACTGGTCATGAGCAAGAAGAGATCAGTGCCTGTCCCTCTTCTCCTCAGGAGGAAGATGTAGACTGTGATGAGGTCTCCCCTCAGTCTCCTCCAGACTGTGCAGACCAAGTGTCCTCAGACACTCCTCACATAGCTTCCCCTCCAGAGCCTTCACCACCTTCCCAGCCATCCTTTGGATGCTCTTTAGTAGTGTCTCCTTCTTATTGTGGTGCCCAAAACTGCACACAGTGCTCAAGGTGAGGCCTCACTAGTGCAGAGCAGGACAGTCACCTCCTTTGACCAGCTGGTGAAGCTGTGCTTGGGGATATTGTCCTTATACGGCTCCTGGCCCTTACTGACAGGATGATTTGTGTCACTTTCTTCTGGGATTTCCTGCGTACCTAACGCAGGTTTCCAAATTTTGACTGAGTGCATGTGGCCTCAACATTGTTTGCAAATCTGCTCTTGAGCTTCTGAGGTTAACCATAATATATCCCACTGCATCTGCAGAGCCTGAAAACTCCAGATGAAAGCTAAACTTCTAGTTCAAAGCTGAACGATTGGCATTTTTAATTCCTGTGATTACAAGATCCATTTTCTTTAAATATTGCTCTGTAAGTGCGTTGGATACATTTCAAAAACTTTCAATGTCTTTTTTTATTTTTTACAAGGGTTGTGGGTTTATTAATGGATGGAGAAATGCCTGACAGTAAAATACAATTTTTTGTCTCATAAAACACTTCCAGCATATCTTGTGGAAAGAAAACAGAAGGATCTTCCTTCCACAACTTCATCCTTACAAACTTCTCTGTCATTTTTGCAACTTGCTATCTATGATAAACCCTATTGAGTGCTTGATGACTCGTATTGATGAAGAGACTCCAAATACACAAGAGCCAACCAGCAACTTCGCTTAATTTAATTTATTTCTCTATGAAGAGAAGCAGCTGAGCAGATCTATTTTAAACTGTCTTTACTGTGTACTTTTCAATGCTAAACTGAGGCCTTTCTTTCAAAGTGACAGGCTAAAATAAAGTAAGCCTCTTAATGAAAACTTTTCAACGTGTTATTAGCAAGACCAAAGTTAAAAGCTGTTTTTATCAGATTTTGTTGACAAGTAAAAAGTCAGAGAGAAGTGGTTTATTTTTTCTCTTTCTCTAAAAAAAATATTTTTGTTATCAATTTTTACCCACACTATGGACAGTAAAAGGCTGCTAGTGACTCCAAATAAGAAAACCATGTGTGGCTGTAAAACAGTAAAATATAATGATGAGGCAAATTTGCTCCTAGAGCTTTTTCTACAAATATGCTACTTCTACAAAGTACATTTAGTACTACAAGTAGTTGTCAAGAGAATCAAAATAGCATTTCCTTTGTATAAAGATAAAAACCATAAAAATATTCATTAGAAATATTGGTACATTCTAAGAATCAGTTTTATTGCTGGAATTTCAACAGTTTTCCTACTGGCAATTCTGCTCATCTTTTTGCAGCGTGGTGGGACTGCCACCAACAATCTTAAATATGAAATATACTTTGCATAGGAACAGAATCTGTGTAAGTTCAGACTTCAGAATAGATTAAGGTACCTCACTGAAAGTTCCTCTTTGAAAAGTGAGAGTGAATTCCAAACAGGCCTTAGTAATTGTACTGGATAGATTAGAGAGGACTTTTTACTATTACTAGATATATTTCATAGTACTGCAGGGTAAGACTTTCATTGGAATAAAATGTCCTGCTTAGAGATATCCTGTTATAGAAAAGACTTCAAAATCTTCCAGCTAGGTTTTTGGCTCCTTTTGGGCTCAGCGCTCATTGTCAATTACATTCCACCATAAAAGTTGGAAACAATGATGGAGCTAATGGTAGATGTAAAATGGGGAAAAGTGCCATGCAAAGGGAACCACCAACCTGCTCTGATCTCCTCCAGAAAATAGCATGGGGAGGTTTCATAATAATAAATGAAATCCAGCTAGTAAGCTGCACTCCATGCCTGTTAGTCTCTGTATTTCATACAGATCTATGTTGAAAAACCTGTAGAAGCATCCAGGTTTCTGCTTATTTGCAGTACTATTGTAGTATTAGGGGGGTTTTGTTTTTCCAATAGAAAATTATTATTATGCTGTACATATCCAAGATGTATAGCTATAATTTCATAATGATGTTAACAAAAGCTGGAAAGAATGATGTTGAGAGAAGCTGGAAATAGGCTCCCTTTACCTTTAAAATTATTGTATGAGAGGTTTAAGTAATTTCTATAACCTCACATCTCAGACATCAGTATTTTTATTGATGTAACACGGCAGATAAGTGGAAAGATTAAGATATATCATGCACAGATTTTTCTCAGCAGCATATTATAGGACTGTTGGATGTTGACAGAAAGATATAAATTTCTATTTTATTACTGTTATTATATAGACTGTTAGCATGTTTGTATTTAAAATTTAACCATTTAGGGACCTTTTTAAGTTTAGGAAAAATGCCTCTTTCGGGATGTAATAATAAAGATATGAAAAAAGGTAAGAAATAGAGATACAAACAGATTGTTCATGTCAGGTGTGGGTGAAGCTATACGTGTTTTGTAGCAAGAGATTTTGGTGGTGAGGGAATGGAGAAAGTATGACAAAACTTGCTTGATATAAACCATATCAATATAGGTTTATAAAAGACAGAATCCAGTGCAGGTAAAGGGAAAACAACAGATCTACTCCTAGCCGGAAACAAACTGCACTTTCCTCACCATTTTGAGGGCAAAAAAATCCCAAGTTATGCTACAATGTTCAGGATTGAATTTTGCAACAGCCTGGAGAGTCAATAAAATTAGATTTAGAGGGTATTAAGCCTTCAGTATGAATGACTCAACTTATATTTAAATTTTATATGATAAGCAGAAAAATAAATTAAGAGAATGAAGAGGGTTGAGGCATATGTGCATAGCTAAGCATTGGGAATACCTGAGTGGTTGAGATGGGGAAGAGGGCTTTGAGGAAGATTGTCAGACTTTGCTGTTTGACCTTGACAGGAGAGCGTTCTGAGGGGCCCACCACATGGCTCTGGGGAGAGGCATACTTTTCATAAAATTTTATTTGGAAATCACTAATTTTCAGCTTGTTGTTTGGTATCAGATCCCAAGGTTTCTAGTTTGAAGTTAAAAAAAATAATGAGGAAAAGCAAGTTTGTGTTTAGCTGACTGTAACTCAGCAAGGTAACATTTACAGGGCTAAAATGTGGAAAAGGAAAAGAAAAACAACCAAGAAAAGACTAAAGCTGAAAATAAGTATGTGAGAAGTAAAGGAGAGGAATTACAGCTAGCAGACAAAAAGAAGAGGGGAAGATTCAGAAGGTAAAGACAGCAGCTGTTGTTAAACCTTGCTTGAATTATTTCATGTTGCTATTCTAGCAATTTCAGATTCTCAATCACCCTTTCCTAAACTTATCTGTTCAGGTGAATCTGTATAAGTCTCACTCTGACTACATAGTATAAGGCCTCACCTACCCACTGCTTATCTAAAGATTGTTTTCAAGGGGTTGATCTCAAACCAATTCTATATTTCTTTTCCTCAGGTGAAGTAGCATCTTCCCGAACTGTTTTATGGGGCTATTTTGTTAGATTTATACTGTTTGGTTGTTCTGTGCAGTTTCTTTTCCAGGTTCTGTTTAACCAGTGAAGGATAGCAGTTAGTGCCCTATAGCAATTATTATGCCACTAGACAGCTTTTCTTTTGTAATTTTGGAGGGAGAGTGAGGTAGGATTGAGGATGTAGGTATGAAATAGATTTAAATTTCATCTGCTTTTCCCACTCTGTTAGGCATCCTCTCTGCAGTTTAATTTTAGGACCTAAACATCTATTTGTCAGCCATTTCACTTCCACTCTTTGTCTAATATATTGTCCCTTTCATCCAGGGGTTGACAACAACTACATGGTTGAATTTGTATGTAAGAATAGAGAGAATTGAAAAGAAACCTTGATCTTGTTAAATTAAGATTTTTAGAATCAAAATTTGTGGGGTTGGGGTTTTTTTGCTTCTTTTGGGATTTTTGTTTGTTTGTTTCTCTAAGTTCTCTTAAAATGGACCGATAAGCTCTAGACTTGCAAGTAGCAATACTAATCCATGATTCCAATGAATTTCAACTTCTTTTGGTTTTGTTGCACAGTGGAAAGTTACTAAGTTTACTGTTTATTCCAGAAAATAAAATTGGGTTTTGAGATTAATAAATAAATTAAAGCTGAAAGTTTTTATGAGAGAAATGTGGGAGTAAAGCTGGCAGTAAAACCAATCCCATTTTTTCTGCTTTTTAATGAATGATGGTAATGTGGAAAAGTTTGGAGTGAGAGGGGATGTATGCAGTCAGGAGGGAGGTTATTGATGCTCTTCCATTGGAGAAGAAATTTGTGGAGGACCATGTTGCTAGTACAGAGTTAAAAGCACAGAAACTCAGATTAGTCTGTCACCAGTCCTCACATAAATGACTTGTTCAAAGGACAACAGCAGCTCTCCACTCCTAAGTGTCAGAATGAGCATATTCACGGTGTTTGACCAATTAGGATACAGACCTTCTCAACAGACAATGTCATACAAGTGAAAAGTGAATCAGTGTGACAGGTCTCAGCAGAGATGTGAGCAGGTCTCTCAAACATATGGTGAACCTTTCTCACTCTGTCTATACGACTTGCTCCAGATATGGCTTCAATAATTTAAAAACTTTTTACAATGCCTCACGACCCCTGCTAGTTACAGAAGATGTCCTAGTGAACTATAGAAGATGACTAGGTGACTATGAACTCCAATGGAGTGTTCAATTACTTTTCATTAGGAATATGTATAAACTTTCCCAGCTACATTTATGCATGTTCTTACTGTGAGGGGTAAAACATAAAATTAATCAGATTGTGCTAATAATTAAGAAATTTGACATCTAGAGACTAATATTTCACCTCAGTTTCTGAAGTCTGAGGAGATGTCATCAAATCCAGGAGATTCACTGAAGACATCTTCTCTCATAGGAGTAGTACAAAATATCTGGCAATATTATGTATTTTTATGAAGCTGTTGATAGATGGTGTTTTGATACGATTTATTTACCAGTGTCTGTGTGTTCTTGTCATGCTATAGAGCTTGGATTTACTTATGGCAGCTTATAGGTGTTAGTGGCAGGAATCAGAAGAATTTCCAGGTTTCATGAAGTTGAGTTATAAACAGGATTATAACTCTCCTTTTCTGCATCAACCTCAGTTTCAGGAGCAAATGGTATATGTCATATTATACCTGGCTAATAATGATTGCAGGGCATTATATTTTGTTGCATCAAGACATTAACAGATCTACTCTAC
The DNA here is from genome assembly GCA_013398615.1 of Brachypodius melanocephalos. Lineage (NCBI taxonomy): Eukaryota > Metazoa > Chordata > Aves > Passeriformes > Pycnonotidae > Brachypodius > Brachypodius melanocephalos. The sequence goes on from VZSR01003049.1 coordinate 18,829,513, forward strand.
CCAGTAAAAATAGGTAGAAGAATTGATTAATGTAATATAAGTTGAATATTGTCTAATTATCTGGGCTACTGCTAAGCAAAAATAAGGCTTTCAGAGTATGTTCCCATGTGATGACATGCACTCATTTAGAACCCTGGGTGCCAGCATGCAGCTTGAAAACTTCCAAAGTCTGTGACAACCTGCTTTCTTAAGCCAACTTGTTTTTCCTAAGCCAATTACTTATTTTAAAAAGAAACTGAAGACTTGCCAGCTTCTGAAAGCAAATTGTATTTCAAAACCTGTTACAAGAACAATAACTGTTATTTTCCCCCACCATTGTTCACATCAATTGATGTCCCCTCACTTTCTACGTTCATATAAAATATTCTGCCTTTTTCTCCTAAACACAGTAATTTATTTTAATTGTAGAGTTTTCTTTGCCATTGACTGATTGCCTCAAGTGACTGTAAAGAACTTGTGCAAATACGAGCCAATCCCAACAACTGGGACACCGCACATAAGGAATTTATTATTTATTTATCAATTTTTCAAAAGTGATTATCATTACACTAAGCCAATGATATTAATTCTGTTTAATGCCCTTTAGAAGGAGGTTTTGCCTTCTGTGTTCTGGAAACTCTATTACTTTATACATTTGAGAAGTTAATTTGAGCCTAAGTAAAATAAGAAAAGGTTGATTTGAGTGTATTGGAGCACGCATAAATGTATGTCAAATAGTAATTATTGAATTGTCCTACAGGTTTTGTTATGGGGCTTTTTTGTAACTAACCTTGTGATACTCCTGTAATCTTCCTTTGCTAGGGACTCTGCAAATCTAGAGAAACTAAATATACACTGAAATTTTTCCCTCTAACAAAAAATTTTCCACATATGAGAAGTTCAGGGGGCTAGATGATAATCAAACACTCAAAAAGACAGAAATTTTTTGGACAATATGACAATCAAGATTTGTTGTTTTAAGCTACAAAGCACCATGGTGTTTAAAGAAATAATATTTTTTGAATTATTTTTTCTTACCTAACCCAGGAGCTGTGCTCATATTTGTAGTACAAAAATGTAAGTTGCAATGCCGAACAGACTATTACATGTCAACAAAGTAGCAAATAGCTCACAGGAGCCTGTCCCAATATTAGATTTAATATTAGCTCTGTTGGACTGTTTATTTTTTGTGTGCTTCAAGCTATGAAATTTTATCCCAGTGCAAACACAATTCATTTTGGACATATTTCTCCAGAAATCCTCTTTGCACTTCCTTCAGCTCTTGCAAAATCCAACGGAAATATAGTTTGCTAGTTAGTGTAGCTAGCCAAGTCATTTATGTTTTGTAGTATGAGATCTGCACTTCTCCTTTTCCAAGAATTCTTTCTTTATCCTCTCTGTTCATCTTGTATGGATGCAAGGATTAACAGAAGTTCATAACACCTTATGACTTCTCATCTTTTTCTTAATGGTTCTGATCTGATTCATGATAAGGAATAAATTATTAAAGGAAAGACTGATAGCCTTTCCCATTAATTATTTTGCTTTTTAAAAAATTGTATGCTCTCCTCTCTGTATCCAAAATAGTGGCAGTTAGGAATTTTTTTCCAGATCACAAAATATTCTGAAATAAAAGAGACCTACAAGAATCATGAAGTCCAACTCTTAAGTGAATGGCCCATACAGGGCTTATACCCCCAGGCTTGGTGTTATTACAACAATGCTCTAACCAATTAAGACAATCTTACTAGATTAGGGAGAAAAAAAAAATTAAAAAAAAATCCCATCTGATCATATGAGTTTGGAGTAAATGGAATAGGCAATTATTATGGGTACTTTGCATGACAGTTAATTTAACAGTTATTTAGTTGATATTGCTCTGTTTGTAGATATCTCCTCATGTACTGTGAGGATTGCTTTGCCATGTGTGTTCAGTACTAAGTAACTGTAAGGAATTATATAAAGGGTGGTGTGCCCACAGTTTGCTAGCAGAAGAGGAACTTGTTTCACGGTTTGATTTCTACCGGTTCCCTGATTTTCTCTATTACAGCACACTCAATGCCCACCACCAGCCCATAGGAAAGTTCCTTCTGTCCCTTTCTAACAGTGGGCTGTAAGTCTTCTTTCTTTCTTTTTCTTTTTTCCTCCCCTGCAGGCTTCCTGTTCACTTACTATACTCTGTAACCTCTGAATTTCTATCCCAAAGCTCTTAGCTCCTACCTAAAGCAAGACCAAGCCTTAAGGAAATTCCTTTACCCAGTCACTCTTTTTGGAGAAACTTAAAGAACAAATACTGTGTCTACCTATGTCCTCTAGGTAGATAGAACAGTATAGGAAAGGGGGATTATAAAAGTAAAGAACTTAGAGAGATGATGATATGCACTTATGATTCTAATTTTTAATGCTTTTAATAATTGTTTATGATAAATTATAGGGAAATCTGGATGAGGCAACATGGTCTTCAATTAAGAAATTTCTGTGAATAAATTAAAAATTGAAGGATGTATGAATCAAAGGGAAATAATTCACAAATCATACTTTTTGATGTTTATTTTTTGAAATGGTATAGAGGAAGATATGCAATCTATAGAAAAGTGTGATTGGAAGTTCTGTGAGAAAAACTCAAAAACATAAATATAAAGGTAACCAAGAAAAAATGCCTTCTGTTAACAGATTTTATTGCCCTAAATGCTAAAACCTGAGAAATCCCCTGTATCCTTTTTTCTTGCAAAGTTAGCGCGCCATTATGTAGAAAATTGCATTGCCTGCATTAGCCAAAGCTGTCTCAGTTTAGAGGTGTTTTAGCATGATAGACAGACTGCTTTCTGACCTTCTATTACAGCAAATTATCCAAGAGTGAAAAGTGAATGTGGTATTTCTGCGGCTTTCTCGTAATACAATTAATAGTAAATAGAATTAAGCTTGAAGAGTTTTGGAATGCTGTGCCAGAGACAGATGAGTCTAGGCAGGTGAAAGCAACTGCAACAGTAGGCATGAGCCAAATGACTCAGATCTACTTCATACTCTGTCATTTGGCACAACAGTCCAGCTGTAGTCGACCACTGCAATAAGCTGCTGTACAATTCTTAACTGATAGCTACACCCTTGTTGGGGTGACTGATGCGGCCAGGGGATGTTTCTGAAGAATGAGAAACAGCCTTGAATATCCATTAACAAATGATTTCAGAATAGCCACAAAGCTGGCACCGTGTATGGACTTCCTCTCAAGAAAATGAAGAACAAAGATTTCCTATACCCTGTGAAAAATCGGGTTCAACTCAGGCAGTTTTAGGAAAAAGAGAAAACAGAATTAAGGCATGAAGTATTGACTTGGGCAAATATTTTGAAACATCCTTTATTTTTCTCCTCTTTCAGAAAATACAACCCTCCCAATCCCACAGGCTTATATTTCTGGCACATCTAACTGAGGATTTTGAGGTGCTTGTGTATCAAAAAGTAATGGGAAACCTGTGAGTAGCTACCTCTTTCCCTGACCAAGTAATTTAGTTAATTTTGTCACTCCCTCACTCAGCCATTTTCAGGCATGCAGTTGATATCCTGTACTGGGCATCTTGAAGTAATTCCCAGTCTCTACTCAGTAGTTTATTTTAAACACTAAGTATCTGGTCATGCTGGCCTTTATGCCTTAGTTTAAATACATTTTTGTGCTGGAGATTTTATATGATGAAATTGCCCATTGTAGCTCACCAATACAGGCATCTTTCTAGTGACATTCATGGTTTCATTTTTGCTTACCAGGATGGACAAAGCAAAAGAAACTCACACAGCACATCCACTTTAGAGTTATACATTAACTGAAAAGAATTGCTCTGAGGCTGAGATGATCCCCAGAGCACAATGGATCAGAATAGAAAAACTGATAAAGCCTTATGTCTTGTAGTGTGAACAGCACTTTTATTATATATTCTGCTTTTGTTTGATACTTCCATTCTTATTTCCTTGTCTACATACATAATTTATTGCTTTCTAGTAGGTGGAAGTGTGATGTTGCATAATTTGTTTAGATTTTCCAGGGGAATAATAAAATAGATTTCCTTCTTTTGTTTTACGAATAAGTAGTAATTTATGTTTTTAACAGAATGTGAGTGACATGTAGAAAATTATGTATAATCTCTATCTATTGCGAAAAGACTCATAAACAGTGTTCCAAAACTAGCATCCCATTCTCATTTGCAAGATTATATGCCTGCTGCAGTAGAAGCAGCATTTGGTTGATTTGTAGCAGAATGTGCAGCTAAGACTTTTATTTAACCAGGCAGCATCTGAGCCTTGCTCTGAGCAGCAAATTGTGATATCTCTGCTTCACACAGTACAGCTGTCCTGGAGCATTAAAATTCTTTCTTTTAAAGGCAGCATCTTAATGCTGTGCCATGCAACTCAACTAGTTACTTAGGCCTGTTCTTAAGAAAGATTCAGGCTGAGGTGCTCATTTATGTTTGAAATGCTGGTGACAAGCTTCAAAAGTGGTGTAATTCAATACAGTCAGTTCAAGTAGCTTGGCTCCTGAGTTTGAAAAGCCCTTGTTGGGAAAAATGCTTTAGCAGCTCTGAACTATTTGGCTCCTGGCAAAGTTTAGAGTTTTCAGCTAGCTGAAGGCATGGTTTACCATAAAAATAATTTGATGCATCAAATCAGTACTGAAAAATGTATGTATAGATAATACTAGGAAAGCTTTGAGAAGCCATCACTTGCTTTATGTGATGAAGTGGGTAATGGGAAGAAAACATGAGCCATGCACTAAACTGCAGTCAGCTTCAGAAACAGTGCTTGTCTGTCTAATATGAAAATAATACTTTGTAAGTTACTCTTCAAGTCTACTGACTGAAGTCAAGAGAATACAGTTGTTGATCCCATTTCTACTTTATTTAGGGTCTACACAAGCATTTGGAACAAAGCTTTCCTACACTGTCACACTCTCTGTCACATCTGTGCAAAACTTACAGCTGTATATTTAATTGATCTACAGTTAAACCCCTTCTCTGAAGTGAAAAACATTCACTGTCTGTGTGTGTCTCTTCACAGCTCCTTCTAGTAGCCTTGTAAATGCTGTGCAGTTCCCAGACTGACAGGCTACTGCCAAGGAAGAATAAGAGATTTTCTCACCGCTTCACAAAGTTCTTGTGAACAAATCTATATATTCAGAAGAGAACTTTCAAAATACTCTCTATATTTGTGAGCAAACTCACAAATACAAATAGCTCAATAGAAGTGGGGTATATGTGTGTATGAGTGTTATGCAAGTTTTATTTATTAAGTTTATTTAGTGGAAGTTCTCCTAGTCTCCATAAATCTATTCAGATTTTAGAAGCACAAGATTAAGTTGTGTTTGGGGGATAGTGGCCATTCAGAAGAGATCTTTGGCAGTACATTAAGTAAAAAAGGAAAAATAAAGGAAACAAGGAAATGGAGGAAAATGACTCATATCTTTCACTCAGAAATTGTCATCAGTTATATATATTAAGTCAATATGAGTTAATAATAATTTTGTTTCTAATACATTTAAAAACCGCTTAGTTTTCCTTTCCTCTCCTGACATGCTTCCTGTACTGTGTCAGACAGATTCTGTTCTCCAGTAAGGACAAAATTTGAAATGTTTTCACATTAATCTTAACAAGGACAACATTAATATCAACTTGCTATTTAAGAACAAAAATCAAGGAGAAAAAGAAGGGATAACAACACTCTTGAGTGATTTTACAAATTATTTGGAAGACTAAAAATCTTACAGCAGTCAAACAGCAATTCTCTCAGTCATGAGCACACTGAGTCTTTGCTGGTTTAATTGGAGTTGCAAATGCTTCACACCTTGTTACTCCTTTTGAAATTAAAACTGTGTACAGATTAGTCAAGGCAGGTATGAAACAGAACAAATATTTTGAGGCTTAGAATCCTTAAAAATATTTTGTGCATCCTTTTCTTTGTAAAGGCAAACACTATCTCCAATGTCTGTTAGAAGTATACATGTTAGAGGTGTTCCATGACCAGTTTCAGAGCGGTTGGAGGACAGTTCTTCTTGCTTTTTAAAAACAGTTGCAAAAAGAATAGCTTTGAAGAAAATTATTGTTTTTGTATGTAGAGAGATGGTTTGCTGGTTCATGGAAAAATATGCTAGCTATGAGTAGATATGCTTACCTAGAAATGCCTATGAATCATATTTTGGATAATCAGAAAAAGGGAATGCAAGCTTTGAATGTTGTTTTTTGTTAGATAATGTCCTTAATAACATGCTTTAATTTTCCCTTCCACCTGAATATTCTATTCTGTTGTGTTCTGTTCCACTCTGCTCTGCTCTAGAGAGGATCTTGCAAAGCAGTTAGATCTCTTTCCATAAGCAAGTTTTAACACAGTGCTGTTGAAGAGGAACACATTTTGTTGATATCTACTTATTGTTGCTAGATCAGGACTAAAGTTTTCATTTTCCTTATTTTTTGCTAACAATTGACTCTTCAGAAAATATTATTAAGTTGAAGTCATGCTCCAAATACTCAGTGTGAAACCTGAAAAGTTTCTCTTGTCTGATTTCTTATGCTACTGCCATTCTGTAAACACAGAACAGGTCGTAGGTAGTCCTTGTCATTTTCCTGATCACATCTATAAGAAAATTAACTCGTTTCTGGAATCAAGAGTTAACATTTGCTTTTAGAATTCTGAACTTCTTCTGTAGTATAGAGGATTGGTAACATGACGTTAGGGAAAAAATCTGGAAAGAATAAGGTGCTTGCAGTATAGGCTCATGAATTTTACACAGGTTATGATCGTTATCATTTTCAGCCATTCTCAATGGAGCTGGAGGGAGGTTTGGGAGTTGTGAATATCTGTGAGTAGCCCTGTTGTGAGCTCATGATTTTTATTTTTACATTAAGCAAAATGCTTCTTGGGAATAAAAAAACCTACTAAGCATCTGAGATCATACCATTAAATCCTTGTTCCCTTCAGCTAAAAATAGCAGAAACAAAATAAAATCTTGAGTGGTTACTGTTTATTTCCTTACGCCAGGACACACAGCTATGAGATGGCTGCTGTTTATTCATCTCTGTTTTTGGTCCCCTTGGTCATTGTGGACACCTTATGTGGATGTCTCAGCGCTGCCCATCCATGCCTCCATTTGTTCTCTGTGCCCTACAGTTTCCCTAGTGTAGTGGGGACAATTATTGTTGTCTTGGTAAGCAGAATAAAACCTTTCCTATCGAGACTCAGATAGTCTGCCGCAATATTTTCATGTTGTAGAAGTTATACTCAGATAACTTTGTTACACGTGCAGTACCCTCAAAGATGATGTAATTCTAGGAAATATACAAATCTTCTGCTATTGAATCTTGTGTACTGAAATAAAACGAGTTGTTTGCTTGTTTGATTTTCTCCTTTAAATTTTAAATGCTGCAATGCCCAGATAGATGAGGATTTGTTGTGAAGCATTTGACGAAGAAGTCAATTAAAACTTTTATCTAATATGATTGAAATATTCCAAATGCCTGAGTGATTCAGTCATCGGTTCTGTTGTTATTTGGTAGGAAATTTAAGCTTTACTAATGAAACAAATCTTTTAGATGTCTTCCTTCTGAAGCTGGCATAAATTTTGTACACTCATTGAGGATAGGAAAGTTTTTGGGTAAGAAATAATCTAACTCCATGTCCTTGAAATGTTCGATAAAAATAGATTTTTCAGGCTTAATTCTAAAAACTGGACATTGAGTATGAATTTTGGCATTACAAACTTGAAATTCTACATCTGTACAAGCAAGTTTTGCAACTGTAAAATGACTGTCTGATATTATACTGAACCTTTACTCTGCATTTGTAAATGCTGAGTGTCTTGCCAAATGTATTTTGCAAACATAAAACTGTTCTTGGAATGAAAAAAAAAGTCTTCAGATAATGCTATAGAAAGAAATATAAGGGAGTCCTAGAAGAGATGTGCAGCTGCAGCTTCTGTCAGCTGAAACTGCAGATAATAGATGAGCAGAATGTGAATGATTGATTTGCCCTACAAGAGGGACTGTTGTAGGTGGGTAGGGTGCCTTGCAAAATCATAGACCCTGCACCTGTAATGGATCAGAGGTAGGTCGCAATAACAGGTAATGAGCTGTGGAACAACTGATCTTAAATGTCAGGTGCTAAACAGGTGACAGAGGAGCAGGGAGAGCACTTTAATCTTTAGGCACAAGAAACCTCTTACATATATGTATACATCAAAATGTCACTGTGCACTGATAATTTCTTCATCAAATTGCACCATTCAATTGCAAAACCAGGATAACACTTCTGTCGGACAGAAACACGTTTGTCTTCATACAATTCTGAGGGTTTTGCTTAACAGAGAGCCTTAGAGAAGTGAAATATATTTGTCATCAAGCTCTCAAAAATGTATGTTGGGGATCTTAAACTCAGATATAAACTTTTAAGCTTGTAATGTGAAGTGAACAGCATTCTAAATTATTTTTTCCTGTAAACAGATTTGATAAGGTGAAAAAAAAAGCAGATGTTTGGTTGCATAAAACCAACTTTAAAGGTATAAAAAAAGATAAATACGAGGCAGAGATGAGATAGGATGTGCATGCCACAGTTCTGAAATTTGGTCTCAGTGAGACACTTGGGACTTAAATCGCCTGGAGCAATTTGCAGCATGCAACTTTGTTACCTAATTTTCTTTCTGTTGTCTGAGAACAAGTAAGAGTTAAAAGGCTTTCACTAAACTTTGAAGTGGGTATGGCATGCTGTGTGCTCTGTTTTCATACTAGCTTCTTGATCTTGACCCTGGCCAAGTCAGGTGCTTCACATGAAAATGCAGCCTTGCTATTCTCATTCAGTCATGGTGGTCTCGGAACAGTCACCTATGAAGTGGAGGAGCAAGAGGTGCAAAGAATGGATAAAAATGGAAAGATTAGGGGTCAGATTTGGTTGGTATGACTTTTATTTACTTCAGTGAAATTACTTGGCACAATTCAGTCAAATAGTAGAAAGAATTTCAGCATGTCCACGTGGAAGCCTGGCTTGTTAAGGCTATGTAAATAGCCTTAATACAAATAATGTATACAATACAAACAATGGTATTGTGCTAGTTTTGTCTGGGATAGAGTTTATTTTATTCACAGTTGCTACTATGGGGGAAACCATTGGTAATACAGAGAGGTTTTGGTTATTTGGTTATTGCTGAGCAATCTTCTTATGGGTCCTAGGCCTTTTACCCTTGTGATTCTTCACCCTCCAACCACTTGCTTTGTATACTAATACCTGGAAATGGCAAAATTATTTTTGAAACATGACAATTGAAGTTATATTAATGGAAAAAAGCATATGTCAATTAACGAGTTTAAGGAAAGGAAAAGCTTGTGGAATACTCATGATGAAATGAATCAGCTTATTAAATGCTAATATTCCTAAAAAATTAGTTGATAATATCTCAGATGTTGAATTTGCCTCTATGAAATACATTTGCTGTTCTAGACAGGATAAGGCTCTTGCTAAACAGCACAGAACAAATTATAAGTGTCTATTTGTGAAAAAACTGTTTATTTTGTATGTTGAAATGAGAGGAAGATGTTTTCTTTTATTAGGAAGTGGTTATTTCCTGTTGCAGAAAATTCACTCTTCCAGGATGGGAAAATAAGTGAAAAACAGAGAAAGAAAGGACAATGTGAAAAGAAACAGATTTTTTAAAGACAAGAACAGTTTATTAAATTAAGAGTAAAAGAAAAAAAAAAGCTTAAAAAGAATTTGCATTTTGTTTCAAATGTGCTTACAGCAATATTATCAACACAGAGGAATCTTTATTATATGTTGATTCTGAGAAGTGAGAGCTCTTAAGAAAATGAGTTGCTGCCAGAAGAAAAGCACAGCTTTTTTACAGGAAGAAAAACAAACTACTTCTTTTTAACTTAAATGGCATTCAAAACACATTTGTCTTATGGCAATGTAAGAACAAAATTGGATTCAGTCTTTCAGCTCAAGAGAGCCTACAGGAGAAGATTTTTATTCCCATGTGAATCAAACTGTATCTATCTTTTAGCCACATGCAAACTGCTCGATCCAGCTTTTTGGATTGAGAGACCTTTTTCAGAAGAGCAGAAATAGCATTTAAAATAACTCTTGTAGCAAAGTGGAAGCATGTGTCTGGGTCAAAAGTTAGTCCAATGTCAGCAAGATTCCCCATAGCTGAGGACAGCAATGATTGCAGTCTGAAAGATGCATGAATAAAAGTCTTTTCTCAAAAAATGAAGCAAATGTTTTTCACACTCAGAAAACTCTCAGGGATGTAAATAAAAAATACAGGACATAAAAGATTAAAGTAATGTCTGGAAGTGTACAGAGAAAATACAGACTAGAAATTCAGGTTGGTTGAAAAAAGAAGTACAAAATCACTCCAAGTATTGGAAATAAAATGGTATGAATGTAATCATATGAGAATGATGGGAAAAAGAAAACAAACAAACAAAAAAAACAAAAAAAACCCCCAAAACCCTAAAAAAATTAGGGAGAGAACAAAGAATATATCAGTAATTCCTAAAGAAATTTATATAGTATGTACTTTCTTGATCTGAGACTAATTCTGGGTACTGTAAGGACTATGCTTTGGAATACCACACTAATATTAATGTTGGGGATAGGTTGAGGTTTTGTGTATTTGGTTTTTAGGGGTTTGTTTGTTTGTTTGTTTGTTTGCTGTTGTATTTCTGTTTTAATAATGTGCCTTTGAATTATAGTATTACAAAGTAGGTTCAGAGAACAAAAACAATATATTGTTCTGAGTGTTCTGGATCACAGGACAAAGTGATCATCCCTTCTCAAAAACCTCTTAAGGGGAGACAAGGAGATACAGATACATAGTAAGGAAATAAAGAAAGAAATATGGGAAATGGACACAAATAAGAAATAGGGTTTGTTTTTTTTTTTTCCTTACATCATTATTTTCTCACTATTAGATCCCAAAACAAAACAGGCTGCTGGTAAACCTAATCAAACAGATTGTTTTCTCAGGGCTGTCTCATGGCTTTTCACGCCCTGTGGGTTATGGCAAAGAGGCAGCTGTTAAAAATAGTATAATTGTCACACTTTAAGGGACACACCAGTGAACTCAAGGTTAGTTTTTCTGGTCTGATCAAAAAGGGTAAGAAGAATGCAGAGATTAGATGAGGTCATCTTTCTCTTCATCCTCTTTATTAAATCAATCTGCTTTTAAAAATTGGGACTGAAGTTCCCAATGGGTTTGGTTCATCAGACACAGAAAATGATTATTATGGTTGTGGCTTATGGATGCTGAGCTACTCACAAAAGTCACTGATCTAATAAAAGGAGAAATTATTCAAAACTGTTTACACGATTTTCAGAAAAGTGACAGAGAAACAAATTCCTACTTATTAATTAATGCAGTTTTTCTTCTTTGCACTCTGATTATTTTGACCATCAGAATGAAAATAATGTTTCATATTTACGTGGTTTCTATTCTGGTTTTGGCTGGGATAGAGCTATTTTTCTTCAGAGTATCTGGAATAATATTGTGGGGTTTGGATTTAATATATATGGATTTATTGTTGATACTGATATTTTAGTTGTTGCTCAGAAGTTCTTACCTTAAGGACTTTTCATTCTCTCATGCACTGCCAGTGAGGAGGTGAACAAGAAGTTGTGAGGGAGCATAGCTGAGATCATGGCTCACACTGGCCCAAGGGATATTCCATACCATAGGGCATGATGCTCACTGTATAAACTGGGGGCCTTGGCCAGGAGCAGACAATTATTACTTGGGATGGGATAGGCATTGGTCAGTGGGTGGTGAGCAGTTGTATTGTTATGGGATGTTATTCCTGCCTCCTCCCCACTTCCTGCTCTCATCATCATAATTTTACCTTATTCCAATTTAACTGTTCTTATCGCAACACATGAACGTTCCCTTTTTACAATTCTGCTCCCTATCTCAGTGGGGCAGATAAGGGGAATGGGATCCACTGCATGGATCTTAATTGCTGGATGTGGTTAAAGTACATCAGTGCCTTATTTAACTTTTCTCTCTCAGACTTTGGAGTCCAATGCAGAAAAAAATGTCAAGGGAAACTTTACACAGTGCATCTTTGAGGGTAGAATAGCTGTAGCCATTAAATTGCTTCTCTATGATCTCTTGTTCATCTGGTAGAAAGTAATTCTTTTTCAAAGGTCAAACGTTGCTTGTGGCAGGGACCACAACATGTATCTTTCACTTACTTAGGTTGGAGGTACCTTAACTGAAAGCCTGAAACCACATTCATTTCTGTGTTTTCTCTCTAGCCTGACAGATCTCCATTCCTGTCTGCAGGTGTAGGAGTACTGCTGGTTCAACTAAAAGAAATGTAGAAAATGTCTGATTAGCTCCAGTTTCTACTGATGAATCAGACTACCATCTATTGATTTACAGGTCAAACCTAAGAGAGAGCCTACAGAGATGAGTAAAAATGTTCATATCCCCAATTTCCATTGCTTCTTGAAACTGAAATTACTGATCTCCATGTTTTTAATGCAACTTCTATTGCTCTCTTTTTAATTATCTAAATGGCATTTTACAGAAAATGCTTTTCTCCACCCCTTTCATTATTTTACTTCAGTTTTCAAGTACAATTTCAGTTTCACATTGAGATTATTTTCACATCTCTCTCAGTTATATTTTTCTTTTACTCACAACTATATCAGTCACATCTCATCTTCCTTCAGTCACTTTCTTTTTTTTTTAGCTGATTCCTAGGTGCCTAATTTGTGTGGGTTTTTTGTTCCATCTGTGTAGTTTGTTTATCTGGGCCTTAACTACTACTGCCTTTTTCATGATCTCCAACTGGAGTAATTGTTACCAAATTTTTACTTAGGCTCTGACGCATTTCACGCAGGTGCATCCTTTTTACTGTTGCCCTGCAGGTTTCCATCTTTGTATGAAGATTTTTAAAAGTGTATTTTTTTTTCTAATTTTCATCTTTTCAGTTGAAATACTGTTTTTCCTTCTTTTCTTTCTTTAAAAAAATAGATTCTATATGCAGCAATGTGTTGAACAATCATTCCCCTTTTGTACTTGGCATTTTTACTTATTGCTTTAGCTGGATGATATATAGAAGATAGGATTAGGTCTAAAGTATGTATATATTATTCATGTGTGGTATACTAATAGAGAAAGTGTTATTTGTCTTCCAGTTTTATATCATATATTAGTTATCATCGATTCCTTTTATTTTCCAGGGTTTTTACTCTTTTAGAGCTGACTTCTCATTACACTGTTTCTTATTTACTGCTTTCCATACTTCTCTTCTCTTGTCCTATTATTTAGCATTAGTGTGTCAAGTCACAGCTTTAAGGTAAAATTTGAAGAAAACTGTACTTCTGGAAGTACATCCTCTGTATTTCCTGATACATAGTTGTAAATCTAGTATTTTAATATTTCCACCTTCAATAGCTTCTGTAATACTTGCTCAGTTTATATGGAAAAATATTAATTGCAGGTGTTATTCATTCCATTTGGCCCCTGTGTAGTTATACTCTGTGAAACCTCCATGACATTTCTGAATTTGATGCTTTTGTGCATGTAAGGTAAAATGTTGGTCCACAATGTTAAATATCAATCAGTAACAAATATTCTCAGCTTATTTTTAGATGTTGCTTTAGATGATGATTCATGGTTCATTATAGCATTTTCTCTAAGTTATTTGCAATGAAGAGTTAAGGTTGGTTTTAAAAACTTATTTTTAGTTTCAAAAGTAGTACAGAATATCTTAATTTAACCAATTCTTATTAAAAATATACACAGAATCCATCACAGTGGTGACTCGCTCTCTCCACATGGGAAAAAAATGTGTTTGGGCTTTTTCTTCTGTTAATTGGCATGTTGTGTAACAGAACACGTTGGATAGAAACAAGCTCTATTCTTAAAATAATTTTCTGTGATCTTAAATACTGAAAAGTAGGCAGGATCCCAACATTCATGGTCCACTTTCTATGCCTCAGTGGGTAAAGGAGAAATCTGGCTAGACCATTTCTGTGTCCCCAAAATATGGCTAGTCCTAAGCAGTTAGAATGCAGCTTCTTTATTTTATAAAAATCAGTAAAATTATTTCAGGAGACCTGAATAAGTTCTGGTATTTCACTTGTTACTTAGAAAGTCAGGATATCTCTACAGAGGAAGAAAAAGAAAATTTTTGTCAGAAGTTCATTGCCAAGAAGTAAATAGAACACAAAACAAGTAACCTGGCCTGGGTTGATTTAGAAGAGTTACTTCCTTTTCAGGACATAGCCATATACACATAGAAAGTATTTCTTACTATTTTTAAAACGCTGCTCAAAGTGGAAGTGCAAATGCCATTCATCCAAATAAGAAAAACTAAAATTCCGTCTCCTAAATTTTGGCTTTTTTACAGAAGTGCAGTGCAGCCAAGGAAGCAAGGAGATCATAGGAGTTCAGAGTTCCTCATTCTAATATTATTCGTTAAGGTTTTTTGTGGGTTGAGGTTTTTTTTTTTAACATTTTAATTTTTTCTCTCCTATTTAATGTGAGATCTACTTAACCACTGAGCTTCTGTATTGAAATTTAGATGTTATGCACCATAGAAAAATGTACAATTGACTTTATTTGAATATGAGCATGTGTTCTGAGGATTTTAAATCTCTCACACTAACAAAACTGAAATTCAAAAAATTACAGAATTTTTGAGGTTTGAAAGGGACCTCTTGAGATCACCATGTCTTCCACCTCTCAAGTAGGGTCAGAGGATGAGATTGTCTGGGGTGCATCCAGGCAGTCTTTGAATACCTCCAAAAATGGGAAAATTCACAACTTCTCTGGGCAAACCTGTTTTTGCCTTTGACCATTCTCAGAGTATAAATATTTTTTCTCACGTTGACATAGAATTTCATATTTTTTAATCTGTGTCCGTTGACCAATTCCACCCATGAGGATGTTACTGGAAGCTCAGGCACAAGCTAAACTTGAGGAAAGAATGTGAAGATACTTGTGATATTCATCTGACATTTCCTCTAGGTTCATAGATTGTGTGAAATTTCTTTTATTTTCCACCAAGTCCTCTTTTAGCCAGTAAATCTGGAGGCAGAGGGAAACTGAGATTAAGATTATTAATTCCTGGTAAATTGCATTAGATTTTTATTAATACAAAAAATCTATGCTAAAAATAGAGATATTTCAATAGATTAGCTCTCAAAACAGGTACCTATGGTTTTACACATCATCTCTTCAATGACCTTTCTCTGAAGGAGAGGAATTCCAAAAATGTGTGAAGTTTCTAGCAGAAAAACATCAGCATAACAATATCTTCAAAATTACAGACATTCTCTGAGAGGTTCAACGAAGTATAAACCAAGTAATCCAATGTCTTCAAGCATGATTTAAAATCTTAGCATTAAAAGAAAAACAGAATTGTTATATAATAAGGATAATATATTCATTTTTATAAGGATAATATATTAATTTTTGTACTTATGTTTCAAGTTGGGATCTGCACAAAGGCAATGCATATCTTTTTATAGCTCTTCCCCCACCTGTCGGCCCTTAATCTTCATTGTCATAAATCATTGTGCCAGCCTGAAATATTGAGAGTGACTTAGGATATTTATCTAGCCATACAGCACAGATGGACAAACTAAGAGACTTGGCAGTTAGCAGGTGTTGATTTATGCTGAATTCGACAATGCTGTCACAGGCCTATTGCTGTAGTTATACCTAGGGTTTACTCTGCTAACAATCTCTGCATCTCCTTTTGTCAGAGCAGGGCTTCTCAACTGATTCCTAAGGGAGTGAGTACGAGCCAATGTTGAGCTTTTCTAAGCACTCAGACCTACGCTAGACATTACATAGGATTAGCAGTACCAAAACCCTTGAAGACAGCAGTGGGTTTCATTCTCTGAAACCACAAATGCCCTGTGTTTCTTTGCATACATGCAATGACCTCCTGGGGCACTGAACTGATTTGGTGGAGCCCCTCCACAGGACATGTAGCAAAGGATGAGAATCTCATTCTTTTTGGCTGGAACTAAAGTCTGGCACCTAAAGCTGACTGGTGTTTGATTTCTATGTCAATAGTAGGAATTAGACCTCTAGTACACGTGTAGACTCCAAACTGTAGTCATTCTAATGGTAAATGCATTTGCATCCAAGAGCTGTCTCTCTGTTTATACACATTTATGTATGTTGCTTGCACGTGACTCCTGAATGTGGCCCTACTTCTGATGACACAAATTTGTCACATAATTTACAAGTCATATGTCTCACTTAGATTTTGGCTTTCTGAAGAAAAATCATTTCAACCTTTTCCTGTTATTGCATTATGTCACAATGCACTGTCATAGCCACTTGCTGCACAGCTGCAATGATAATTAATTCATAACCTGCTTTCATGACTTGGAGGAAAACTGTTCATATGCAATCTGTTCTCATCTGCTTTTTTGTCTTCTAACATCAAGATGAGTTCAGGTCAAAAGATAGAAGTGGATACCTAAGTTTCAAAATCCAGAAGGAAATTAATTAAGACTCCTAAAAGCTGTTTCAAAACAAAGAAAAATCTGTTGTATGAAATATCTGATATAAATTGGAAAAAGACTTGAAATGTATCCCTCTGGGCTTAAAGTATAATTATTTCTGTGAGAATTATAGATATTCAAAAACTTGTTTTAAGAATGTAAAACAAGGGCACTTAGGAAAAATGAAAATATCCATGTATTTTTAAAGCTGGCTTACTTAAAAGTTAGGATCTTGATTTACTGTAAAAATCACAATTCTTTCAACTCTTCCAGGTGTGTAAGATAAGGAGACACATGATTCTGATGACTATTATGGGTCTCTTCCAAATCAGGATATTCCGTGATTCTAAATAACTGCTTTTAAAAAACTGTTTGGAACAAAATGCTACCAAGTTTGTATAACATCGATTCCCATGCATTTTATGTACTTCAGTAATCTCTTGACCACCTGATCAGTCCTCAATGGGACTAATCTGCATATATATAGTCTAAATGAACATGCTTAAAATATCTGAAAGCAGGTTTCAAATAATCTAAATTAACATTCTAAGGGAAGGTTTCAAAGGAATATTTCTGGAGCTAGGCATCCGGCCTTCAATCATTTTTGCAGAACAATTTGGAAACTCAAATGATACATTTTTCCTTCAGATTATGGTAAAACAGGTAACCTTCTTCTATGACAAATAGCTCCTGTATACAATGGTATTTCTAACTCCTTCTTTCTGCACAATCCCATGAGATAACATGACCTTAAGTTCCTAATCAATAAATCAGAACTGCCTTTAGATATCATATGCTTCGTGACATTTAGGAAGAGTGGCAAGTTGAGCTTTAGGAGTGATTTCTCAGTATCATTTCTATACTTACCAAAATATCTTCCCATAGAAAGGAAGACAGATTGACTCCATTTGTGCATAAGACTTTAGTTCTCTGCTCACCCTTATTTCACTTGTAAGAAGGGGGAAGTTACGATGTCAGTTTGGAAGTTCCAATTACTTTCATTTATGTCGATGGCAAATTTAACTCTATTAAAGCCTCCTTGTGTTTTAAGTCACTGAAACACAATCCAAACACTGAATGCAGCCCAAAGGCTTGACCTTTCTTAGTACCTTGTACAGACATGTCTGTGTGTTTCCCACAGGGAGCTTTAAATAGTAGGCAACTAATTTTTAATTATTCAGTGCTGCAAGTTGGATTCTTGTGGCATAATGTCATTTAGTAGGAAACAAGCGAACTGCAAATCTTGACACTGCAAAAGCTTTTCCTCTGTCCACTGAGAGTTGGTAAGCACTGTAAAAGAAAAACATGTCTGTCATTTAGCTTTGCTTGAGCCATTTTTCCCTTGCACGAACTTAAAATAGGAAAAGTCTGTGGTTTCATTTAAATGCAGACTAAAGACAATGGTGTCAAAAAATATTGTTCAGCTGTTGGGTTTATTCTAAAAATGTCAGTCAAGGCACATAAACCTCTTAAGACGCAGCTAAGTAAATTAAATGTTACATTCTGCATGCAGTGAGCTATTCTGACATGCTGACATCTTCTGACATCACAGATTTGGGTTAGAAGGGACCTCTTGAGGTCATCTGGTCCAACCACCCTGATCAAACAGGATCAGCCACAGCTGGTTGTCCAGGATAGTGTCCTGCTGGGTGTTGATTGCACCCACAGATGGAGACAGCACAACTTCTCTGGGAAGCCAGCATGTCTTGGTGAATGGGATTATTCCTCCATAGGAAATTGAGGGTGATTCGTGTCACGTCACTATAGATAACACAGAATTTACACAGAAAAATAAATACATCAAGAAATAAACATAACTTTTACTTGGAAGCTTCTCCACATCTCAAAATTGGAACATTTGGGTGGAGTTTTTTTCCTTATTGTTTGAAAGAAAATAGAATATCTCACTGTCTAAAAGCCAGAACATTTAAAGGAGACTTTAGAGGTTCCTTTTTTATTTTATGTTGTCTAATATGACATCTTGTTCATGCGTACTAAATACTTTAGGTCAAAATGCATATTCTTTAAGAATTGGCTGCTTTCAACCAAATCCTGCTAGGTAACTTCCAGGAAAAATATAATTGAAAAATAGTTTCAGTTCAGTTACTAATATTTGCTTTAGTTGGTGTACTTTTAGTAAATGTTATTAGCAAGTGACTGAATGGAGTTTTAGATTTATCTTGGTTGTAAAAATGAAATCATGTGCAGTATATATTATACAGAGAGGACATTTGGCATGCCCATAACGTGTTATGGTGTGCAGGAATATTTGTATTGTCACAGAAACAACCAGAAGGAGTGGAGTACAGCTGGGCTATCAGCCTGCTGTTAGGGGTAATCTGTCATATCTGCTTAGATGCATGGCATTTCATCATGCATTGCAGCAACAGCCTTTGTTTCTGTCCTGTGCCTGAAAAAATGTCTTTTGAACTACATTCACTAAGAGACAGGATTGGGGAAAATAGAAGTAATTATTTTTGTTGTTCTTATTTCTGTGCTGGTTCTTCCTCTGGGGAAAGTTTTGTGAGGTCCAGTGGTTTGGAATCCTTAGAAATACAGTGGTGAACATTAACACAGCTTTTATAAATGGTTTGTTTGCTTGAGAGGAAAGTTTTCTTTTTCTTGGGCTGGTACAGGAGAGCAAATCAATCATTTTGTTTAATGGACCTGTGTGTCCACTTAAAATGGACTGTCTCCATTTGTTCTTTTCCAAACTGGAAATGCATTGTGCATTTTACTGTAGGGACAGGTCAGGTATGAGCAGTAGAAATTAATGTTGCTTATTTATTGACCTGGAAACAATATATAATTGAGCCTGCAATGTAGACCCTGTTTAAGATTAATTTGTACAATTAATTGATTTTTCAGGCTCTTCAAAATAAGAATTTAAATGGAATGAACTGTCATTTACTGATATTGCATTAACAAAGCAGGGAAAATCTGCAGCAGCAACTGAAATCCTTCATTTCCAGAGTATGTTCACTTTCTGAACATTTGTTAAGAAATGGTTAAATTTGGTTAAATTTAACTTAATTTAATGGTTAAATTTAGCCTGGTTAAATTTGTGCTCTTTACATACTTTTCTATGCTCCTTTACTTCTGCACACCGCTACACATAAAATATGTAGGTAGATGTAAAAGGCAGTAAATGTTGTGAATAGGTCCTTGTATATGATCATCAAGTAGCATATGAATTGTAAAGATACTTAAAATGCTGCTGACAGCTTGAAATAGTTCTCAGACATTTTTTGACTATCCATATTCTTTCACTCAGTTTTTGGTTTTGCATGTTTGGTTTTTGGAAGCTTGTGAGTGTAAAGAAAAAGTCCAAATTTAGAAAATCCCTACCTCTACCTCTTCAAAAATGCCACCTCATAAACTGATTCCATTGCAAACTTTTTCCAAATGTGTATCTTTTGTAAAGTCTGCAACCAAATGGAATAGAGTGTATCTTGCAAAATGGTTTGTAGTTTTTGAGCATGTGAATTAAAATACCATGAAAGAAATGGTACATTTAATCTATGGGTAAAAACTGTCATTAGTAAAAAGAGGTGTTTGTTATTGACAATAGTATTGGGGTCATAACTTATCTGTTTATATTCTAGACAATGAATAAAAAGTAGGGGTGGTCAAAAGCAAGAGACACGGTTTTGATTTTTTATGAATCCATCATTATGCTTGATTTAACTAAATGGCATGATCAGGTAACACAGTTTTGAGTTGACTTTTGATTTGTCATTCCCCTGTGAAAGAGTCAGGAGGTATACCAGGCATTGAACACAGGACAGACCAATTATCCTAGCCAGGCTTGTGTGTTTTGGTTCTGAATCCAAATCAGACATGAAGAGTTGTCCTCTATCTTTCAAAAGAGCATTGGTAAAAGTTCATGAGTCTGGAATTCTCTTCAAGATGTGGGGGGTGGAGAGAGAAAAAGTAATGGAAGCTTCACTGGAAATTCAAGCGGAAGTACATGGTATCCCATTCACCACAGAGTTAATTAAATAAAAATCTCTGGTGGAATCATAAATGTACTTCTGCTTTGTCAGCAATTTCATGGTAAGATAAGCACAGCAATTACTATGCCCTGATATAGTCCATACTTCAGAATAACAATAGTATAATAATGTTAATTAAACCTAAGTGCATTTACATTCCATTGTTTCTGCAGTCCAGAGGTTATATTTGAAGTTATCTTATGTAGTTATTTGACTGCCTGGTTCCCTTTATATCATTAGTCAATTGGGGGAAAAAAAGTGTTTCTTTCATAGTTTAAATGTATAGAAAATTATCTTTGATAATTAGAAATAGTATGCAAAGATGCATATCCAATTCTCATTGCACTATCCAATTCTCAACAGTTCCTCAAGCTTAACATGGGAAATATAGACTAAAAAGAGAATATTGATTGCATGTCTACATAACATTAACTATTACAATTAAAGAAGTTTTTATTACTCTGTTCATATAAACAAATTACAGTATGTGTATGAGGTGTTGATTTAAATTTAAAATTGAAGAATTTGTCAATATACTATCATAACGAGACAGTTTTTTTCTCTAAATTGGTGGGGAATGTTCCATTAATATTTCTGAAGCAATAAGTTAATATTAAGATCTTAATTAAATTTAATTTTTTGTCCCTCATTGTAAATAATACCAGTAAATTACTGTCAAAAACAGTGAGAAAAGAAAATAGCGTACTTCATTGGGATTTTCCTTTGAATTTTTCAAACTTAAAAATGTGGTTTGTGTATGTTTTTGACATAAAGTGATCAAAATTTAGGATTAAAATATCCTTCAGGATTAGTTCTTTGAATTTAATGTCTTTTAAATAGAGTTTAGTAGCTTCTCTACTGCAAGGAGAGGCAATATGTCTCTTCTGTCAGAATTGTAGGCAAGTGTCAACACCCTTTAGGTGGTAACCGAGGCAGATCTACATCTTTTCTCAGATGCTCTCCCTCAGTGTAGCAGCTAGCACCCTTAGGAGCACCAAAGGCAACAGAAAGGGGTAATGAGTCCCATTGGCACAGTCAGGTTTTATTTTGAAACCTTGATTCTGGAACCAACATTTTCAGTTATTGTGACTCAGTTCTGAAGCCTGAGTAAATGCAGGTAAGCTCAGAATTTTAAAGTGTCAGGCATTTTCAATTAATACTGTACTTAGTGGTGGTGAAATTTCATTAAATAAGCTATATAAACTGCCTCTACATGTTTTGGACAAGTATAGCCATAAGTAAGTAACACTAAGGTATCAGTATGAGTTGCTTAGCTAAATATAAATTAAGAAACTGTAAGTACAGAGTACAAAAAGCTGTATTAATATACAAAGAACAGCATCTTCCACACAGATTATTTGCAGATCACAACCAATACAAAGGTCAAAGTGTGTGACATTCCTTAGCCAGCTTTCTACCCTCTACGAAAAGAATTCCTAATTTATTTTGACAAACTAGAAAATGCTAGCTTAAAAAAAGCAAGCCTCAGATCTTTGCTAAGTTAAATAATTTTGACTTAATATGAGATCAATAGCTGGCAAAACCACCAGGAGCAATAGTTCCTGGTGTAACAGTGGCAGCAATCAGCTGGGGCCAGGCTGGAGGCAGCTGACAGAAGATGTATGCTCCTGACCGAGCTATAAATATAGGTTATGGTTTCCTTTCAAATTCTTTTCATCCTCTAACATTGCTTACAGGTGGCTAAGTTGTTTGTGCTGACCTCTAGCTCAGTTTTCCTAGATATAACTCAAATCTACTTGCACTGGATTTTTCCCTCTGGTTTTGATTAGAAGATAATGCAAAGTTTTAATAATAATACCAGAGGAATTTGTTAATCTATACGAGAATAGGTGTTCGCATTTTAAGATAAAAAGAAAGCAAATTTTGTATTTCAAGGAACACTATTTTAAAGTAATTTTATTAGATTTTATTTTTCTTGACATTTAAAGGTGCTGATAAAGCACCTAATATTGTTACAAAAATCTCATATTATTACAAAAAAAAGGTCTAATATTATTACAAAAATAAGGTGTTTGGAAGAACTCCTTCACAAGAAAAATTGCTCATTTCTATAGATTTGAGAAGGTGAACAAGACTTGAGATCATGATCTATATACTGCCATGTTTTATAAGATTAATTGACTCTCTTAGCTATACATAATTTTCCAAGTAATCTACGCAAAAACTGTGTAAAGTTTCTTGAGATGCAGAGGGGGTAGGATTTTTTGTTTGTTGGTTTCTTTTCATGTCTGTCTATAACAGCATGAGTTTTGTATTGCAGAAATTGAAAACAAAATGCCTTCTAAGTTTTCACAGGTGACAGCAAAATGTGTGTGTGTTTGTTCTCCAATGAGTACTAGGACCTAAAAGTCTTTAAGATGCAATGTCTGAGTAGCATCAATAACTCTAGTGTTCTCAGAGAAAGCAAAGCACATTAAACCAGCAGGAGACAGAAAAACTGAATTCAGAAAATTATATTTGTTCAGTTTTGTGGCTGGAGAAAAGCCTGTGTCAGCAAGTTCTCTCATCAATGAAATACTAGATCAAGTGAGACAGATGATTTTTGGGTATTACAATATCAAATAAAATATGTTCTTTTAAGACATTTACTCTTGTAGACGTTTTAAAGGAAAAGAACATAAGATATCCAAATCTGATCTTACTGGTGTAATATACAGCAAGATACAATGTAGTTAGCCAACACCAGAAGTGGTCATAGCAGATGAATAAAATCCAAACCCTGTGTTTGTAGGGACTTTTTATCTTTCATTAACTGTACTCAAAGTAACTATTGCATGGATTGTATCAGGATTGCTTGTAGGAAACAATTTGAGTTACTGTCAATCCATTTATTTTCCTCTGTTTTCCTAATAGGATTATGACCTGAGAAGGAAAAGTGAGGCACTGTCTAGGTTGTGTGGAAAAGTAGGAGTTTTGAGCCTGAATAGAGTACCAGGCTCCAAGTAAAATGCCAATGTAGATCTACTCACAGAAGTCAGGCTCTAGTGCACAGTCAGTCTTGTAAGACTAACAAAATCAGACTAGAGAAGCAACCCCTAAAGATTCAGATCTAAATAGATCTAAAACAGGATTTATTCCTGATGGTCTTTTATTAAAGACCAAAAGTTTCCATTCTCTGATGTTAAGACCATCAAAAAAAAGGAATTAAGTCTTTAATTTGTATACCTTTACACCTTTATAGTTGAGAAGAAAATCTGGCTCAGGCTTTTGCTTTGATAGCCCTTGGATAGGAATATAACCCCAATCCTCAAAACTGCTGCACATTTTGATTTCTCCTGACTAGCAGCACTTACAGCCATCTGTTAGACTGGCAGTACTCCTAGGCCACAATTCTTCTGCCATTTTAAAAATGCCATGAAGGAGCAACTGGTGGAAAGAATCAATTAAAAAATGGTGTGAAGGAGCAACTGGTGGAAAGAATCAGTTTCCCTCTCTTCTCCCTCTTGTGGTAGACTTCATCAGATATTGCTCTAAAAATTTGTTGGGTTTTGGGGTTCTTTTTCAATTTTTAAGTGTTTCTAGTTAACAACAAGTCTAATTACAGAAAGTTAATTGCCCATGTACGTCTTTAACCACTATTAATCTTAGACCTCTACCGATTGTTTTTGACAGATTATGTTTGAGCTTTATAAAAGTTAAAAAAAAAAAGAAGTTAAAAAAATAAGACAAGAATTAACAAAAGCATTAGGAACTCCATGAAATGTTTATTAATGGCTCAAGTTGTATTACAGAATCACATTTTTTCTCCTTTTAAGTAAAGTAATAATTCATTTTATATAAAGACATTTTGTGGGAAACATAGTCCTCATTTTTACTTCTAAGAAAAGCAATTGGCTTTAGGAGTATTCTTCCAATTGAGCCCAGGGTATCACATACCACATGAATTCTGAATAAGCCCAGTGAGTACTGAAGCATCCAAAACAGTGTACTTCTCATTATCTGGAAAGAGGTATGCCAACAAGCATTCTCCAGAGGTTCTTCGAAGAAAAAGGATTATTCTAGACCTGTAGCACTGCAGCACTTCAATAATAAAGCTTTTAGCTATTTTAAATGCTTTCAGAAATTGTTATGACTATTCCTTAATGTGGAAGTCCTTCAGATAGTCATACATGGCATAGAGTGCTGAAAAATATCAGTCAGGCATCTACCATCTGCTGTCTGGTTTAGCACTTAAAAGCAATGAATGTCTGCTGCTCACAGCAGTCACAGCACGGCCTCAGAGTGTAGGCAGACACAGTCACCTTTAAATCTTCTGCAGGGGACACAATGCCAGACAAACTTGGTGGTACTGAAGGAAGTGCTGGGAACAGGGACAACCGAAAAATGAGTGGCAATTGGTGAGGAAACTAATTTGGTTCAGAAAATGCTTCCACTGTGAGAAACTTTTCCAGCTGTGAGAGGGTGAATGCAGCGTCTCTCTCATCTACAACTAGACTAATTTAATGTATATTCCATGGAATCTGACAGCATCAAATGTTTGTTTTGAGACTAATTCACAGCTTTGACTTCAATTAACAATATGCTCTTGCTATTTGTGCAGGACTCAGTTTTACTCTAAATTAACAACTCTATTTGAAGAGTTTCTGCTTTCAGTTGCATTGCATGCATCTTTTGGGAATGCCCTTATTTTAAACTGTTACGGTTTCCTGGTTTCCTTTTTACAGAGAACTGTTCTGCATTCTTAAGTGTTTCATTCTCAGACTGTTATGTTTGTTCATTAATGTTCTTAATGTCCCTTGCTGAATCACTGTTGCACTTTTACTGTCTAATATGCAGCAAGTTCTCACTCATTTACCTCATTGTAAAGAAAATTTGGGACTGTGACACTGTACTGATACAAATCAATCTGCTCTTACCCTGTATATACTTGCATTAATTGACTGGTTTGGCATTTATTTAATTGCTTAAGTTATGCAATTATGACAGATCTTATAAAATGACAGTAGCCTTAAACTGACCTGTCAGGAATAGAATTTCATTTTGGGGAAAAAAAAAAAAAAGGAAATAATGAAAAAAATCCCATTCACTCATATTAAAAGATATTTTGTAGTGTGACATTCCAAAAAAAAAAAAAAAACCCAACCTGGTAACTACATTTGGCTGCATAATTGGTTATGTCATAATAATTAAGTAGTTGTCCCATGACAACTTTGTATATGTTTAATTCAGTGAGGATTGTTGGGGGTTTATTTCAGGCACTTATTTATTGAGTACAGTAATTCTTATTTGAAATTCGCTTTTTCTTTGTCTCATTATATAATCCATTTTAAAGTATAAATGATAGAGATTATCTTCCAGATGAAAGAAAAAATAATTTACTGTTATCTATTTTTAGCCAAGGATGATTAAACAAGTTATGTTTTCCATGAGATTTGCACTA
Organism: Brachypodius melanocephalos; assembly: GCA_013398615.1. Classification (NCBI taxonomy): domain Eukaryota; kingdom Metazoa; phylum Chordata; class Aves; order Passeriformes; family Pycnonotidae; genus Brachypodius; species Brachypodius melanocephalos. Next base: position 18,855,385 of record VZSR01003049.1, read on the forward strand.
GGCCAAGAGGGCTGAAAGTTAAGTATAAAGGATGGAGTGAAGACAAACAAAGGCATGAGAAAGACTAGCATGGTTTTCAATGGAAAAGGTGTGTGAAACCTGGGAGACAGATTAGAGGGACCTGGCTGAGAGAACAACTTCTGAAGCTACACAGAAATACTGTCTGAATATATATGTAAAAAAATACTGATATGTGTAGGAAGTGCTGTCTGTAAGGCAGCACAGATTCATAGCTCAGAAATCACTGTGGGGTGGGGATCAGTTCTGTCAAATGTGATGGACTGTTAATTCTTGTGTACTGTGTTCATGCTATAGTGTGCTTATTTCAAGAGTTTGTTATTTCAAAAGAGTTGTTACACCATAATGAGCAAAAATTCCAGGATGCTCAGGTTTACATAGCAGGATATATTATAATTAATGACACAGACAACATACATGCTTTGGAAGATCACTTTAGCCCTTTTGTGATTGTGTGCATTCTTCAAACCAAAAATTAGCAGAATATTATAAGTAAGTATTTCTTGGCGTGAGAAACTGTCAGAATTGATTCTAATAATTGAATAAGAAGAAAGCTCAAGCAGAAAGGGATGTAATATTTTGCGTAGGTGGGTAGAGACACCTTTAAGTAATGCCTGTGTAATGCGATAAATCATTCCTGGAGCAGAGAAACTATATTTCTCAACAGTAGCTTGAGGCCATGTATGCAAAATAATTGGTGGTCTAATGATCCTGGTAACATAAACCTTGCTCAGTACTGGTGTACCTGTTCCTTCAGATGAGAATCTATTGCTTCCAGTACTCCCCAGAAACTTTTATACCACCTTCAGTTAGTGAGCAAGCACTTGCCAGTCGTTCTTCTCATTTGCTAGGACTTCCTCTCTGAAAGAAGGAGAAAATATAAAAGTGGATTTCCAGTTTTAATGTTTTGAGGGATTTCAGATCACTATTTTTATTGAAAAAGTAGCCCTGTCTACATCTGTGTGTAGGGAAAGCAGAGAATGAATCTAGCCTTATCAACATGAGTGATTATACTGTCTGCATCTAAATATATAGACCAAAAAGGCTACTGTTTCTCAGAAATATTCTTAATATGTCAATTTTCTACAGCACCTCAAACATTTGTATGTGGGTTTTTATATGCTCTCCAGAATAGGAGCAAAGTAAAACACTTCAATTTTTTTAAATGACTGAGACCAGGAACACATAATTCTAGTCTTCATCTCACTCAGAGGAAAGATAAGAATGCAGTAAGTTAGTCTTTGTCTCTCATGTCTGTACCCACAGACACCTTGTATATCAAAGGCTTCAAAGAGATCTAAAGACACAAAAATAAGTCCTGCCTTCTTGATGATTTAAAAAAATAATTGAAGTGTGAGACTACTACTAAAGTTGTATGCTACTGCATTGGAAATCTGGATAGAGGCTGTATAGAGGCAAAAAAGTCTCAGGATGTCCAAGTATAGCCAAAAATATTGAAATACAATCTTAAATTGTTGATAGTTTTTTTATTAAAAGAAGATAAAAGTGAAATTATTGATATGAGGAGACTCACTTTTGCAGCAGGAAGCAAAAAAAATCATTACCTTGTGAATAAATACTATCGTCTTTAAGAATGACTGTGTCAATTTAACAACATTTGCTTTAATTGTAGAGTAAAATTTATTTAGACCAATTTCTTCCACTCTCTCATGAAGAATAATGCTTGTATGGGATGATATTTAGAAAATGTGGCATATCAAAACATGTTGATTCAAAATTATTACAAAACTTTTATTGCAACTACATATTAACCTGTTAAACAGGAAATTATACAAATGTTTGCAAATAATGCTACGCATCTTATAATTTTATGTACTTCTATTATACTGTATTGCAAACAATCACACATTCTAGAGAGTTGCAAGACACTTTTGGTGGATTTTTCTCTTATTTTGGTGCTGAAAATGGAAAAATATTTACCTCATTTGTTTGTTTTTTCCTCTGTGGGGTTCAATGAATCTGTAAAATGGCAGAGGCTTGTGTGATGTCATTGTTAAAAACACTTCCTTTGCACATCTGTTTTCCAAAAGGTAAAGTAGTTATTTTCCAGGTGTATCTATGTGTCACTATCCCACCACAAAATATAAACATAAATCCTAAATATAAGCTTCCTTTTTATGTTTTTAAATGCATATTTATAGAATTTTGTGTGTCAAAATTATAAATCCCAAATGACACATACCTTCTGTAACTCTGTACTAAAAGTGTTTCTGGTTTAAATCCAAGTGGGAGGTGAAGGAGGCATTTGTAGGTTTTTCAAATCAATTCCTGGTTTCACAACAGCTACATCTTCAATTTCAATTTTGAAATGACTGTTGTGTTGCTATCTCTCTACGCAGGACACTTCTGCAACAACAGGCAGCAAGCTGAATTCAGCAATCAGATAGATTGTTCCCTTATCAACAAAGCAGCCTTCATTATGAGGCATCCCTGTTTATCTAATTTTTTTCTGTACATACTGTCTGAATGCAGTGTCAACCTCCTCTAGCTTAGTATGTCTACAATTGCCTGTGGATAAAAGCTTTTTGCAAGTAACAACTATTTTATACTTACATATATGGGGTGTGTGTGTGTGTATATCTGTGTGGACATATGTATGCATATATATACAGAATATACTCAAGCATATTCATATATATATATATTTCTTATGATGTGGCTAATTGAACTAAGAATTTTTATGGTGAGTGCCTGAGTTTAGAGGGAATTTTTTTTCATGAAAGAGAGTTTGAGTTTGACTTCTTCCCACACCAGTTATTAACAGCCTAGGAAAATGGACTTGGCTTGCAGTGTGAGAGGTGCAAGGCAAGGTCCTTTCTCTGATCTAGGGGGGCAGCAGCTTTAAGGGTGAGAGACAACCAAGGTCTTGTCTGTCCTTGGGCTTGTATGATACTCCTCTACTTTCTCATTAGCTTTCTTTCTCATACATGTACTAATAATGTCTTGTTGGTGCTTTTCACAACATTCTGAATGAGGCATTTGAACGTGAGTGAAGGGAAGAAATTGTCATTTTTCCCACATTAAAAAAAAAAAAAAAAGGCAAAGAATTCTCCCTAATGTGATACAAATTTTGGAAATGCATTGAGTATTTCAAATTAGAATTTCCATTCTCAGTGGTTTTTTAATTCTGTGTTATTAGACACTCCAGATTTTTAAAGACATTCCAAGAAAACTGTTTTATAACCTCCTACATCTAGGATTAAAAAATATTTACTCTTGTTATTTTAAAATGAGAAATTAACATCTGTTATCTACCATAACTAACATTAGACAGATGTAAGAGAATATTATTACTGCAATGTCAATATATCTTAAGTCAAAATTTCAGAAGAAACCCATCATGAGATCTAGAACCCTAAAAAATAATTCTGCTAAATTGTAAATATTTGAGTCTAGAATGAAGAAAGAACCACAAAAACCATTCTTTGATTCTAGAAGTTACAACTGATCTTTTTCTCTGTTATGTGTAAGGTAGCAGTAGATTTCTTTTAAAAATGGATGCCCTTACCTATTTTAAAGTGTGCAATTTGAAATAATTGGATTGTTCACATCCAGTAGTTAAACTCCTATTACTTGAGTTTGGCTGAAACAGTGTGTGTTTGAACACATAAACCTTCCTCTTTCATCTACTTGTATTTTGAAGCTACTGTAATTGTACTTTCCTCCATTAAATATATTACTACACTTCCATCTCAAAAACAACAGCCAAAGATTATTTCAGCAGTTCCTGAGCTGCTGGTTTAGGCAGATGTATGATCCCTTTCCTGTGACTTGGAGGCTATCATTCAGCAGCCACTTGTTTCTGTAAAGGAGCTCAAAGGCCTTTTACAACGACATTGGATGGAGAACAGCAGTTATTCCCAATAGCTTGGAGGTAATTTCTGGCCTGAGAAAAAGAGGCCTGTATAACACCAAATGCCTAAAGTGAAACTGGTGAATGTATATTATATATTACTCTACTAATGGAGTATACTAATATTATTCATAGATATTAATGTGATAGGGTGTTACACAAAGTTAGCCCCCAAGAGATGTAGGAGGAAATTTTCATCACTCCTGAGAAATCAAGTATTCCAGGTAAAGTAAGCTCATTCAAGGCAAAATTATTGAATTTTTTCTTATAATTGCATTATGTGAGGCTCACCTGTAACTGTTTGCTTTGTAAATTAATTGTAGGTATGGCAAACCTAACCTCTTATGTTAAGGGGTCAAAAAAGGTATGTGTTTGTTTACTGACATGAAGGATTTTTCTATTAGAGTGCTTGGTAAAAAAAGTGTTGATTAACCCATGATTTCCATTTCAGTGTAGCAGTAGAGATATATGTTTGGTTTTTTGTTGTTGTTTGCCCTTCTCTAACAGTATTCTGTAAGGATAATATTTCACCTTAAAACATGTTGCGTGCAAGATTTCATTTGACAGTTACTACAGTGATCCCTCCAAATGTGCAATATCTCTTAGAACACCAGGAAATTTCTAGGGCTGCCTTTGCTACACTAAATTAAGGCAATTTTTTGCTCACTCCACAGTTATTGTGTGTATCCTTTCTGTTTAGGAACCAAATCTTATCAGGAGCAGTAGCTCTTCTATTCTTTCACGAGGAATCAATCATGTATAACCTGTGAGAATCAGCAAATATCCCTGAGGCATGCATCAGTCAGGTGTATGAAATACAAAAGTGGCTTTAGATATTTGTCGCTATGACTTTTGTTTGGGTGTCTGCTTGATATTAAAACACTAGGCTAGAATTACTTTGCCTTTCATTTAGTCCTAATTCTATCTAGCAATAGGTTGTCTTTCCAATCCCTCCTGGCATTTTGATATTTTTCAATATCAAAGCAAGTCTAGAATTTAAGAAAAAACCCGAAAAACAAAACCAAACCAAAAAAACCCAAAACGATTAAAACCATCCCAAAACAAAAAATGAAGCAAACTAAGAAAACCCCACACGGACTTTATTGTTTTATAAAATGTATCTTTTCAGGCTTTACTTGCATATTTGTCCAAAAAAAAAAAGCAAAAAGAAAAAAAAGAAAAAAAAAAGTTGTACTTTATTAGGGGTTATGTACCTATCAAAGATGTTTAAAGCACACAAGGTAATTTATTTTACCTTAGTGAAACAGAAGTGACTCTTTAGGTGTAGTTTATTGATTTAAACAGTTGAGTAGCCATAATGGTCTAGAAAGTATTACATCATAAAATGTATTATGTCTGCACAGAAAAGCAATTGCACTGAAATCTCTGAACTGGTAAAGAGAGTTCATTAGAAATAATAGACACTTTTCCCCTAAACTCTGGCTCTCCTGATTAATTTTGCTGCTTTCTACATATTGTTGCTGCTTCAGAGATACGAATTACTAGGACTTCATAGCAGATAGAATCTAGATTTTTATAGCTTCTAATCAAAAATTTCTGTCTTCTGCAGTGTTGTATGGCTGCGCGTAATAAGTGCTGAATTCAATATATAAAACTTCAAAATGAGACTTCAGTAGTAGCTTGAATTCATTAGTGTTAGGTAAGCATTTTCAAATATTATAAATATACTTGCAAACTTCTCAGTGTTCCTAAATAGTTTTATATAAGCAGACTTAATATTGTTGCTCATTGAGATATGGTGCTACTAGCAATGCAGGTATCGTGTAAGATATGTTGGTGCAGAAATTGTATTTTATGCCTCTAGAAACGGTAGCAGAGTGTTTAATTCAAGAACAGGCTTTCCTGAGCTAGGGGGTGCATGAAAGCTCTCAATTCTTGGAAAGTGGATCATGTCTCTATAACCCTTTCCTGACTTCTGTCCTATTTATAGATTTTAGAAACGAAAAAATTAAAAGCAGGATGGTGTTTCCACGATTATTTACTTAGTTTTACCTTTTCCTTTTGGGGGGGGTGGGTTGTGGGTTTTTTTGGTGGGTTTTTTGGATTTTGTTGTTGGTGGCGGTTTTTTGAGAGTTATTTTGTGGGGGGGTTTTGGTGGGGTTTTTTTTTGGTTGGTTTTTTTTGTTTGTTTGTTTTGGTTTTTTTTTTTTTCGTTGTTTTTTTGTAGCCTGGAAAATGTTTCTAAAAATTAAAATAATAGATTTACCTCTAGGTGAAGCGATTCCTGATTATACTGACCTGGAAATATAACCGAGCTCTTTAGAGAAAGCAAAACAGTCTAATTTCAGGTTGAAGAGATTATTCTGAATATTTTATCTATGAGTTAAACTCCAGTAGAGGCATAATGAATTCCCCTGTGTATTACAATGGAGGTTTTGGCTAATGAGACAGAATAAACTGATAATAAACTTGTGCCTTGAATAGTCTGCCTCATATCCTGTATAATTTAGTGTGAGTTCTAAAAGAAGCTGGTGAAGGGAAAAAGCCAGGATCAACAATTAATCATTAGTAAATGAAGATAAGGATGTAGCAGACAGTGTCTGTCTCTGCTGGGACTGCAGCGTGATGCTTTCCTTGGTTATTTCACTGTCGCTGGCCTAAATTTTATCAGTGTTTACTCATCCACCAGAGAAATGCACTTGCTTTTCTTAGGTCACTATGACCTTTTAGAGTTTGATATTCACAATATTCACTGTAGATCTTAATTAAATGGATGATATTTAGGAGGAAAGATTTAAGAGAGAGAGGTGCAGTTTAAGTTATAATTCTATATTTGGGGCTCATGTTAGGTTCCCTTGGCTGTGAGACTATAATTGCATGAACAGTATGTGCATTATGTAATTCATTTTATTGAGAATCCTAAATCTTAACTTCTGTGTCTCCAAGCAACTCATTCAGGTTTGGGTGAAAGACTAAGTTTAAAAATTAAATGGCAACCACAACAAGTTCTTACTTTGTTAACTTGTATGTGTACATAGGACACCTGCAAATTACAGCATCAAAATCTGTTTTTATCTCTGGCTGCCAGTTCTAGCCTGGATTCAACATTTTGCTGTCTTTCCTATATCTGGTTTTAACAAAATGAACAATCGAACACAATATTTATTTTTCAAGAATTTGATATTTTTTCAAGTGGAATATTTCACATGAAAATGTGATTCTGTTTTTTAAACATTCACAGCTAGGTGAAACCCCAGATTTGCTATTCTAAATCTATTGTAATGGAAGACTTTATTAGGTGAAATCTTACAGGTGAAAAAATCCCAGACGTCCAAACCCATACTAAAAAGCAGTCTCTTCATTTATAGCTCTTAATATTTAACTTGAAATCTTCTCCTATCACGTTGTACCAGATAAAGAACTTTCTGTAGCTGGAAACCGTTTCCCTATGCATGGTTTAACAGAAAGCTATCAGGTCACCCTCTGCTGGAAAGATAAACAGCAAAAGGAACTGCCCAGATACAAACCAATAGTATTATGCAGGCTTCTACCACAAGCTCTGTGATGATCTCAAATCCTGTTATATGTTATATCACCAGATAATACTCTGCACAATACCTTCATAACCCAGCATGGTTTTTAAAACACATCAGATCAGGCCATGCTGATTACTCTATGTTTGAGAAACCAAAGAAACACAGCATGGAATCTGAGAGGGTTTTGTTATTTTTTTTCACTGAAACCAACCTTATGGATCATAAGGTTCCATGGGTTACATCCAGAATATTTCAGGCTTTTTCTAAGGGAGTAGAGGATATAATGGTAAATGCAGAAAAACTGAGATCAGGGGAAAAAAATTAGAATTCTTTCAGAGGGCTGCTGTAACCTGTTCTGTTTCATTCATTTCTTCTTCACAATGACCAGAGCGGGAATTTATAGGAAGTACAAGGGCATTTCACCATATAAAAATATCTTGCCACAGTTTCTTAACAGACTGTTCAGGAGGAGTTGATCTGAGTTGTGGGGGGTTGAAATTGTAAGAAGATTCAATTTCTAAGGAATAGCTTAATTTTTGATAGTCTTGTGACACTTATTTTATACAGATTTTCCCCTATAATTCTGTGAATACTTCTGGAATGAGGGAATTAATGTGTATTTGAGAGATAAAAAATTTCACATCAAACATAAAATGTAGGACCTTTTTACAATATGAGGATTTGGGATTTGGGGGTTTTTCTTTTTAACATAGGAAGGGAATCAGTGAAAACAAGTCCTTGGGTCACATTTTTGAAGATATGTCTTTGGAGTGAGTTTCTTCTACTTACTAGCTTGTGTTTCTTGTCAGAATGATCACTGCAGGTACTTGCATTTCTACCATTTCTGCCAAAAAATCATAGAAATGCTTTCTTTCCCTTTCCTAACACAAAGTTAGGTGAAATTAAATTTTCCATAGTTTTACTTTCTTATGTGAGTGAAAGTATAAAGGTTATTAGACATTAGGGAAATTAGTGTGCAACAGGGATTGCCTTGTATTCTGACTGTTTTAATCTGTTGCTGAATACTGAAGTTTTTATGCTAGGGGTATTTGTGCAAGAGTTCACAATGTTCTTGACTCTGAAAGAAGGGGATATTATCTCTGTAACTTATTTTTCCACTGAGCTTGATAATGGTTTCTGTCACAATGGTGTTCTCAGTGTGAGGGGTTTTTTTGGAGTGGTGAGGTTTGGAGGTTTTTTAGTTCTTAAGAATATACTGGAAAATTCAATTGATACTACCAGAATTGACAGAAATTAATAAACCCTTACTGAAGGTAATCCTTAGTTGACTGGCAATCTCATATATCAGGTGAAGGGTATTGAAGTCTGTGGCTAGCTTTGAAAAGTTTTCAGGGAAAAAAAATAAGTGAAAATTGAAGTTCTCTACAGACCTTTTTTAGAGTATGACAAGGTTCCTGATATTTCATTTCATATTAAAAAAAAAGAAATCAGACAAATCCAAACTACTAAACTGTAAGACTTTATGTGTTTTCTAAATTGGCCTTCTTTGTTAAATCCCTTGACTAATAGCTTCTTCTCCATTTATTGCTTTTTGGAGCCCTTACTGTTAAAGATACAAGCAAAAACCCCATTTCAGAAAAGAATGAAAATAGCTGTTCCTCTTGGGAAACACCTTACCAAAATTTCCTTACACTGGTATAGATACGCACAGTCCTACTGAAAATAATAACTATTCCACATTTAAACCCATGGGTGATGCTCAAACTGTGGATCAGTACCCCACATTATTATATTTACATAAGTTGGTGCATGAATTTTGACAGCAAAAGGGTTGAAGTGGGAAAGAAGGCATCTGAAAACATATTAAGAACTGTGTATACACTGCATAGTGGGAGCAGAAATAGCGCACAATGCGAACTGCTGCTAAAATTATCTTTCATCTTCCATGGTCTGCTTTTCTTAATGGAAACACTGGATGGTGGTGGTAGCATAAGGGAAGGTTCAATAAATATTTTGCTATGTAAATATATTCAGGATTCTTTTGATTTCTTTTTGAAAAGAACATAAATTGTAACGCCCAATGCAATGTAACAATCTGCTTTTAGACAGAATGAGCACACACACACACACATAGAAATAGCACAGTCATTTTCAGAGAGGTATTCTGATGGAGACTGGCAATTTTCAGCTGATTACATTTTACAGAACTACTGCTTTTGTGTGCAAATAAAACTTTCAGCATGATTAATAACTTATATATATATATATATATATATATTGATCACTATGTGCACACCTTGAAAGAACATGAGATTAGAATTATGAAACTGAGGTCCTGCTTTAAGCAAGTCATTAAATGTGTTTCATCTCATTTAAGTTCAAACTTAAAATGAAGTTATTAGAGTCAAAGAACAAAGCTAGGAGAGAGAGAAAAGCAAAACTGGATCACTGAAAAGAGAAACCTTTCAGACTAAATAAGGTAGAGAAAAAGTGGTATGGATTATGAGAAAAAAACCAAACAACTGTCCTCAGAGAGACAGGGTACAGTCCACAGGGAAGAATGTTACAAAGACTTTAGAGATCATGGCATTGACTCTAAACTGAGCTTTAGAAGGAAGAAAAATGTGGCTAGTGTGCTGACATCCTGATTATTTTCCTCCAGACCTTCCTTAAATATTCAGCTCAAGTAGTGCTCACTTTCATTTTCCCTTTTTTTCTATGCCAACCTTCCTCTCATTCTCTGTGTGTCTTGCCCTTCCTATGTTTATTCCTCGAATTGTTTATATAATCTTTCCAGTTGTGTTTTTACCCATGAATGCTTTCTGGACTGCTGAACATTTATGATGTTTTTAAAAAAGAGAAGGTTTTCTGCCCATGTTAAGAGGCTTGGAACTAGATGGTCTTTAAAGTCCCTTGCAACATAACCATTCTGTGATTCTATGATTCTCTAACTTTTCATGCAAATATTATGCAAGATATCGTGACAAGTCATTGGTATTGAGCAGTAAAAATCCGAGGAAAGAAGGGAAAGCTGTATTATTCCTAAATGCAACCACTGTTTTCTTAGCCAAAATTACTGAAGGGATTTTGAAAAGCTGAAGGGAAACACATAACTTCCCAGAACAACAAAAATGACCTCACTGATTTAAACCCCCAAACACTCAAACAAAACATTAGCCATATCTAAACAAAGATGTACTGTCTAACTACAAAGAAAATTCCTAGGAGGGAAAAAAGGATCAGTTAGAGCATGAGAAGTTCTTACTGTGTGTCTGTCAGCATATTCCCTCATCAGAAATTTGTAACCATTATTAAAACCTTTGTATGCCATTTTCTTCCGCTTCTAATTGCAGACAACAAAATTGCTTACCCCAGCATTTACATGGCAGGATCAGCATCAGAAAAGCCAGGTGTTGGTGATGTGAATTTTCTTACTAGGTTATATTTACTTGGAATACTGTCTAATTTCAGAGGCCTAAAGTGAACTTTGAAAATAGATGCACTTCCTTCTATATCTGAGAATTAATTTTAAATCTGCCTGTCAAAGTGTTCTGGCCTCAAATATATCTGGCCTGTTAATACCTGCCAAAATTGCTACATCTGTGGTTGTATCAAATACATCTTTTTATTAGGAACTGATTGAGTGCTCTCTTTGTCCTCCAAATTTGCCCTTTCTCTTCCTTCCTACTGCACCTATTTCATTAATGAAGAGAACACAAAAGACATTTTTCTGAGCAAGAGCAAATAAGTTTCTAACTTGAGCTGGACCCACATCAACAAATATCTGTAAGAACTCTGAGCCCTTGATTGTGATAAAATGGTGCATTAACTTCTCTAGCTAGAATTGTTGCTTTAGCTAGAATTGTTTCCCCAGTACCTGGAAGACCTGTCAGAATTGCCTCTTTGGAATTTTTTCTCCCAGATTCTCACATTGTTTGGGATTTTTTCAGGGAGTTAATAAACTCCATTATCTCTAATTTTTCCTCCTCACATCCAGCTATATCTTTGAATTTAACATCTATTTCATTCTTAAGGACTTTGGCTATGGTTTCACCCACACTGAAATGTGGGGCCACTCCCTGTTCTAGCCTGAAACACCAAGGTTGTGTGTTCAATCTCTTTGTGGGTCAATCACTTAAGAGTTGCTCATCCTTCTGGGTCCCTTCCATCTCAGAATACTCTGTGATTCTGTGACTTAAGCCTGCAGGTCCTTGATGTGTACAGTAAAGAACCACTAATCAGAACTGCAGGCAGCAAACTCCAGAGAAATCAGTCACACTTCTCTGATGAGCAGACTACAGGCAATCTATTCTCCAGTTCTACTCACAAATCTTGCTGCTTCTTTTATTTCTCCATCCATAACTCTTGTTCCATTAACTTTCTTCCCATTGGGAAATTATTTTTCAGATTCTTATGAGGAATGGATGGGGGAGCTAGGGTTGTTTAGCCTGGAGAAATGAATGTTCAGAGGAGATCTTATCTTTCTCTGCAACTACCTGAAAGGAGGGTGTAGCCAGCTGGGGGTCAGCCTGTTCTAAGAGCTAACAAGTGACAGGACAAGAGGAAATGGCCTCAAGTTGTGCAAGGGGATGCTTAGATTAGATATTTAGTAATTTTTTTTCATGGAGAGGGTCGTAAAGCATTGGAATACTGCCCTGGGAAAGGGTGGAGTCACCATCCCTGGAAGTTTAAAAAAAAAATCATGTGGATATGAAACTTGAGAAAATTGAGTGGTGAGTGTGATAGTGGTGCTTGTTTGATGATTGGACTTGATGATCTTAGAGGTCTTCTCCAACCTTAAAAATTCTGTGATTTTATGGCAGTGGAACCAAAACGTGAGTAGTGTGTTCAAGCAGGATGTGCATTGTGTTTGTGCAGTTTCTGCAGCTCTGCCCAAGATCACGGGGACTGGCATACAGCAGCTATGGCAGACTGCACAACAGGCAGGTGCAAAAGATTAGGAGCACCCAACACTCTGCCTGTACTGGCTTTATTCACAGAATGGTGAGAATTTTTTCTAATAGCTTCATGCTTTAAACCTTTTTTGAACAAGCAATAGCAAAACGTTGGGGTTTGTGGGTTTTTTTGGGTTTTTGGGGTTTTTTTTTGAAATTGAAAAACAAGTTCAATTAATGCATTGAAGAGTTTACAATACACACTTGTACCTGCACAGTAGTCCTCAGTTGGAATTTTCCTGGTCATTCCCAAGCTCAGAGAGCTGAATGTGAATGAAGGCATGAGAAAGAAATGTAGTAGGCCTTTTATGATTGTCACTTCTGATTTCCAACATGTAGAAGATAAATATTCTTATCTTGTTAGAATGGTCATGATAATTAATAACTGAGGCAGATTGTGTTTTATCTGGTAAGCTTGTCTTAAACCTCTCCTATTATATGCATATGTGTTCTTTAACATATACACCCATTCACATATCTAGTACATTTCCTTTGTTGTTGTTGTTGAAATCCCTCCAGTTTAAAGGGTAAGGCTAAAGACACTGGATTGGAGGCACAGTCTCTCTGTACAGCTGATGGAACAGCAGCTCCTTATGGCAAAACAAAGGAGAAAAGGCAAGGAGATAAATCCTCGTAAGGTGGAGCAAATCTTGCTTGCAGAGACACCAGATTTTCTGAACTTCTTGTACTGCAGGTGTAATGGTCACCAACAAAAGGCATACACAGGCTGTCTAATAGTTTTGAAAGGGAAAAATATTTGTTTTCTCACAGACTGGGATGCCCTTTTAATTCCCAAGTGTGAATGTTAATAGGCTTCCTTATTAAAGAACCTCATTAAATTCAAAATCCCACTGAAAATTACTGTGCCATGGTAATACTGAGAAGAGAAGCTCATAAACAACCTGAAAATATGTTTTGGATATCCTGTTAATCCAGTGAGATTAGCTGTTGAACATATTGTCTTGGACCTCCAATGACCACAGTAATAAGTTCATTTTAATTTTATTTTCATCATTTTACTAATGTGGTAACACAAAAGAAAGCATCCTGATAAACCTCTCTTTTGTAGTACTAATTAACTGGACTGTTTTGCTATAGATTTTTCATGTCTACTGTGTTTCACTGCTCATCATCATTTCTGGTAATTTCATTTTTTAGAAGGTGGATGATATAGCAGAATAGTTCATGATTATCAGACTGTACAAAAACAAGGCTGAGATGCAGAATGAGTAAAATATGATTAAAGCAAGGGGAAAAACCTCAGCAATATTTGACTCAATTAAAGGTTGAACACTGGACCAGCAATTTAATCATAGATACACCTTTATTGCTATTTTTTTCTTTGAAATTGTTTTGTATTGTCCCCTTTTCCTGATTACTTGATGGCCTCAAAGGAAGGTTTTGAGTTCCTCCAAGGCATATGGCTTTCCTGTGTGATCCAGACGCAGAGAGATTGTCCATGATACTCAGTTATGTAGGGTATGGCAACTCCTTTACATCACAGAAATTTCTTTCCTACAGAAAAGTGTGGAATTTGAAAGTAACAATAGTTGCCTCACACTTGTGTGTTTCCACAGAGAAATTATGTCTGGTTGTGAGAAGGAGAGCAGTGTTTGAGATGTAGAGGTTTTCATAAAAGCTACACGTTTAGCATTTTTCTCCCCACACACGCAAATCCAGTCATACTGTGGCCTGTTCTGCACATTACAAAATCAGTCTTAATATATTTATGTTGCAGCTAATGTTAATTCTGTACCCAGTGCCCACTGTTGTAAGAGGAGGTGAATTGTGGCTGGAAGAGGCACAGCAGTTATATTTGTGGATGTGGAAGAACACTTGATAGACAGGACAGTGTCCCCCTTACCTGTAGCTGCAGACATACTGCCAAGAAGAGCAAAAAAGGAATCAGCTTTGCAGTGGAAGCTACAGCACTTTTTAATAAACATGACGTATTTTTTGCCCTAGTGGGAAGCCATGTAAGGGCTCAGGCAAAAATGTGTGTTAATCTGTTCCTCTAGGACCAGCCTTTGTATCAGCACATGCTGACAGACAAATTGCTGGTGTCTGAATGAAAGAAGGGAAGGAATACCGTGTCCCTTTGACTGTTAAAGAAGAGACCATGGTTTGGTGCCAGGATCTTACCACACAATTTTATATATAATCAGTTATTCTTTACACTGGTCAAGATAAGGATGGTATGGTTTGAGTTGATTTGTGAGTACACATAATTAGCCAGAACCTTTCTAATTTTATAAAATTTTCTACTGAATTATTATTCAGGACAAGGAGGTCACTTGTGTATTTACGATTAGATATTTGACTAGAAACATGCTGGATTGAGATGTGGACCTCTCTTGTTTCTTGCTTGCCACAAAAAGAACTCTCTTTCCCTACCACTAAAGTAATTATTAAAGAAGTCTTGCTGTGACTGCTATTATGTATTCTAATCATTGTGAATGCATTAGGAATTGACAACAGTAAGTCCTGCACTAGAAATGGTCTTCATACTGAGTAACCATGCTGCTAGCTAAAATGGTTTAATCTTCTGCCAAAGAGGGTTTTTTTGTCTAGCATTCTTATTGTTGTTTAGTTCATGAGTGGGATGCAGAGGTCACTTACAGTTTTATGGTTGATAATATGCCCCTCTCTGGGACATAATTGACATCACTGCAGTTGCTAGCCAAGTAATAAAAAGCTTTTATCTGTTCTAAGTGATTATTTCATGAGCTTTTTTCAAGACCAAGTCTCGAAAAATTACACAAATAATAGTGGAAACCAGGAGGCTTGTGACAACAAATTTAAGTTCTAGTCAAAAGAGATATTGTGTATAGATAAATAAAGGGATAACGGGGCTAATTTTTTAGGTTACTCAGGGAATCAAAGCCTCATTTATTTAGGAAAGAGTCCTTTTCCAAACTATTTGGACTTGTCAGAAGACTCACAAAACTATTACTGCTGTGCATGTAGTCCACGCACACTTAGCCTGTTAACACAGATGGGAGAATAACTATAGAGAACGATTCACAGTTCCTCACCACAACTGAGACATGGACATGCTGTACAGAATCCGGCAAAGGGCTGATGAGTATGGAGCCTGGAGTATCTCTCCTGTGAGCAAAGGCTGAGGTAGCTGGTGCTGTTGAGCCTGGAAGAGAGAAGGCTCAGGGTGGCAGCTCATCGGTGTACATAAACACCTGAATGGTGGATAGAAAGAGGATGGAGCAAGGCTCTTCTGCTAGGCTCACTTTCAGGGCTTGAGGGAAAATGGGAACAAAGAGAAAACACAGCAGGCTCCATCTGAACTTCAGGAAACACTGTTGTTTTTAACGTGTGAGCACTGGCAGCAGCTTCCCTGGGAGGTTGTGGAGTCTTTCTCCTTGGGGATATATCACAATTGGTTTTGATCAATTGGCTTTGAGTAGCCCTGCTTGAGAAGGGCGGTTGGACTAGCTTATCTCCAAAGGTCTCTTCCAACCTTACTTGTTCTGTGATAAAGACACACATTAAAGGAAACTCATGGAGAAACCAGCTCTAATAACATTCTTAGGGATTAGAGAGACATCACAGAGGTAATGATGTCTGGTTTTTTTCAGGGGGACTCTAGTTACTGTTGTCTTCCACAGCTTTTACCATTAAGTATCAATGACAGCTCAAAGTAAATTCTATTTTCATTTTATACCACCAGTCTTGAAAGCAGTATTTGGCCCACACAGATTTAAAATCAATTTTGAGCTGCTTTATTTTATGTTAGTAGACATATAAAATACAGACAAATACAGAATGTTCAACAGTAAGCCCTCTGATGTTTTTAGAGTATGAAACACTTAGGATAGTTGACTACCAAACATGCTACATCTCCTGAATGGCAATAAGTAGTTACTCAGATTTCTCATGCTGATTTCAACAGCACTGCATTAATACAAGTGAAGGAAGAATCTGGCCC
>VZSR01003049.1:18874813-19064399 GCA_013398615.1 Brachypodius melanocephalos
GGTATTTTAGGAATTATTAAAAAGCCAAAACATGTGGAGAAAATAGCCCTGCAAATGGACAAAGGCAACGAATTCACAAACTTTAAGATGGCTGGAAATCAGGCAGCTCTGATTATCCTTTTGCCAAACTGTGACAATATACTTCTGTATTTTTGCCTTATTTCTCATTGAATATATTGGAAAGGCAGTGTACTTGTGAAGTAGACAGACATCCAGTAATTCTTCTCAGAATGACAGCTTTGAAATACCTTAGTCGTAATCATATAAAAAGATACTTTAGCATTGCAAACAAAGTAGCAACTTTTGAAAGTAGCTCTTTAAAATGAAAAGTACAAATTTTTTTTTACCCATAAGAACAGAGAAACACTTTTTTTTTTCCCAAGATATTTTATACCATTGCTTCAAATCCTTATTATTCTAAATGGCATTGTTCTCCAGCATGCCCAGCATTTCCAGGTGTTGAATAGATGCCTCAGTAAGAAGCACGGAGGTGCTGTGAACTACTGCTCTCAACTGAAAGGGAATACACCCTTGCCTCTTTGAAAATCATTTCCTTTAAAAGCCTGTCATGCACTTCAAAGGAAGCCCGGGAAATATCACTACCCACTTGTGAGTTGTTGTATCTGTCACTTATCACTTATTTCTTACAACTAGCTCAGTAGAGATGGTATATGAAAGTAGGTACAAGAAAATTCTTTGTCTTTGCTTGCTTCGTTTGATAGCACGACCAGATCCCTACTCAGGTAGCCCAGAGAAATCCAGCAGGTTCCAACAAGTGGTTTCTTGAGGACCATACATGAAATGAAAACCTGAATTTCTGAAGACAGACAGACAGATAGACTCCTGGTAAAAGTAATGTTTCAAATAATATTAAGTAACAGTAGGTATTACTTATAGATGAGAATAGTCGGGGTACTCTGCCCAAACTCATCCAAAGGGGATATTTCAAGACACTTTGGACCATTGAATCAGGATGGAATGTTTCTGTGAGCTTTTGAGTCCTTATGGTTTTTGTTCGTTACCCATTGTGGGTTTCAGCTCTGTTTGAACCCCAGCAAGGCTCTAGTGGAAATCTTTGTTGCCAGATATCTGATTTTTGTGGCTTGGATCAATTTCCACTTGCTGAATAGACTTTACGTGATTGGCAGTCTAGCAAGTACTTTATTTTATGAAACACGTGGAATAACAAAACTAGTATGAGTTTTTATTCTGTAATTGACTTACTGACGTGTTAAAGAAGCTGTTTGGAAGATTAAGGAGAAAGGAAATTCTTCAATTATTGAAGAAAGAAAGTAAAGAATCTGTGCGTTTGAATAACATCCAATTTACTATTTACCTCCTGTCAGTTTGCTTTTTTTGGTTGATTTTCCCCTGAAGTGCTATGTATTGAATATAAACAAATGCAGAGGGGAAACAGAATGCTACTATGTTTCTTGTGGTTGTCTGTTCTTGTATTTGTGCAGACCCAAGATATGAAAAACTGTTGGTCTGTTACCTGTCAGAATTTTGTGCAGTTATTAAAAATGCCCTATGTTATTTCAACAGAAGAATATAACAGTTATCTTTGTAGCCACCATTTCTAGGAATGATAGGTGGATGAAGTGACTTGAGGCATGAGTGTGTATCTAAGTGGTTACAAATCAAATGAAAGTAAAATTTAGCAGTCATGTAAACAATGAATTTGACTAAGGAGAGAAAACACTGAAGTTAACGTCAAGGGAACTGTCCTTCAAGGAACAGATGGGCAGATGTATATAAACCAAATAGCATTTTAAAATGGAATTATTTTTATTAATTTATCCTTTTCATTTTAAAACTACTGAAGCTACATGATTTTTCCTTTTTGTATTTATCCATATTTACAGTGTAATTTGCTGGTTTAGTTATCAGGTCACAGAGACTTTTGCAGTTTTTGTTTGGTGGTTTGGGGTTTTTCAGAATTTGAACAGATAATAAAGACTAAAGCCTTCACAGTTTTATGAACTTGCACAAAGTCAAAGAAAAGTGGGGGAAAAAAAAAAGTCTTGATTGAGATGATTCAGAAGTTTTGATTGAAACATTCATGTAAGTGCTTTTTTGGACATGTGCCAGGGCACTTGGTTGTTCTTTCACTCGTGGTGCAGATCTCTCAGACTGTTGACACAAGTCCATGCTCCAGTTTATTGTGGTAACTTGAGCTGATACAGAAATGAAGATTGCATTTCAATTATCAGGAAGTTTGGGGAGAATTCAAAACAGGAATAGGATTTGAACTTTGCAGTTTAGTTCACCCCATATCCCGAGAACTCCAGGGAACCCTTGATGGACTGGCTCACCTTCTGCCTACTGACACAATCCAAATTAGCTGCAGAATAGCTCAATATCTCCTTATCTGAGAGGAAGTGTAGCTTTTAGTTATGTTTCAGTGATTTTTATTTCATTCATTTATGATATAGTTTTTTATGGCCATATGGCCTAACATAGTCTGAGTGTAAGCTAGCTTTCATTTAAGCAGTAAAGAAACATGTAGAAGTCTGTCAGCTTCACTAAAATTAAATGCAAAAACATGGTAAATTAGTGTTCCTTTAAAAAAATTCTAAAAAACAGGTAGTATTTAAGAATATCTGAGGTGTAACTGCAATTTTCTTGTTAAAGAAAGTAATTTGAACAAAGAGCTTGAGTTGAAGCTTTAAAATTGGATCTTTGACATCTTAAAAAGCAACAGAGGAAACTCTTGAACACCTGTCAAAAAAACCCTAGAGTTGTATTTCACTCCAAGTATGACTGGAAGGTTTTAGAGAGATGAGAGTTGAGATTGTGTGCACGTATCTTTTACACATAGAAGATTTTTCTTCTTTTAAAAATTCTTTACTATCTTCTTTGCAATTTCCTTTTAATTAGTAACTGGTAAGATATTTTCCATTACTCTGCAAGAGCTGACAGACTCTTTTCTGCAAATCTACATATATGTGCTTCCATCTGATTTCCCTTCATCTTAGCTGTGCTACTTTTCCTGCAGTATTCTAAATTCTGATTTATAAAAAATTAAAGTCTATCAGAATTTTAATAATAACCTCACTAAAATTCTCTACAACATAGAAAAATATTTAATCAAAAATCCTGCTTTAAGAAGCAGAATAGTTTTCAATAATAAGCACTAAATTGTACAAAATACTCAAAAAGTAAAAAATGCATGGAAATGCAAATCACAATAACAGATTTTCTCTTTTAAGAAGTGAATTTGTGCATGTTTATGTTAAATCTCTTATAAATTCCTTTCTCTTCTAGTAACAGTTTTTGCATGTCCAAGGAAGGAGAGAAACACTTTTTTTCATTTAAAAATGTGTTTTCATCATTGCCATAATCTGCAATATTTTACTGCAAAATTACTTGTTTCATGGTGGTGGGTTTTTTTAGCAAAGTCAGATATTAAATCTCTGGTTCCTGAAAATCTCTGACAAAAACTTTTAAAACTCATTTCAGATATGACATTTCTAAAAGAACCCTTCAGCTTTGTAATTTTCACAGTAGTCTTTAAACTAATCTATAGGGCTCATGGTGAGATCACTGTGCCAATACATTCAAGATAGCAGAAGTGATGAATTGTTCATTCATTATTAAAAAATTTGCAAGTTAGTATTGAATAAATGCAAATCCTTAACAAAAATTTTTCACGTTTAAAACTTTCTTCTTTTCCTTTTCTGAAAAATATGATTTTTTTTCTTGCTGATATGTAGCATAATTATTGTTGGAATTAACACAATTTTCACAGGATATAATATTCCTAAACCATCTTTAAATAAATATGAATATGGTGGTTTGGATGCTATGAAATATTCAGCATTTGACAAGAAATACTTCGAAAGGTAGATATGTTCTGGCACTCCAGTAATTGGGTTCATGAATTGCTTTCAATAGGAAAATGAAAGTTGCTTTTCCTCTTTCCAACTAATTTCACTAGGGCTCATGAAAAAAAAAAAAAAAGTAATTTTTAAAGATAGTTTAAGAAAATGAATCTGCTCACACAGTTGAAATACTGAATACTGCCCTTTTTCTCCACAATGTTTCAGGTATTTAGTGACACACGCAATTTTTACAGTTAACCTAACAATGCATGCAATCCTCAGAGGTGCACTACCAATATTTTCCAGGAGAAATCCCAGAACAATGCGAGTCATCATTTATGTTAAATCCTCGTAAGAGGAAATTGAGGAACTATTGTCAGGGAATTGGAAAAGGTCGAAAGGAAATGCTGTCCCTTTTTTATTTTCTTTGGCAAATTGAAATGGCTTTATATAATCTGGGAGAATAGCCCCACCTGGTAATGCAGGTCTATTAAATGCATCCTCTCTAAGTATTCATGTTTATTTTTGAGACAATTTATATCAGTTTCTCATTTGTTAAAGATGAGACACTACTACAGATTAAAGTACCAAAAGCAGTGTATTTAAATTTCAAGCTTAAAAACTGTTTACAAAATATAAGTTAAACATCAAGACACACCACAATGCTCAGAAGGAACATAGCGAAGGTGATTGAAATCCTATAAAACCAACAAGTAAACAACCAAAAACTGCCAACCTCAGCTATTCATTACAATGAGATTTTGTAGCAGAAAATAGTTACCTTTGGGAGAGAAACAAATGAGATCCCAGAACTCACTGATCTTCAGTAAATGGTTTACTTGAAGTATCAAAAGTAATATTATTAAATACTTAAACACTTAATGGATGATAATTTTACAAGGAGATTGGCCTTTGTAAGGGGAAAACACGGGCCTCTAATATATTATAGTTCCTTAAGGATGTCAATGAAATGCTGAATGAAAGAGATATGTAGATATGGCTGTCTTAATTTTAAAAAACCTTTTGTAGTCTTTCACATGAAGCCATAAAAAATGATCAGTCTTAAGGCGACTGCTAATGTTGTCTCACAGGTGAAAAGCAGGATGAAACTTGGAAAACAAAGAGTCTGAATAATTCCTCAGTTTTGGAAAGTATAAAATGTAGTGACATGTTTGAGTATTGAAGGAGAACTACCCTGGTTTAAAGGACTGTTTGAAATAATGACCTGGAAAAGACATTAAATGAGCTGATTTTTAATTATGTATAATAGAACTAAAAAAAGAAAAAAAATTTGAGAAATTCCAGGAGGATTTAGCAGAATTAAGTCAGCAATATGATCACAGATATAATGTAAATGGTAGAACAATGCTGGCAAGAGTTCTGGCAATTTTCTAAACGTTCTTGAGTATCATTGGATCTGTAATTAAGATCGCTCATTAAAGAAGATTCTGATAGGTATTTCTCAGCAATATCTCAGCTCCCTGCCATCTCCCCAAAGAACAAGAGGAAGTAGAAGTAGAAGAAGAGGAAGAAGAAGAGGGGGAAGAGGAGGAGGTAGAAGAAGAAGCAGATGATGAAGAAAAAGAAATTAGAGATCACTGTGACAGGAACATTTGGGAAATGGACCTAAATTAGTATAGGATACCACAGAACTGATATTTGATTAGTTCTGATGGCAGTGGTCTTTGCTGATTGTAACCTTCAAGGCTGTCAGTTTTCAGAGCTTTCACTCAGCTGATCAGAAGCCGAATCAGGCACCTGCTTTTTCTCCCCCAACATCTGAGATCCAGCCATTTGAAAGACAGGTGAGTTTCACTGCAGGTTGTAGCTCTCAGTCTGTGTTCCTGGGCTAGGTATTTTCAGGGATGTTACTT
Organism: Brachypodius melanocephalos; assembly: GCA_013398615.1. Taxonomy (NCBI): domain Eukaryota; kingdom Metazoa; phylum Chordata; class Aves; order Passeriformes; family Pycnonotidae; genus Brachypodius; species Brachypodius melanocephalos. The sequence continues at coordinate 18,880,512 of VZSR01003049.1, forward strand.
TGTCAGGGCAGCTCTTTTATGCTGCTTCCAGACTGTTATTTTCCCTTGCTGAGCTTCTGCTTCTTTAACCAACCCCAGTCCTGCCCCAGCTCTCAAGGCTGGCCTTCTTCAATGGGCCACAAGTGACCATTAGTGCTGGGCCTCCACTTCCAGGCTGTGCCCAGGTTGTCAGAGCCTCTGCTGTTATGCTGCAGTTAAAGTGTGCATCACAAGAGACACCTGGTATCAGGTTTGGGCTCACAAAGCCAGGTCTTGTAACAAGCTGATGAGAAACTGCGTGTTGGCATTGGCACCTTGTGCTCTGAGCTGCAAACGTGCCAGTGTAGAGCTTCTGACCTCTTAGTGACTGATTCTGTAATGTTTTCAAAGGGCACTTGTACACACGCCCCCTCCTCACACAAAAAAAGTATAAAACAGTTTTGCTCTCTCTGTGTGCCTATGTTTGGGTTCAGAAATCAATACTGTCAAAGCCTGCAGAGTGTGCTCCTACTTCTGTGGGAAAATTAGGTTTCTGCCTTGGCTACATGGGATACAGATTTGCTAAAAATGTGCTACTTTTATGGTGAATGTGTACCCTGGGAGGGTAATAGGTCTGGATTTGAGACCCTGTTATAAGAAGCAAGTATGTTTTTTTTCATGACAAGGCCCTTGTGTCAAGCATAAGGATTATTCCGATGTTACCAACTGATTAAATTAAGGAATGAAGGCTTTAATATGGACAATGATTTTGGGTACAAAGTGACAGCAACTAAAATTACTGTGAGAAATGGACCTTTCAGAAAATTATTTAAGTTTCTTCCAAATTGCTGCCTATTTTCAGTGTAATATATTGCACTACAGTGATGACTTATTTGAAGTGATGTGTGCACTTTTTCCTAACCCTGTCTCACAGGCAGGGTTAGCAACATCTTCTACAGCACTATTAATAGTTTTCTCTTTTTAATGTTGACATATTCGTTTATTGTCTAAACCAATTCAGGTAACAATTAAGGTATAAATCTCTTCTGAATAATAAAACTATATTCATAAGTAGTAATGCTGTCAAAAACATAGGAACAATATTATAATTCAATTTTTCTAAAATCTGAAGTTCATGCTGTCACAAACGCATAAGCATCTACGCTGTAATCAGTGGACGCTTGGTGAACTGTAGGCTAGCTGAATGCTAATCTTTCCTTGTAGAATTTTAAAGCAAATCTATTTCCTGGCAGGATAAATAAAGAAATCTGTAAAACTTGTAGGAGAACAATGCATGGAAAAACGTTTCAATTCATGTGATTTTTGTACAGTGCCACAGCAACAATCTCAAGCGGAATATCCATAGGGGGGGAAAAAAAAAGTTTTGAAAAGTTACAGGTGTTCCTAGTAAGCTCATAAAAGTGATTTTCAGTGCTGATTGAAGCAATATATTGACAAAAATGAAGCTAATATTTAATGCTAGGCAAGCTAAAGAGAAGTATTACTAGATTTATCTGTTGTATGACATGATGTGGTAGAATACTTTGATGTATTAGTAGACTCCAGGAGCTAAATGTAACAAAGAAGACAGGTAACTATAATAAATTTGCAATGGTAACATTCAGCATTTACATAGTGTTGGATTCTAACCCACTTGCATTGATTTCTTTTTTCTTTTTTTCGGTTTGTAGTCAAAAAAATTATATTTGAAAAAAAATTAATGTTTAAACAAGATTTTGTACAGTGCATAGGATCTTGTATAATAGAGAGGAAAGGGCAGGCTTGAGAAAAAGAGTTCTAATCATGCTCATATGGGAGTAAATTTTATACTTGAAATCCAAATATTTTTTATTTTTTAAATTCTTTTACAATCATTTCTGTTCTCTATGCCTTTGAATCCATAAGTATATGTGTATGATTATAATAGAGAATTTATGCAAACTTATGTTTCCAAATATAATGTTAAAATTCCTACCATCAGACATTTCTGGAACAGTCCCATCTTTTTTGACTTGAAAAGGATTTTGGTATTTTGTCTAACTGAAAGGAGGAGGATATGATTTTTTATTATTTTTGAAATTAAAGTTTAGCTTCTGTTGAAATGCAAATTTGATTGATCTGTTGTTAAAAGAGGGACCATAGCACCCTTATTGCTCAGGCTATACTCAGCTTTTTCAAACCAGAGAAAGATTTAAGGGTTACACAAATGCTTAAAATTATTAGAGCAAGGAGAAGATTATAACTTTTCTCAATTGAACTTTTTCTTTTATTAAACTCAGACACTTTGATCACTTTTACTGTTCATCCACAAAATAAGAAGAGCTATTTTTTTTTTTTGGCTCTGCCTCAGTGTCTGCTCTTTCCTCTAATAGAAATGATTGGGAAGCCTTCATGATGACTGAGCTATTTCACCTGTCTTTCCACTTTTGAGGTATTCCTAAAAGAGGAGGAACTTTAGGAGGCGTTCTGGGTATTTTAAGGATAATTTATAGACCAGAAAATTCTGTCACTTTGTTCTCTCCCTACCTGCTGAGAAACACTTCTTTTCTTTAAGGAAATCAGCAGCTCCATTTGTACTATTTCTTCCAATAACAATTGTAGCAAACAAGCATAAAATCATAGAACGATTTGGGTTGGAGGGGAGTTGCATTTGGGAGTTTTTCCTCATTTGCTGCTATTTAAAAAATACATTTGCCTCTGCTTCCCAAAAGCCATTTCCTTTACAAAGCATCAGTTTTCCTTGCTGAAGCTGAAAATAAAACATCAGGCAGACAAAAAAGAGGATATCAACAGTAAAATCTGGGTTAGAGTATCTTCTTCAGTATCTCTGTAATAGAGAATTATTGCTGCAGTGAACTCCTTATCTGAATGTGGATAGCTTTATTGTCAGCTCTATACCAACTTTATGTACTAAATGACAGCTTTTCCAGTGTTCTCCTTTTTCTCCTCTCATTCCCCATTAAAAGCATTTTTGCTGATATGTTAAACTACTATTCTATTCAGATTTTGCTAGTTGTGATGCAGCAATTAAATGAGCAATTCTTCCCAGTTTTCCCCCACAGACTTTTCTTAGCTTCTGTCATACACGATAAATAGGAAATATTTTAATAAATGGCTATTCTTCCACCTCAATCATTAATTCATTAAGATAACAAAAGACAAATTAAAGTGCAGTAGAAGAGTCAATTAAAGCAAATATTTTAATAATGTTGGCACAAGTCACAATTCTGTTACTGTACAAAGCCCAAAAAGCTGAACTTGTTCTGCCATGTACATGGTAGATAGAATGAGACAAAAAAAAATTTGCAAGTGGTTTCAAAAAATGTTCTCAATATAACAATTTTTGTGGCTTTTGAAAATATGTAATAGATGATTTGCAACTGCTAAACCCAACAGAACTGTATCTCTGTAGTCCTGTAAAATCATGCTAGGCCTAGTGCTCTATGGTACGTGTAGCCCATGCATTTACACGACGAGTACACACTGTGCTTCCATATGGAGATGCAAGCAAATTGTTTCAATCTACTATTTCCTGGGCATTTTCTTCATATTATCTCATTTCAGCCTTCTATAATATTTCTTTCTTTGCTAGTTTTACCTGCTTTTGCAGTGGAGTAGTTTCTGTTTTACTTCCATAGCTGTCTTTGTAGGAACTTATGAGGTAATTTTTTGGTTACTAGTTTAGACATTCTGCATAACTTATCAGTGATATTGGCCCCAGCTGTTCTGCAGCAAGAAAGAGTTAAACCTTTTCAGGGGATATTGTGTCTTTACAGAAGATCTCTTCTGGATGGTTATAAAGGTTGTTGTAGACCAACATCTTCCATGAGCAAGCTGCTGTGTGCTGTGAATCAGACATGTAGTTCCCACTTGGACTAATGGAATATATTTTTTTCCATACTTGCTGCTGAAAGCATGATCCCTAAAATGTAATAATTTCTGGGGAAAAGAGCCCTTGTGAACATGATAAACATCTTAGAAAATTACATTATGTCTCATGGAGTAGTCTGAAAATTTCTAGAGCATACTTTTTGTATGTGCCATAGGCTACTATACCCATTTCTACCTAAGAAGAACTTTTTCATAGTAAATTTTAAGGAACTTTTCAAAAAGGAACAATTGAAGGATTCTCTGTGATTATGTTGCAAGGACTACACAACAGTATACTGTGCATTGGTTGCTCCCTCCCGTGCAGTCCCTGTAGAACCAGTCTTTCGGGTTTATGCTGTGGGAGTGCAGTTCATGAAACACTTCAGGTATGGTAATGTACTCTGCAATAAATCTACACAATCTCATTGTGTTCTAGTTTCCCTCTGTGAACAGCATCTGAAAGTTTTGTCCTTTTCTACGAGGGCAAAACTCAAGATTTCTGTGTTAATATTCACGGGGTTAAATTTGATGTGTTTTACCTGTGTCTCCATGTGATCTCTTTTTAAACAAGGAAGCAACCATGCATTTGCATTAAAGTGACTTATTAAGAATAGTCTCTAATTACATCTGTTCGAGTGTTTAGTACAGATCTAGTTTCTACTAAAGTATTTTTATGGTCTCTTCACTGGAGGAAGAATTTGTGATGATTTAGTGACAGCAATAGACAACCACCATGCTCCGTTGTGAGACATACTTTCAAACAATTTATAAAAGCAGCAGTAGTTATGTCCATAACTCAGTGAAGAAATAAAAACAATGTAATTTTCCTCCTTCAGCAGAACCATTTAACTCTGAGAAACTATGTAGCTGCTTTGCCCCACTTTAGGACATCTGTTCATAGTAGATTGCACCTGTATGGCCATAACAGGTTATGATTATGTCCATAATGCCTTATCATATCTATAGATTACCTTTTTAAAATATTGAAGACTAATGCCTTCATTGTGTTCAATCCTGGGGAGATGGCATTGGTACTCTTGTCACACATGATGAAGAATAAAAGTACAAAAAAAAAAAGTAATCCCCTGAATAAACTACATTTGCCCTGGAATTACTGTTTTAATGGCTTGGCATTTCCAATCAATCACGAACAAAGAATTTAGGTGCTCCTCTATTTCTTTCTAATGCTCACTACAATTACATATAGAGCTTTGCTGTTATTAGTATTTGCCGAGTGTTGTTGTTCATATGCACCAGGGTTTCAAAGGTTTTGCTATTTTGAGTGTTATTTTATAACTTTTCATGACATGTACCTGGTTTTTTCAGTCCACTACAAGAATGCTGACTGCAAGAGCAATGAATGACTTTGCCAACTGATTGAAAGGTGAAGTTGTCTGGCAGTAATTATGATGGCATAAATGAGGAAAATATAACATTGCCTTATTACCTCAGATTTATTTATTTATCTATTTATCTTTTCTATTTATTTATTTATTTATCTATTTAACTTTTCAATGTGTCCAAGGTTCTGTAATCCGTGTGGCCAGAACTTTCGTATTTTTTATAAGGCCAGACTTAATTCGTTACCTTGTCTATTTTAGAGCTAGGCTCCATTCTGCTGATTTGCCTAATCAAAAGTAATCTTTTCTCCATATTCAGTGATTTTTTTTAAGAGTAAATTTCATAAATCGACTTAATAGAATGTGGATGTACAACCAAAATCTGACAGAGTCAATTAAAAAAAATAAGTAAGTCATTTTGAGAAAATTCGTATGCAATACATCCATTATCTCTTCCTCAACCAAATATGGCTACTAAAAATGTATTTATTATGTAGGGCTTGTGAAATAGTTTTCTTTAAAGATATGAAAAAATAACTTTTTTTTTTTCTGTAAGGCTTAAACTTACAGAAAAAAGTGTAAAAGGGCAGTGTCAATGTAAAAAACTAGGAGTTTTGAGAAAACATGTTCAAATGTAAAGTTTCAAATACCACTTGATGTTTCTAAATCCAGTCATTTTTATGGACTAATGTGTTAGCTGCAGGTTTTGTCTCGGTGTGCTTGCAGTCAGAATGTTTCTGGTTTCTGTTGTCATTTTCCGAGTTAATGCAATAGGTGCTCAAGTTTCCAGAGCTATGTAAAATGTTATATAACATATTATAACAGGAGATCCCAAAGTTTCTTCAACTGTAGGAGCACTCAGCAAGTCAGTTACAGATTTGCATTAGTAGGAGGAAGGTTTCTTCCCTGAGGGCAGAAGGTGGCTAAACCCCTCTAAAATAGCCAGACATCTTCAGAGCTGGAGTCAGGTAAAGTCAGCGAAAGCACTCGAATACCACGATGACTTCAGTCAATATCTGGTTTGCAAACCTGCATGACGGAAGACAGTATTATTATTTTTAATACTATAAATAAATAAACTTCCAGCTGAAAAGTTCTAAAAGTTAATAACCATTGATGTCGCTCCCAAATTATCTTAAATCACAGCAGTACTTGATCTAGTATTTGTCACGCTTCTTGACAGACTTGTATTATATGCACAAGCTTGTGTGCTTTTTGTCTTATAAATATTAATATATATACTATTACATAAAACATTTCAAAATTCTATTAGTAATTCTGCTACCATTATTGTGTAAGCAAAATATTAAAAAGCAATAATAAGGTATAGTTTACTGAGATTACTTTGACATTTTAACATAAATAAAAATGATCAATTTATGCACAAAGCATTTCTGAAATCATTCTCTAACATAAAGCAGAAAATTATGAATCATTTGTCACAATTAAGAATTAAACTATGTGCAGCATGATATTTCTCCAGTTACTTTGAAGTAAATCTGGAATGATGTCAAGAGTTAGTCCTTTGATATTTATAAATGGTTGCCATTCTGTCATAGGCATCTATGCCTGTGCATTTTCCCATTGGCATAAAGAAGGCTAGCAGTGATTCAATGCCTTTTTACCATTATTGTCAAGGGTTGGATACCTAGGTGGTTCCATAAAGCTGTGGATCATTTTCAAAATATGTGGCTGCCAGGCCTGGATGATGAAAGCTCTTCTTGTCCTAGAGCTGCTCTTTTCTCCTGGGCACATGGTACAAAGAAAGCAGTTTGTGTAACAAGACCCTAATCAGTCCTCATTCTTGTTTGCATTTCTCCTGCATTGGATAAAATTAATAGGTCCTTTTTATGGTTTTTCGCCCTTCAAGCACTTAAAACCCCACAATTATAATAATGTTTTATGTTCCTATAATGGCTGTGCAGAATATATTTGTCCAATTCTGTGTTTCTCAAACACAATTAGAGCTTCTATTTAGTATTAAATATTCATAAATTTGACCTCAGGGAACTAGTGACTATTAACTAACACAGAGACTGATAACAGCCTTCAATTCAGAAAGCTGATGGGTTTTTATCCTCTTTTGCAGGAGTGGTAAAGGTACACATAGTGGCTGAAATGTCAGGAAGAGATGCAATTTGCATTCTTTTCTTTTGTTTAATATCATGATTTTAGTTTTCTCGAGTACTTCTTTTATGAAAGAGAAAAAGGAAATGACATTCTACAAATGCTTCTAATATGTAAGCTTTCATAAGAGTGACCCTTTTTGTGTGGTTTAGTCCATTCTTTGCCAGAACACTCCCTGACACCTGATTAAGTTGTGTTGAAATATCTGCTGTTCTAATGGTAATTTCACAGGCATGAAGTTTAGTTTTTATATAATAAAATTCAATAAGTAGCAATAAGAACACAGATCTTGACCAATTCCTGAAAATGTGTGTGAAACTTCATTTCCTTTTGCACAGAGATGTTAGATTGTAAGTCAGGAAACATTAAAGGGTCAGAAACCATCTCCTTCCACGTTACAGTGTGCTTACTGAGACTGCTTTCCATGTGCTGAAAGGTTTTGTAATACATTTCCTCTCTCACTGTGACTACGTTGAGCTAACAGTGTGGACTGAGGGAGCAGAGGGGCTTAGGGGGTTATGAAGAGCAGGTTTGGATTTTCTGAGCTAGGAGTTTCAGTTGAAAAAGGTCTCCTGTGTCTTTTTGTTAATCTTATCTTGGATGAGTAGATGGACTGGCTGGTTGGAATTTTTTTTTGTTTTCTTTGTTTGGTGGTGGGTTTGTTTGGTTGGTTTTTTGCTTGTTTTTGTGAGATTTGAAACAACTAATTTATTGAGTAGCAACCTTCAAAATGCTGTCAGGGTATAACCTGTGTTTGCTTTTCAGCAGCAAAGGAAACAGATGTGTTGTTTAGGACTCAACAGAAATTTAGTCCTAATTTTCTAGAAATGTACTGATGGAAAAATCCTAGAATTAGTTTAACATTTTTTGAAATTACACACAGAATTCAAGTCAAATATTATTATTAATATTATTATATTAATTATTAATATTATTATTCCAGTGCTGAACTTCTGATAATGAAGGTATTCTATTAGGGTATCAGCATTAGAGGCCAAGGCAAAAATATAATTTGTTTCTTTCTTAACTATTTTTTAACCATTTGGAGATGGAGTTCTTTGTAGGATTTTTACCTGTATAGGAGGAGATGGGATCTCTGAATATCTGTAGGCCAATTAGTAGTGAAACTAAATATCTAACTAGTTAGGTAATAACAGATTTACATGATTATGGTGTCTCCAGGGTTGTACAAGGATGTAAAAGTAGTCACAGAACAAAGAGCTTTTATTTGAGAAGGATGCAATAAAAGATTACAAGATGACATTGCTAATTTTGAGCTATTTATTTTATTAGTTGTGTTAATTAGATATTTATACTGTTTAGAAGCTGCAAACTCAGTAAATTTTTGAGTTAACATGCCTTTCCAAAACTAGCAAACAGAATCCAGAGTGTATTAAAAAATTAGTAGCAGTAGTAGTAGTAGTCATAGCAGTAGTAGTAGTAGTAGCAGTAGCAGTAGTATATACCAGAAAAGAGATGCATAAAAAATACAGGGAATTTCCTTGAGATATAGGTATTTTATCTATTTGACTAAAACTTGCTGGAATGTCTTAGAATTCAGGAACTTAATGATTAATTGACTCTAGGCATGAGCACCTCATTAGTAGTGTACTAAAAGTAGTGCAAAATCTCTTCATTGCAAATAGCTCCTCTAAGTAACCTGTTACACAAACAGGTTTTTCTGGAGTACTCATTGCTATAATTGTACCAGGAGAAAAGACAAAAGAGAAAACAAGTGTATGACTTTGTCTCATTTTATTACAGCTGAGAACAGAATGAATGTGTCAATGAAACAATAGAGATAACAAACAAGAACTCTTTTCACAGTCAGAGTTCTTTTGAAAAAACACATTTTCTGTTATCTCTTAATTTGCTTAACTGGTTTTATCTATCAAAGCTATTTTATTTGGAGGTGAATCAGAATCCTAATTAATACAAAGTACAGGCAAAGGACAGTTATTTTATTGGGTTAAGGGTATTGAGCTTATTTTCCTTTTTTCCTAATGATGGGATGTTAATGTATATAAGTTGTCTGAGATTTGAAAAGGATTTAGAAGCTGTATGTCACTTAAGATATTGTAGGAACAAATGCTCTATTTGTTTTAAATTGGTGAGGAGCCAGTTCCTTTCAATAAATAAAGAAGCAGGGGAAATAAATTATTGCCAAAGAAAACAGCTGTATCATCAGTATACTAACAGAGTTCTTTGCTTTTTAATAAGCTATATTTACATCTGCACTCTAGTGCCAACTTAACCATTACTCAGATCTAGTTAAATTTTTTTTGTGTCATGTGAGATTTTTCCATATAGAGCATGTTCTATTTTACAGTAGCTAAAAAAACCAGAGCAAAACAGACATGCTTGTACCAATTAATATTATTATATAACTAGTAGATAACATGTTCTGAGCATGTGGGATTTTTTCAACATCTTCTAGCCTCAACGTTTTATACAAAAAAAATGTGGTGTTTAGTTTTTATTTATTGAATTAATATATAGATTGGTAAATTAAGAAAAAATCCTCATTATTTCCCCCCCTTTTTTCATGTCTTCTAGTCTTTTTTGTAATTTTGAAACTAACTATGCAGTATTACTTATTTATAGAAAGAGGGAACAAGATAGGAAGGAAACGACAGAATGTCTCTCTTCTTTCTTGATGTTTCTTTGAACCATAAGAAAAAACCTGTGAAACTGATAAATCACCAGAGAAAAGTTGTGTTACATACATATATATTCACATGCTTATGTGCATATACATGCATGCTTAAACGTAAACACTCATCAGTATATCCTTTTTGCTATGAATGGCACAGCTATTAAAGGGTTGTACACAACAGAGACAAGTGCAAACACAAAGGATTCTCTATTATTTGCATGGTAGTCGGTTTACTTGACGAGCATCACACTCAGAAAATTATAGCAGAAGAAAGTGTCACCCTTACATTGCAATTTTTCAAATTGTAATCAACCAAGAGCACATTGCATTACTTATTTACAGCATATAAATATAATCTGTAGAAGCTGAAGCTCATCAGTTCATTTCTATTCTGGACACAGACATTAAATTGGGGCTCAGCAAGGTACATCCTGATACTGGTGTCAGGACTAAGTATATAGACTTCTGAATTCCTTCAGGTATCAAAAGAACTCTTTTTCTTCTCAAAAATTGGAAAGATGGTGCTGATGTCTTTTCAGGGTGCGTAATTTACACTTGAGAAAACAGGACTGTTGCATGGGGGTTTTTTTGTTGTTGTTGTTGGTTTTTTTTCCCTAAGCCTACAACATTATTATTGTTTAGTATTTAGATCCTGCTCTTATTCATGGATGTTCTTCATATGCACCATTTCAGGGAAAGCTACTTTTCAGTCACTTTGGCAGTTGTGTCACTAATTCTGCTGTCTTAGTGTATGCTCCCTACAATATTTTGAAGTGATAAACCATGATTTCTATTTCAAGATGCAAATAGAACTTTTATTTAATTCTTTACATCACATTTTATTCTTAGTCAAGAAGCAGGAAAGGTTTAAGCCTTGATTCTTGATAACTTTAATGATTCTCTGTAGAAATTGAGCATTATAGTGTGATTTAGGTCACTTTGATACATAGATGATATGTATCAAACCAACTGTACTGCTTTGGAAGGCTTTTATGTTAATGAATGGCAGTAAGGTGTCATTTTGCTCTTGACACCCTAGATATAAGTGTGAGCTAATAGTGTAGGAGTAGGATCTGTAAACCTGTGAAAAAATTTTAATTGTGCTTCTGACATTGACATCCCTTTGCTTCAAGAAAGCCATTAGCCCATCTCAGAATTCCCTATTATGAAACAGTGAAGATATTTAACCTTATGTAAGTATCTTTTACATAACATCATTAACAGTTAATGTTATAGGATATGTCCTGGCATTGTTCTTTAGTTCATGAAGTTTGCATAATATTGCATATATTTCTTTTGAGTTTCGTGGCTCAAGGTTTCCCCTTGGGATTTGTTCCTTTTTTGAAATCAATGTCATCAAACTGGGGAGACCTCTATATTGAAATATATGCATATTTTAATAAGTGTATTTTAAAAAGTTTATCTTTCTTTTGATGATAGGAATACAGGAGCAAAATATTGCATCTCAAAGGTGCTCAAAAGAAGCAGCAGCAGCAGAGACCATCTGCAATTCGTGTTAATGCCTTGGCTTTCCACAGGCCCTGGTACTGGTTGGGTATGTGGGACATAAAAGACTGAGCCAACACAAGACCTGTGCTCAGGGCACAGAGTTAAGTGGTACAGTAGCAGGACAGAGACCAGCATAACACATTCTCAGAGGCACTGAGAACCTTCCAGAAGGACTCATTCCTCTCCCTGCTTTGGCTTTGTGAAGTGTGTCTTGAGTAGTAGGGGCTGACCCTTCAGAGCAGTGTGCTAGTTTGGTCCTACTCATGAGGTCAAATAATTTACTGCAGGCAGCTGCTAGGGAACTGCTGGGGCCAAATATTCACTCCAGGTTGTTGTGGGACACTGAATCCAGACATTGTTTCAAAACAGGCATTTTGATATATTGGTTCCAAAGGAATGCATGCAAACCTATCCTGCCGTGCAGTTAAATCTGTGGGTTTAAATGATACTGGAGTCTTGATTTTATTCAACAAATATGTTGTGTGTTTTCAAACACTACTAGCACAAGCAGGCTGTTTCAATGTTTTCAGCTGTGTAAATATTTCTGAAGAGTTCTCAGTGATTGTGTCCAGTTCCCAGATTATGAAACCTTCAGCAGTGGGCTGCTTTGTGTGTAGCCTTGGAGGGAGCCCTGCAGAAGCAGTCTGAATAATGAGGCAGAACTTCCTTGGTGATGAATGAGCCTTTATAGATGTGGCAGTAATACTCAAAAGGAACTAAGCTATCAAATGGGAATTGCTCTGTATCTGTTTAGGTACCTATGTAGGTGTACAGCCCCACATGCCCACATCCTTGATGGCTATTTGACCCCGAATAATGGCACTGTAATTGCTGTAGAGATAGTTTGCTGTAGATAATTGCTTCAACAACTTTATTTAGTAGTTTAATAAGTTTAATATTTTCATAAAGTACCTAACTTTATTCCTCATCCTTAACCTGACATTGTTTCTTTTCCTTCATAGCTTCTTTTTTTAATATATATACTCTTATCCAGTTCTTCCTCATCTGTGTTGTCCATCACTGGTAACTCTCCTAACATATGTTAACATATAGATATTAAACAAGATGTCATACCCTGCCAGAATATGTCATGTGCTGGAATTTTGACTTATTTTTTCACAGAATCACAAAATCACAGAATATTCTGAATCAGAAAGGACCCACAAAGATCACTGAGTCCACAGTCCCTCCTTTTTTGCTCTAATTACAGATAAATTTCAGAAGATGAAGAAAACAGTCTTAAATTAGAGTTTAAGTCTAACAATTAAGTAAGATATCTCATTAGTTACACTTGTTTCCAAATCACAATTCTTCTATTGTTAATTTGGCTACTTAAGCCCTTTTTAGTTATGTTTCTATCACAAATTTGCTTGCATATGAGGTCATGATAACCACAGGGAAAATTTCTTCTGGACTTCTGAAGCCATGAATAATCACTGAAATATTGCCTTAATTTTTATTTAAAGATATATTTTAACATTCTCTTCTGAAACTCTTTTACTCGGTCTGATATTGCAAGTAGTACGTTGAAAGTTCCAAGTCAATTGGTTGGCCCTTGATTAACATGTCCTTATTATATACTGATTCACAGTCACATAGCACAATTCTCCTCAGTGATTAAAAGGTTATGATTCCTTTTTAAAATCTGTATTCTCTCACTTCTTCCTAAGTAACTTTCTTTTTCCTCTCATAAGTTGGAGTTTGGGGTTGGTGTGAGGTGTTGGTTGGTTGGTTGGTTGGGTTTTTCTCCTGTGTGTAGGAGAGATGGTGCTATTGTTTGATTTCAGAGCCTTTTTAAAAACTTTTGTCATCAGGACACTCCAGCATTTTCAATATATACAAGGCTTGGTAGCTTGTATGTTGCAGGAAGTAGTACAAAGACAGGAAATATTTCTGAGAACTACACTAATTCAAGTTTGATCCAGGTTAAAATGAGAACCAAGCTAAGTGACTTAGTCCAGATAGTAATAAATACTGAAAAGCCATAAAACTTATGCTTATAAGTATTGGAGTACAAGCTAATTAGAAGAATGAGTTCTACAGAGTAATCTAGCTTCAGACAGCTTACTCTACAGTATGAACCAATATCTTCTAAAAAGTCAGGATCTGCAGATACAAATGCATCTGAAGATTGAAATTCATATTTTAAATATGAATTAAATATCCAATTTTTGGAAATAATTCTTGGGTACCCCAGTGGATAACAAATTAATAGAGATCATCTGAGAAATGCAGTGGCTAAAACTTAGTTTATATGATTCTTGAATTCTTAGAGAAAATAGCCATACTACTATTATTATATACTATATATGCTATATATATGCTATGTACACTACTATGATTTGCAGTGCTCTTGAGATCCATACTACGATGGTATAACAAGTTTTAATGCTCACATTCAAAACATGTTAGAAAAAAAAGACAAAAATATTAGAACTAGTAGAATGTTTTGTCTGATTTTAAGGCAAAGTTTAAGAAGCAACGTTAGCATCACTTGTCATTTACATCAGAATGCAATGCTTACTAGACAGAAGTGTTTTGTTTTCTGAACTAATCAGTTGTGTAATGCCATAGAAGTATTCTTATGTTGGAGTCTCTGACTTGGGACAGTTTAAAACTATATAAATATATATCTAAATGACTGCCATAAGTATAGAATTTTAGGTCAGTTTTTTTTGAGAAATTTGATGGTTCCTTTGGTAGCTGGGTGGTGGATTCACTGAGTTGAGCTCCTGTCTATGTCATTTAAATACTTGCAGCTATACTTTTTTTTTAATTCTGCCTCCCCCTTTCCCCCTCTCTGCCCTGCCTGATTTGGAACAGTAACCACTGGCCGTATGTACAGTAACAATTAGGAATATCAAACAGCTAAAATTGGTTGTTTATTATTTTGAGTTAATTGTCATACGAACCAAACTTATCTCTGGCAGTAGGAAAGAATTTTTGATCGGAAGAGTAGTTTTCAAATTCACAGTATCATTTTGAACTAAGTCATGTATGGACTTGTCAAGGCAAGGGTAAAAAGCAGGAGATGAAAAAGACAAGTATAGACACCCTTGTCATCAGCGCCTTAGTAGTCAAATAGATCAAGCTTCCCTGAATAACTGAGTTCTTGAATTATTAAAACATCTTCTTACTTTCCTCCAGAAGATGATAGACTTAATTTAAAAAGAGATATTAAATTTGAAGTGATAGTTCTCAACATCTTTTGTTCTACATTAATTTGATTTACTGATGTTCACTTTTTCTACTATAGCATGTTACCTTGCTTAAACTGTATGGAAAAAAATTGCTTAAATCAAAAAATGTTCTTATCTCCAAACCCCTCTGATTTTAGTGGTCTCCATATCTGCCCAGGAGATTTGTCTCCCTGTATTTGCCCTATATATCAAGAAGTGGAAAGCCCTCAGAGTGGGTGATTTGTGTGCTCCAATTTGTCCTCTAAAAGAATGTCTCTTTTTGCTACTAGTAGAGAGAGCCTTAGGAACCCAGCTTAAAATCAGTCTTTGTTAATAACCCATCAGAACCCAAAGACCAGATTATCAAAGGATCTCAAGCAATTAACAGACTGATTTTAGTGAAATCTGCTTATTGAACTGCTTTTAATGTTCTTATAAACCTTTCACATCTTAAGAGGAAAAATTCTTGAACTGAGCAGTTAGTTGGATGAGAAGTTTAACTCAGCTTGGGTCATGGCCTGTGAAAGGAATCATTAAGATTACTTTTAATAAAACAATTAAGGGGTTTTTTTAATTATAAAGATGTCTTAAGATTTAAGATTAGTTTTAAGAACTCAGGAAATATATATAAGAGAATTTAAAAAAGGAAGAGAAAACCCACATATTTTCTTAACAATTAACGTGAGCTAGGCTTTTTTTGTAATCTATTGTTTTTATAAAGATTTTACAGATTTTGGGTTGTTTTCACATGTGGGGAACGAGCATAAGTGATTTTTGTTGGAATGAGAGTTAAAATAATAGAAAACCCTAGGACTATTCTGTGCTGCTTCTCTGACAGGAAGAATTGAACTGAATATAAAATAACTTTCCATCTCTAAAGCAAACAGAAAATTATATATATATAACATAACATATAGAGCATGGTGAATAAGTATCTATCAATAAATGCAGTCACAAAGCAGTGATCTGAGGTTAATATAAAATATTCTAATATTATAAATCATGATAAAGAAAGTAAAATTCCCATTGAATCAGAGCTAGAAAATTAAACCAAGCACGTCTGTGTCCTGTTGCCAAAAATTCTACGAAACATTTGCACAAATATGTAAATACAGATAGTATGGTCATAGTTTCGTATATTTTCCTTAAAGTCGGGAACATTTAGTAATAATAAGTTGACAGTTTCAGTATACTTTTGGATCAATGTCTTAAAAAAATACCCAAACCAATTTCCCCCTTCAAAAATCAAGAGATAGAAACAAGAATGGCCCCCAAAAAAGCCGCAGCAGCGGTGATATTTAGCAAAAGACGCGACTGCATAATTGATTGAGGATATTGTGTAGTCATACCATGAACTCATACCGATTTTCTTATGGGAAAAATTATTATGTTCCTCTAAGTAATCTTCTGCAAGTGGTGGATATCTTTATTGCATGCCATTAAACAGACCCATCATTATAACAGAATTTCTGAATACTTAGATCATATTGAATTATAATGATATATAACAACACTTACCATCCAATCATAGATAGCCAGAGGAGGGTGCATAAACAATCAAAAGGTGAAGTGACACTTCCAAGGAATAAATACCTACTGTTCCACGTTCAGAGTCTCTTTCAGTCAGAGGTGCTATTTCTGTATTCAACAGTCACTAATGTGTCTTTTCTCCAGGTTTTTGTCAAATTATTTTTTCAGGCCATCCAAAACATCCTGTAGCAAATATCCCTCTACAGAGAGAATAGATAAATTAGGCACCTGCCTTCTCTTTGCTTGCTTTCAACTTTCTGACTGATGATTTCACCTGTTGCTTCCTCTTTTTCCAAGAGAAAAGAGAGTGAGCATTTATTACTTCTAAGCCCCTACTAAGGAAATCAGAACAAAGGGAATTCACACAATAGAGAAAAACTGTCAAGAAGGTTGAATACCTGGGTTGAAAATCTCACTTGTAAGGAAATTGTTAAGGCAATCAAATGTAACTTTCATTTAGGGCCATATACAGATATTGAAATATCACACTTCTCATTCTGGGCAATTTAAATAGTCTTGTGCAGACTATAATTGTGAATGTAATTTTCTAAGAATAAGACTGAGAATCAATTTAATTGAACTCAGGTTAAATTACTTCAGCTGAGATAAGATGAATGTTGATTAAGAGAGTCAAATGCCAAGGCAATTAAAGTAATTCCAACTTAAAAAGAAAACATTTGTGACATATTTATTGAGGTCAAGTCTGTTGAAACAAGATTACACGTGTTACCTTTGACAGTATTGAAGTTAAGGTATGTTCAGGGCATTATATGAGCAGGAATTGCTGTCAATAAATATGGAGCTTAAAAATAATATTACCTTAATATTCATGAAGTTAAAATCTTAAATGGAAAATGTAAAAATGTCAAATTGTACAGGCTGGTATCCTTTAGTTTCAAATGTAAATATGGAATTGGAAACATTGGAACAGTAAGTATGGTCTGCCAAAAGAAATTTGTTTGTTTTACTGGATCTTGAATAACAACAAAAAAAACACTCTTTTTTTTTTTTTTTTAAGATTCTTGTATCACACAATTTGTATTACTTCCTTAGATTGCCAAAGTGCAGCTTAACCTGCAATAAAAATATAAGGTACGATTACAATGGAATTACACAAACTTACAACTATTGAAATTACAAAGCTGGTAAAAGATTTATTTTCAGTGTGTCAGGACCCTGTGAAAAGCTACAGGGGAAGGAGGGAGAAGGAGAGGAAAGTAACACAAGATAGTTGCACTTTACCACACAACTAACAAATAAACTGCTTAGAGGAAAATTGTTTGAGCTCTAGGAGGTGAAAAATGCTGATTGTAACTCGGCCTTACATTAGACAAGTAACGTTGTGAAACCCATGACTATGCAACAAAATCAAAATGTATGAAATTCCTGTTTGTAAGGATGACGCTTTTTTGAAAAATCATTGCCATATTGAAGGTTCGTGAAGGCCCCTAAAGAACACCACATTTTAATGGGAGAAAGAGAGATTAATTCTATTGGCTGAGGAAAAAAAAGTTCTCAAATTTTGTTGGTTTTTTTTTTTTTTTCTAAAATGCTGGAGGTATATTTTAGTTTAATAAGTTTTCCTGTTTCCTCTACCTGTCAGCAGTAGATTCTACATGAGTGTGGTACTTATACACTGAGGAAAGGATTTTTCCAGTCAGATTAAATATGAAAGCTTAGGGCTTGTGCTTCTCACTGATGAAGTAGCTTCTCCAGTCAGCAAAAAATAAATGCTAATGGAGAACAGAATGGCTCTAAAAGAGTTTTACTGATTGAGTAATAATAGTAAGGGGTGGATTAAAAAAAAAAAAAAAGAGTTTGTTTTAAAAAAGTGTTTTAGAGAAAGGTGATAAAAATGGTCTGCTTGAATACTATGAAATGCATGTTCTTCATTCACAGAGGTTCAAAACAGCTGGCCTGTGAAATTGGCAGTTATTAGTAGGAATTTCTAATGAATTTGCCAAGTTGGAGTGGCACCATATGACAGGAAAATACAATATCTAGCTTATAAGGGAGAAAAAACATGCAGCTGCAAGCTGATTAGTCTATCCTCAGCAGCATACAATTTATGAATAAATACTGAAAGTGTTCAAGTCATGACTGTAAATGAATAAATGTCAGAAAACAGAGTGTCAGTTTATCAAAAGTAGATTATGTCAGACTAATCTTGTATCTGTCTTTGATAAGGCAACAGATTGATTGTCTAGACAGGGAAATTTAGTTTTAATCTAATTTCAGTAAAACATTTGATATAATAGCATACAGAGAAAGAGATGCAAGATGCTTAAGGAAGTTTTGTGAGTGAGACAATTGTTGAATTTATTGAATTTGGTAGTGAAACTCAGAGATAAATAATAGGGAAAATTTTATTTAATACTTTTCACTGATGTATTCACCTGGACAGTGGAAGTTTTCTGATGCAATGAAGCTGGCAATGAGTACAGAAAAGGATGGAGATACAGTAAGAATTACATGTCTTAATTACTAGAAGTAGCATAAAATTCACTAATTTGAAATTTGAAAAGTACTTCTATGAGTGCTTTAAGCTACATAAGGGAAACACTACAGGTAGAAACAAAGAAAATCTGTTGGATGTCCAAGTTAGCTATGGATTGGTCAGGTTGAATTTGAGTGACTCGGTCTAGTGGAAGGTGTCCCTGATCAAGGCAGGAGGGTTGGACTTATATGACTTTAAAGGTACCTCCCAGCCCACCACATTCCATGATTACTTGAAATCACAAAAGCAAAGCAGTTTTAAAAAATGGTTATTCAGCCTTAGGAAAGAGCAGTCAAGCATTTTTATGATGGAGTTACTGTTCTGGCATAAAACACTCATGAGACTTCCTCTGAAATGTTATATACAAGGAAGAAAAATCTTTATTTTCAGGATAAACATGAGAATGGGAAATACATTTAATGAGAAGAAAATCGAGAGATTTGGCTGAAATAGCATAATAAAAAGAAATCTGAGTGATATACAAACATAGTGAAAAAATATGATAGCTCCAGCAGCTGGGTGAAAAACACCTGAAAGTTTATAGACACCAGAATACAGGGGTGTAAACTCCTCACTAATTAAGATAGCCTGGAAAAGGGAAGACAGTTTCTTACCACAACAGAAGGAATGGGACCAAGATATTGCCTAATTTTAAAACAGATTATTATTGTTTTAGAAATGATTATGCAGCATTGGTGACAGATTCAAGTGGTTCCTTCACGTATGTGCTTCTTGAATAGTAATGATGTTTGTTAAATAGATAAATCATTTCTATTAATTTCATTTTAACCTAAACTTGGAAATCCTTTATGAAGGCCTGCATATGGAAAGAAGGAAAACAAGGTTAAGGATCAGTATTGAAATAAATTGAACATAAAATTTAGTACATTCCTTCAGAATACTTTTGTGCCTTCCTGTTTCATCTTCACCCTTTTTAAATGATGGGAATTATTGCCTTTACATATTCTCTATTTAGTGTCAAACGAGTTCTATATGTTTTACTGATAAATAAAAGATTAAGGAGATTAAAATAAATATTCTGGCAAGAAGGGCTAAGATTTATGAAGGCTTACTTATAACCAACTTTGAAGTCACTTGAGGATCTGCATAGTAAAGATGGATATACCTGTGAAAAAGTCTGCAGGATGCCACACTGATTTGAGACCTTTCTAAGTGTCAATCATTATAATCAGCATGTGGTCTCAATAAGAATACTTACCTTGAAACTCTTTTGTGAGTCATCTGTAATTTATAGTTTTTTGATATTTATTGAGATAGAAATTAGTCTGGAGTCAAAGAGGCAACACCATGTAAAATTAGAAACTAAACTAGAATACCAAGCCTAATTAAATTGTATGCTCTTCCTAGACTTTGAAAATTTAAGTTTTTTAAATTTTTTTAAAATATTTCATTACAGTGCTAACCAACCTAAATCTTCTGCTCTTAGAGCATAAAAATTTCCTAGAACAACTGCTAAATCTAATTCACATTATAGAATCATAGAAGATTTCTGTGGGTATCTACAGATATCTATAGGTATCCACAGATATCTATCTGTAGGTATCTATTTATCTAGGCATATATATCACATATCTCATCAAATATGGAGAGAGTAGGGGTAAGAAATGAGGAGGGAAATGATAGTGGAAAAGGTTCAAAATAATTTCATACATTAGCCCATTTTCTATGGTTATTTGTCAACTTAAAGTTGTATCAAATGGTAGAATAAAGTTAAAACTAACATCGTCAATAGAATCACGGGATCGTTTAGGTTGGAAAAAAACTTTTAAAATCATAGTGTAAATATTAATCAAGCTATTAGGACTGTCAGTTGGGAACAGAAGCAAAAAAGACATTTCTTTTAAAAGGAAAATAAAAAATCTATGCAAAAACTCAACATGATTAGAACCTATTATTTATGTTATAGGAGTCCTTTGTATAACTATGAGATATCAAATTGAATCCACAGATTTCTCTACAACCTATCCAAATATTTACAGTTTTTTCACAAAATGTCTATGGGCTGTGGGCTTTCTGAATTTCTGTTTCAACAATTCAGAAGTATGAAATTAGCCTGATATTAGTAGGTCTGGTGTATAATTGCTTTCTTGTGCAATGTGCTCAAGAAGATACCAACATTCAAGTGAAAAAGAAAAAAACCTTTAAATTAAGTCCTGTCTCAGTCTACTGCAGATATCAAAGGAGAAACAAATTCATTCCACACCTGCCTTTATTCCACATAAATATTAAAAATTTCTTTATAACAATAGCTGACACAGTTATTAAAATCAGTACTACAAAAATGAGAATTTTACAAAATTGGCCCATATGAGCACCTTAGTTTAACTTTCCTCATCTTTTCCCTGATTGGAATGTATTAGTGTGATTGGTCAGTTTGAGTAAAGTAGAAATGAAAGAATGATAACATCGATTGAGCTAAACGTATACTTTTTCATTGATAATACTCATCAGGTTTGTATTGTTGGGGGATTTTCTCTATGTATTTTCTCTATATTGTGCAAAAGTTATTCATTCATTGAAAATATACAGATGAAACTTCACCTAGAAAGAAATTCTGCCTATTTACTAAATTTGAAAGTGTTCCTTGTAAGAACTAGGCTAAATTCTAATTCTTGTCTGCTTCTTTATTACTAACAAGCAAAAAAAAATTGACATTTCAAAATCCCTAGAGTTAATGGAAAGATTCGTTGTCACTCCATGAAGTATAAGATAGATTACTGATAGATTCCTAGAATTCTGATAGATTGCTTTACAGCTGTCTATTGTTCAACAGCATACAATCTTTGTCCTTCCACAAGTCATCAGAATCAAACCTTATTCTATAGATAATAACTCCTTTAAAATTGTCACTTTACCAGGAGGTGTAGTAGACTGACTAGTATATAATTTTTGTGGTCATGCAATCATATAATATGTAATAAAGCCAAAAAATAATGTCTTCATTATGAGTAAAAAAGCAATTATAGCTTAAGGCAGGATGAACGTCCACTGTGAATTCTGCTTATGTGAATCTCATTGCACTATCTGATTACACTTTCTCAAAATACAATGACAAAAAGTTGAACCTAATGGGGCACAAAACTGTTGTGGTCTGAGCTTTTCATCCTGTCTCCAATTAGGAAAGTGTTTGGATATACAAGGGAACTGAGGTTTTTTATGAACTCATATTGGGCAACCAAAAACAGGTGAGTCTATGTCAAGGCTAATCCTTGTAAATTTGTGTGGCAGAAAAAATCAGATCATTCTGAAATATGTACTGCATGCATACAAGGGAATGGTCTTCTATTGAAATACAGCAAGCAAAAAAATTCAGACTTTATTTACCTGTCCGAATTTCTCATGTGCTCAACAGCATCTCTTTGAGGCTATTTTTGTGACAAAGTAAAAGAGGGTCAGAGAAGATAATGGTAGATTTTTATGAGGTACACATAAACATCACATGGCAAATGTTAATAGTTCTAATAAAGCATTCAGACAGTACTACACCTGCCCTACTTTACAGTATGGTCTGCCCTACCATCAGAAAAAAAAACAAACTGAAAGGCTTCCTGAGAAAAGGAACAGAAAAATCTGAAACTTGCAGATAGATAGATAAAAGTTAAAGGTTACTAAAAAAATGGCCATCCATAACTAGGATAACTTCCCACTGAGTTTGTTAACATAGTTTATAATTAAAGGGAATATCATGATATAAACATTACACTGAAGTGAAGTTGGATAGCAGGATGAAACAATCCCACCTCCTGAGAAGGGTTTGGATTCACATTACTTCTGTTCTGAGACTGAAAACTTTATTATTGTATCTTCTTGTGTTTCAGAGAGGTCTAAACTCAGTGTGACAGAAAATACTTGATTTTCTCTTAGGCACAGCTCTACTAATAGGATGGAAAGGTAAGTCAGGTCTCTTGCAGGGAAGAATTACTTATTTTAAATAAATAATAGAGAAGACTGGGTAGACTGTCAACAACCTGCTAATCACCTTCAATTCTGCTGCCAGTAGCTGTTCCCCACAGATCATAAAAGATATTCTGATTTGACTTTTAGATGCCTGGCCATCTGTTTCCTGAACATCTTGTATTAATTGTCTGAAGGAATAGAAATTTGGCAAGCACATGTAGCTTAACCTGTCCATTGGTTCACATGAGATGCATCATTAGCAGTACACTATCCATCGTCCACAGTTGTCTCTCCCTTTGACAAGTCCGAGGTAATTAGGTCTGTGCAACATGAACCCTGTCACACCAGCAAAGTCAATTGTTAATGCTGTCTCATATTTAGGTAACCTGTCTGTCAAAGGATTGCTCTCAACAGAAAGGAACAGAATTATTGTAAGTAGTGTCTCTCTCAATAATGAAACTATACACAGTATCTTATGTGACAGTTATGATTTTCCTTGCGCAGGTAGTAGCTCTGTGGTTTTCAAGAAAGCTGGGGTTTAAAATTAAAAAAAAAAAAAAAAAAAAAAATTAAAAAAAAAAAAAAAAACCACCCACTGTTGTCATTGTAGTTAGCTTAGAGTTGTGCAGTCTGGTCATTGTTTTCATATCCTGGATGTTACTGCAATGGGAACAAGTTCTTGTTATTCTCTCTGACTATTTCAGGTGAGTTTCATACTGCTCTTAGATATAAGACACAAAACCACGTTGAAATGAATGCACTCAAAATCACAGAATACTCTGAATTGGAAGGGACTCACAAGGATCATCCAGTCCAATGCTTAAGTGAATGGCTTGTACAGGGATCAAACCCACAACCTTGGCATTATTAGCACCACATTCTAACCAGCTGAGATTATTTAACTCACTCAATAGTTTTGGTGGGGATTTTTCTCTTTTACACAGAATTGTTCACTTCTCTAAATGGTTATGGGGATGTCAAAGCTTCATTTATGGGTTCAAGTAAAGCATTTAGTATAATTATTTATTTATTTTTTAAAAGGGAAAAAAATGCAGGAAGCTTGAAGCCCTGAAATGTCACCATCACAACTGTGTTTGGTAAAATTTCATGGCATTCAGAACAAGGATACATTAAGGTATGAAAAATCACATTATAATCAGGATTCGAACTAAATTTATTCTTCTTCCTTGCTTGGATCAGTGCTAGAAACCTGCAAAGTGCTAACGCAAATGGAACATTCTGGCAGCAGAGTACTTTTAGCATTATTAGCAGGATACCAGATTTCTTGCAGCTAAAATAAGATTTAACAAAAAAAAAAAAAACCAGTCAGCGTTTTTTTATAGATACCCTCTTAGAACCGAGGCATAACAATAGATGTTCAGATAGTGAAAAGATTCTCTAAGATTATAGAATTGGTTTAATACTTCAGGACAAGAGGACTGCATCTAGGCTTTTCTTGTTGTCAATGGACACATGTATCAGTTTTAAATGAAGATCTTTTAAAAGAGAGAAAGTTAAAAAAAATTAAAAATTGCAGAATAGAAAAAAAAAAGCAGCCAAGGCTTGAATTTGTACATTTAAAACATGGCCAATAAAATGCACTGCTGAAGAAAATAAGTGCAAATATTCTGGGGGGGTTTTATGCTTATATATTAATGAGTATCTTAAAAGAATTTTCTACAATTTAATTTTTTAGAGGTTGAGGACAATTTTTTTTAAATGCATTAAAATGACACACCATAATCTAATCTCATAGATGATAGCATTGCATAAAAAGTTTGTGAACTTTCTGAATTCCTTGTTAGTAGCTTTGTGCTATTGCTATTAGCAATAACACAAATTCTGTGTCCTTTTTGTCCCTACATATGAGCAAACTGTAACTTGATTGACTCGAGATCTCATTTTTAAAAGCAATGTGCAACACTCCACATGAAAAATCCATAATCACTACTAATAATTGATATAAAGGCTGTTGTGATTTTTCAAAACAATTTTGATGTGAAAAAATATGTGGTGATAGATACAATGTTTTGAGGAACTTCTTAAATCTTTTCTTCAAATGTTTATTTGAATAAGATATCCTTCCAAAGGTCACGCTTGTCACCTTTGGTTTTCCATGTTTTTACTTTGCCTTCTAATGTTTTCATTTTGCCTTCTGATGTAATGCTTTGCCTTCTGGAGTTTGCAGAATTTGGAGTTCAGATTCTCACACTTTCTCTTGTAAACAGAGAATGTTTTCATATTTTCTCCTCTAGGAGAAGTTTCTTGAGTGATGGTGATGTTCACCAATGAGATTGAAGAGGTGGTGACGCCTTTGGCCAATCTCTGGTCCTTTTGTACAGTTGTATATAAGTTGGAGTCAAAATAATAAAAAAAAAAGAGACCAAAATGAAAACACTAGAAGGCAAAGTAAAAACATGGAAAACCAAGGGCAACATGAATTTACTTTTGTACCTACATTCATAATATTTGTATACATCATATTGTCCATTAATGTTATGTTGTATTGTTTTTTAAATACTTAAAATTTTGAAATGAGTACTCAACAGTGATCAAATATCCCTGAAATACTTTTTAACTACTCTTCTGCAAGGTTTTTAATCATACTGGATAATTTCCATTTTTCCTCTGGTTTCCTTACCCCTCTTCCCGTGTGAGCAGGGATCAGCTTCAAAGCAGAAGATTTTCAGAGGCATTGGACAATAGTTCTGTGTTACTCCAGGTGTACCTGATGCCTTTTAATGGAGTTGAAATAGGTCCATGGTGGTGCAGAGGGGAAGGCAGGCTTGCTCTGTGCAAATCTTTCTCTTTTATCTTCTTTAAAGCACCTTCTGCAGGCAACAGCATCGGAGCCAAGGTAGCAAACTGTGCTTAATGAGTGAAAACAGTCCTGAACACTTGGGCCAACAAATGCTGCCAGACTTTCACAGCATCTGAAGGCACTGTCCATGCTGGGTTCACAAAACCGCTGTGTGGGATCTTCATGAGAGGTCTCTTCAGCATGGCAGAACCTATAGTTCCATTTAAAAAAAAATATATAAAAATCCAAATTTAAAGATGAAATGTAAGGATAAGCATCCTGAATTTTTATGCATTTGGTAAGTAGTTACTGGAGAAAAGCACATGCCTTAATTAACTGTTTTCTTTCCACATCTTTTGATGGAATTATTAAAAAAAAATCTTAAAATGTTTCATCAGTAGCAGGCAATACTGAACTAAAAGAGTTCACAATGCAGACCAGGAATATTTGTATCTCCTTCAAAAATGCAGCTGTTTGGGAATTTTCTGACCTTTGTTTTATTTCCATATTCTTGACTCTTCTTCCATATATATATATAATTTTTTTAAATTGTGTTGTCCTTTTCTTCTTACATGGATGATTTGGTATTCACTGAATGGCACCTCTAGCCTCAGCAACTGAGATCTAGAAAGAAAGACAGTAGGAGAAGAGAAGGACATACCGACTTTGTGGCTGTTGTTTCCATATAATTTTTTTACACTCTTTGTTGCTGACATACAAATTCCAGTACTGTACAGCTTTCAATTTAAGAGTGTTCCAGCAAAAAAAGAAAAAAAGAGCCCAAAACGACCCACTGCAAACTAGAAGTGTAAACAAAGCCGAAACATATCAGAAATATTTGTATTGAAAAGCACAAGATAATTAGGAACTTTTTATAAGCACATAACAATTTTTTTTTCCTGTAGTCACACGATTAGAATTCCATAGAAGCCCAACAGGATCACTGAGGTTAAAGTACATTATGCATATGCATGTATGCTTGGAATTGGTATTATTTTTCAATCTGTTACTGTTCCTTCACAAGGATAATACAGAAAGTTTCAATTTTTAGGACATTGTCTAAGCCCCCAAATTTTCTATTATTCTAGAGCTGGAAGCCAGTCTTGATAGTACTTGAAGTCTTCTCTTCAAGTTAAGTATAGACACTCATTCAGCATTTCCAAGGCTCACTTTGAAAAATCCCAAAGGCACTTGAGATTATGAGCCTGATATAGAAGAATCAGTATTAAACACTTGAGAAAAGTACTGTTTGCTAAAAAAAATTAAAATCTGTGGTTACAGTATGTTTAAAAGAGATAATGTTGGGTTTTTTTCTTTCAGGAAAATAAAGCAAATATTTAAGATTATAATTTTAGGTGGAAAAAAGGACAAACTATAACTTACATGGCATTTATAAAATGATTCCTTTTTTTCTTTTTTCATTTTTTGGAAAGAGACTGCTCACTTTGTTCTTGAAAATATTAAGAGCTGTTATCGTTATGGTTAGGTTAAGGAATACATTAAAAATCCATCTCAAGGTAAAAGAAAGAAGTTGTAGGAAAAACGCTTAAAAGACTATCTTTGATTTTACTTTAACATCATTTTCTTTCTCGTTCTTTTTCTGAATGTCAGGGTTTAGATCAAATGTATAAATCCCTTTAGTACCTTCCTTGCAAATTAAAGCACTTAACAACAGATTGCTTTCTTGTATTAGTCACAAATACATGAATCTGGGATAACAAATCTGAAGCAAGTTCATAATCTCTGGGTCAGAAGCACAATGTTAATAAAAAAGATATTTAAAATTATAAACAGGAGGAAAAATCCCTTTACAATAATTTTTGCCTGCTATGATATGTGTGATATTATATTTGTATCAAAGTTTATTAGTTACTATAACTTTTAAAATTGAAACCACCTCAAGAAAGTTTTGTTTAAGTTCATTAAATAACCATTTTTTTGATATTGCAATTATTTGTGTCAGATTGTTTCTACCTAAACGGACAGATTTTTAGTGTTTGAAGTTCCTAATACTATTTACATGATATTTGAATTATATATTTCTTTCTTGCACTAATTTGCTACTGTTTTTTACTTCTTCAGTAGCTT
Source organism: Brachypodius melanocephalos (assembly GCA_013398615.1). Taxonomy (NCBI): domain Eukaryota; kingdom Metazoa; phylum Chordata; class Aves; order Passeriformes; family Pycnonotidae; genus Brachypodius; species Brachypodius melanocephalos. The sequence goes on from VZSR01003049.1 coordinate 18,907,984, forward strand.
ATGGAAAGCCTGAATGAACCGTGCAGTTTGAAGGAGTTCGGTTTTAAACCTCACTATATAAAATATAAAGGAATTTAGTAAGAGAGAAACCCATGAAATTAGGCTGCCTGCGTTCTACTGTTCACTGGAGAAAGGCTGACAAAAGAAAGGGCATGTGACTAATTGCTGTTGAAAATGGACATGAAGAGCAAGCAGTGATCAGAGAAGAAATAAAGTGCAGTCTGCAGGTGACCCAGAAGCAAACTTCAAGGCAGACTCTCTGGCAAGCAGGAGAAGTTAATGGGGTTACCAGGGGTCTTGTAGCTGGCTAACTGGAGACTTCAGACATGATAGCAGCATCCCACAGAGATGGAGCACCTGGGAGTCAAACACACGGGAGATCTGGGAAGGGTTTTTTTCCCGGAGAGTGCCGAGACTGGGTGATTAATCAGGCAGTTCCTGTTTGGGGTGGATGCCTGTGCCAATGCTGTCCTGTCTGTTCATCTGTTTGTGAGCAGCTGTGTCTGCAGAGAGCTTGTGTGTGCCCAGGAGGGATAGTGTTCAGCCTCATTCCTGGAAATGGGACTGGAGCAGATCCTCTCAGTCAGCTCTAGAGGGAATGGATCAATCCACTGGGGTTGGTGTAGATTATGTGTAGATTAAATACTCTAAGTTTACCTACTGATCTTAATATTTCAAAATGTGAGGTCTGCTATTGTTTCCTCCCAGGAGTGACTATTAGTTGTTTTGTTGTTTGGAGGTTTTTTTGTTTTGTTTTGTTTTGTTGTTTTTTTTTTTTTTAACAGGGCTCCGTGAGGGTAGGGATGTGGGGGTTTGTGTACTTTGAAGGAGGGGCATTTTTTTGGTTTTTCCCACTCAGTGTGTCATTATCTTGGATCATATTTGGTGGCGAGAAAGGAAAAGTTATTTAAAGGTGTTAAATATGGAGGTGCAGTTGTTTTGTTGTCTCGGTGAAAAATTCTTGTTACAGTTGGACTCAGTACAAATCTTGATTGTCAGGAAGTGACCTGAGATATCCTGACTCATCTCCCTGTAGGTCTTGTTTTGGCTGGCTTTGATGTTCAGGGTATCCAGCCTGCAAACCTGGACTGAACTTTTGCCTTCGGAAAAGAGATTCTGTTTCAGGATTCCTTTACTTTTTCAATAATTCATGGTTCACACATTACCGTGTCATGTCTTATACCACAAGGCTGAGGTGCAATTTTGTTCCCATGAAATGTTGTACACCAAAGCACTTTCTTCCATGACTGTTATAAGGATAAAATACTGCAGGGTGGGTTAGGAAGGTATTGAAAGGATTAAACGAGGTTAGAAATATCTTTTGGGGTTTACTTTGTACAGGAAAACACTTTTGTGAAGAAGAGGGACTAACAAGTCGTATCACCTAAAAGAGAGCACGTTGTGTTTTGAGCCTCTTGAGGCTATCATAGAACCTTACTGGGGAAAAATAATAGAGAACAAAATACTATTGATTTAGATTTAAAGGGAAGCATAAGACTTGAAAATACTTTATATCAATTTATTGTAACTGCTACTACCAAAAAATTTGGCATGAGAAATAGTTTGTATTACACTGATATTTTTGTTTGCTATTTTTGCCTGTTTATAGCATTCTTACTTTTCTTAGTATTTGGCCAGCTAAACAAAGACATGTGGTTTACATTTTTTTTTGTAAACATTTCTTTTCCATTTGCAAACTAGTCATTTCAAGACACAGTAGAAAGCACTCCGTTTTCCTTTTGATGTTATTCCTCAAGTGCAGAAATGTATCAGGCAGCAGTCAGGTACAAAATGTTGACCTTAAAAGATGTACTGTCATATGATCTTGCAATATTAACCTTCACTTAGTACTTTTCCCTGCCTTCATGTCCACTACATCAATTCACTTTTAAACAACAATGTTTCTAGTACATCTCAAAGAGTTTATTTCTAATACCCCTCAAAAGTCCAGAATTTTTTGGATTTCATCATTTTCCAAATTCAGCATATTCAAATATTGTTGCCTATGAAAATGTACAGTCTTAAACTTTCTCATGGTCATATAACCCTTTCTTCATTCTTTGCTCTGTGCAGCTATGACAATATCATTTGACACATGAAAAATCATTATTGATTTCAGAGATTTCTGTCTTACTAGTCAAGAAAAATTAAAATTTCATGGCTGACAACACTTTTTTTTAACCTCCTGCTATGCCTTGTCTTAATCTAAGTTACAATGGAGTAGGGTTACCACATAATCTTGCAGCATATCCCTTTACTTGAAAAGAACTGTCTTAAAAGACTAAGATCTCAGTTCTGTGTGACTTTTAAAATGGGTATAGTTTAACTCCTGTCAGTGGTGATCTTTCTCAGGGCTTATTTTTTGTATATGGAGCTTTAGAAGTACTTCCTAAACTGTGGAGTTTTTTAATTATTGAAGAAGATATTAAGTCAAAATGGAAATTGATCACAAAATGGAAATTGAATTTTAGTGGAGGCAATTAAAAAGAACATAGAAGAGCCACTGTATAGGAATAATTAGAAAATTACAATAAAATATCATAGATGAACTATTCAAGTGACAAAAAATGTCATGTAAAAATATCCACTGTCAGTGTAAATTTATAGATTCTTCTATTACTTCCTCACTGCCTTCATTGCTATTGCCTGGGACATGATGCCATGTAACAGAGGGTCACAAAGTTTTTGCATACTCAACCCTCACAGGGGAGGATTCTTGTCACCCCAAAGTTTATTAAAGAGAGGCCCTCTCTGAAACCACAGGCAACACTGCCAGGATATTTTGAGGCAGATAAGAACATTTAAGAGAAATAAAATTTTCTGAAATATTCTTCTTCATAAATGAAGGTAATTTAGAGTAGGGAAGAGCTAATGAGCTGTAAGAGGTCTGAAATTAGCAGTCATATCTCACTGATGCTGTGACTGGCCACGGTTCAACTAAAACAAAGATGTTACTGAAATAATAGCAGTGAGTGTAATTGAAAATCAGTGATAAAAGATAAAAGCTAAGAAGAAATTTTGACTAGAGTAAAGCATCATCTTCTGTGGCAATGGTTCTCAAAGAGTGGCAGCAGTTTGACACCACGCAAGCTGGTACACCAAGCAGTCTTGACATGCTGTGTAGTGTGAGCTCTGCTGTTTCTCATTGCTGTATTCCCTAAGGCAGCTAAAAATACTTCCCTGCTATCACTTTTTTATGTAAACAGGTGCTTTAATGGCTAGTGACGACAACTGAGTTGGGAACACCCATAAGAAGTTTTCCATTTGACATTTATTCTATGTTGCTGCTAAACACACCCGTTCCTGCTGCTCTGAGTTAGGTTTCTTGGTGTAATGCTGATTGCAAGTACGTCTTGAAAGGCTTGAGAAGCTATGTTCTGCTTTATGTGTATTTTTTTGTCCTTTGGAGTTTGTGAGAATAATCACCTTTGACTCATTTCTGTGAATTTTCAGTGAATAAGCTGCATTACAATATGCCAGTAAGAAACTTTACTTTAAAAAGGAGGAGAAAGGTAGTTAAGTAATCAGCATGTATTCATTGTGCTTTGCCCTCTGTGCTTCAGGCACTCAAAAATAACATTATACTGCAGGAATTCTCTCTCTTTTCAGAGTCTCTGATAATTACCAACAATTTTATACAGGAAATTTGTATGTCTGAAATATCGGAAGGATTTATTCTTGCCTGAAACATTGCTGACGGATGTAATAGGTATCTAACGCATAATACCAACATTTTCTTATAATTTATTATTCTCTGTCTTTCTCTTTTTCATCTAATTTCTCCAGTCTGCTAGTTTCTCATATTACTACTAGGCCTGGGGACATTTTACTGGAGCAAAATAATAGCTGCTGGAGACAGGAGAGCAGGTTGGCTTGCTTCTATCTGCATTTGAGGGGAGGGTAGGGGCAGGAGCAGTACTTTTCCTAGTGCTTTCATTGAAGCGTGTTAATTAAATGTTGCAAATGACATAATTTCTTCTGGTTTCCTTAAGAGATTGTTTCAAGGTTAAGTATTTTCTACTATTGTGTTTCTTTTTTTTTTCTTTCTTTTATTTTACTTCTTTCTTTTCTCCTCTCCTAAGACCTTGTCAGTCTTCCTAAACCACGGACCCCTTAATCTCTTCCTTTCCCTTAAGCAGTAACAGATTTGCTTCCTTTAGTACCAGTATTTAATTTTCCTCAGTTAATTTCTAATTTCTATTTTATGTGTTTTCCTTTTTTCAATTTCTAAAGTAGTTTTCATATGTTTGCTTAATGTCATTTTGAGAATTCTCTTTGAACTGCCAATGACTTATTGTCAAAGCAATAATGGACTGTACATGGGATCCCTGCCATAAGCAATTACTGTCCTAATATTCACCTTATATTAAAATCTAAGGGATTTTCTATTCAACAGAAGAAGTTCATTGCCAGATCCATTACAATTCTCTCTAAGTCTCTTCTTTCTCTTAAATAGCTATTTATATTAGTTCTGTACGGTGGATCAATTCTTAGAACATTGTAGAATTCACGACTGATGGAGTGGGCCTTGTGAAAAGATCATTTATTCAGGTTTTACAGGAAGTGTAGCATGTTTCTTGCCATGTAAGACATTGTGAAATATAAGTAACAATAAATATTATTAAGTTATCACAGAGTATTTTCGGGGCTCATTACACTTTTCTGATGAAGTAGTCACAAAACCTTTCTTTAACTAAAGACACTGGAACTGCAGTTCCTGAGTATGATTGTTAGAGGTTAGAATCAAGGGTTTGTTTTAAGTTTATTGTTCTCTATAACCTTGTTTTCCTAGTTATAGTTTCTTGTGGTATATTCAAAACCCTGATAATTATTTCTACCTTTTATAAACTGGTATTACATATGTATTCAAACTTTTATCGGATCACTTAATGACAGTTTTACATTACATGAAAAATATCTTCATTACAGGGATGTTTTTTCCTCTTTTTGATACAAGCCAAGCAGTGTGGACCTCTACACCCCCCTTGCTTCAAGTACTGTTCAGTTCCACTGATTTTGTTGCATTTTCTTCATTTTAAGCAAGTATTATGTTCTTTATAAGATGGGTTTTCTTGCATTTTAAAAATAATTAAATTAATGTGTTTGGACTAGGTAATTGTAGATCCCTTCCAACTGAACAATTCTACTTTATTATAAATAAATTAACTGGTTCCCTAGAATTTTACAGAAACCCTTATGTCTGGTTCCATACTGGTTCCTGGAAAAATCTATTTTTAAAGACAATTTTAAAGGAATAAAATCCTTAGGCCAAGATTAAGGCTGAGAGTTTGAAAAAACTAATTGTTGAAAAAAATCTCTTGTGGATTTTCTGTGAGTTTAAGCCCTATGCTTTGGATTGAACTATGTAGAAAATTTGTGTCTGTACATTTTTGGAATTTAAGGGAGAACTAAAAAGAATTCTTATTTGTGGAAGGCACCTTTCATGATAACTGTGGTAGTCCATGAGCAAAAATTAAAACTCTCTCCTAATGATCTTATTTCTCTACATAAACCCACAGGTATTAAAGTGAAAGAGATGAGTTTCTTTTAAATTTATAATGTCAAGAAGGGAGACATCTAATGCCATGAAGTAATGTATATAAAAGTTTAATCTTGGTCCAGAAATCCAAGCAGCGTAGTAAAAGCAATGATTCATTACTTAAAGCATTTCTGAAATTACGTACTTCAGAAACATTTCATAATCTTCATTTTCTTGCAGCACTCAGTAGACAAGGCAGCAATTTTCTGTCTTTGTTAAAGTAGCTAAAAATACTTCATGGTGAACTACAGAATAATTAATCATCCTGCAGGATTTGGAGTTTTAAAAGGCTTATTTATGAACTACTAATCTGTTCCTGAAAGAGTTTTCTGTGTTTTTTCTCTCTCATGAGCTTGATTCTTAGTACCCCAAATCTGCACATAAAAATAATAGAATGCTTTTCTTAATCTTGGCATTTTCTGTTTCAAATCCTTTTATACAAGTATTTTTCAATTAACTTGAATTTTGAATTATTGTTTGGCACAGAAGCTGGTTTTTTTCAGGTCAATTTGCATCAACATAAATAGCATCAAATGTCCTTTCCATTTTTTTTTCTGAAGGCTTGAAGTCAGATATAGAGTCTGATCAAGTGTCATTAATGTAAATTTACATTTTTCTATTGATATCACTATGTGTTCACCCAGGCCTTTAGATATTCTTTGCTTCTAGATTTTTGTATCACAATTTTAAGTCTCCTGAGATATCCTAGAAACCAGCAGTGACTATGATATTGTCATTCACTTTACTTTATTCGGCATTTTCAACTGTGTGGTGGGTATAGTTGTAAGTAAAATACCATAAGACTCAAAGGAAATTAGTGTGAGCTAAACAAGAAAGTCCTCTATAATTAGTGCCATATGGTTTCAGCAAAAATGATACAAGACACTGTAATTCCCATGTGGCATCCCTTGTCTATTTGCTGAGCAGCACTGGAGTGAATGGACACTGACTCATGACTTCAGATCAGCTTGCTGTTTTCTTAAAATTCTGATGGTTTTGACAAGAGAAGAACTTAATTTCTGCATTTTATATCCTTGGCATATGCAACTTCTACCCATTCAATATTTAGCAGAAGTGTTCACCAGTTGATACACTTGCTATAAAATGTAGAATGCAGTAACAATCACCAAAATGAAAGCCCTGATCTCTTCACTCTGTAATGGGTTGTTTTACTAAAATACCTTTTTTTTTTTTTTTTTTTTTTTTGAAAAGCAATCACATTCTTTATAACTGAGAAAGAAAAAAAAGAGAACATCTCTGAAATCACTGTCTGTGAGCCCCAAACCCAAATGTGGACTCAAAGTGAGCCTGGAGAAAACAGAGGATCAGTGAGCAAAGGTAGGCAGCATTTTTTGTTAAGCAATCGTTTCAAATTCTTCTTACTATTTTTCATACTGTGGTATTTATATTAAAAAAAAAAAAAAATTGCAACATATTTTGCCCTCAACAGACCTGAGTTCATACCATTTTACTACTCTGTTGGGTGAGATTTAAAAAAAAAAAGTCAGTACAAGAACAACAGAGGTGTTGTTCTCTCTGGTAATGTTTTTTTTAATACAGTAAAAAGGAAACCTTTCGTGTCACAACGTTCATGTTAAAATAACTTAGGTGTGCTGTATGTCTTTACTGTTTCTATAAAATCTTATAATTGCTTTGTTTTCCCCGTAGTTTAAAGAAGAAAAAATGAATAGAAAGTAAGGATATTCTTCTGTGAAAAGAGCAATGCCTCAAACACTTTCACAGAATTAAATTCAAGATCTGATTTTTATAGAAAATATCATAAGGTAAAAACAACGACACTGACAAATCAGGATGTGGGGATCAGAGATGCAACCAAATATCTTTAAGCTTTCAGGGACATGAAAGTGTATTAATTGTGCAATTGACACAACCTTTAAATATTTACCCTTTGTTTTTAAGAATTTTTTATTACTTTGCAGGAAAATTGAAATTGAGGTCTGGCTGAATGGGAGATCCCAGAGGGTTGTAGTGGGTGGCACGGGGTCTAGTTAGAAATCTGTCACAAATTATGTACCCCAAAGTTCAATACTGGGTCCACCAGTAGACTTTAAAACTGCAGAGGAAACTCTGCATACTTAGAATTTAATTTTTTTTTAACATCATGGATTGAAAATTAGATCCTAATGTAATGGATCATATAGAAAATCTTTGGATCATATAGAAGAATCTTAGATTGAAAGTTAGATTTAATCTTAAATTGAAAAAGCCACTTTAAAGTCTGCCAGACTTCACTGAAATAGTAGTAGGGTTCCTCCCTAGGACAGATTTCTGACAAGTTTAAAATATCTTTTTAAGCTCAATTAATTTGATTTTTCAGTTTGTTTAAGCTCCTGTTAATAGACTTGCCTCTCTGCTACCAGTTTCTATTAAATCTGTGCCCTCATTATTTTTTAATAAAAAATAGATTTTAATTAGCAAGTCCATTAGTCAGAGTAGCAGGAGAAAATGTCCACAAAAATTTTTTAAATTAACCATTTAAAATCAATCTTTAAAACTCTTGTTTACCTGCAGCTGGTTTTTTGTCTGTGGTTACAAGGTTATACGTAGTATCCAACACCTTTGTGCACAGCATTTAATTTTTGTTCTCTTCAGAAAGACATTATAGAAACTTAGCTCTACTTTCACTATTTTTAAAAAAATTTTATGTTTAGAACCCTTACCTTTCCTGGCACATGCAACCTCTTACCTGCTCTATAACTATTGCCTCTCTGAACAGCCTTTACTGAAAAGATTGCTAAATACACTTTCTTTCCCGTTCCTTTTCAGTTGAGCAACTTAAAATCATGGCTCTCTTTGGCTGTTACTCTCATAGAAAAAAATTGGAGGTTTGTGGAATTTCAAATTACAGTTGGTTTAGTTTCAGCTCAAGACTTACTAGAGAAGTTGTCTCGAGATGTTACAGTGAAAATATATAAAATAATAATCTAAAACAAAAGGAAAAGGAAAGGTAGATCATGGTAAATACAGCTGCACTTGACATTGTTATTTAAAGTATAAACCTAAAAGTCAATCAAGAGATTAAGCATTTAGCTGGATTGAATAAAGCTGATATATTTACACCCAACTCTAAATATGGAAGTAAGGATACCATTGAAGACAGTAATTTAGCAAAAAAAGCATTATTTGAATGCAAAAATTTGACTGGGGATAACTTATTCTAAGGATAGTGAAATAAGATAAGAGTACAAGCATGTGTAAAATAGGAGCTTGCTAAGCTCTCAATTGCCAGACGTCATTTTAACACACAAACGAAAATAAAAGAGGAAGAAACCTCAGCTAGAGAAAGTCATGCCACTATTGGAAGTATGAAGAGGATACACATATCTGTTGGCTCATTTGAAGACATCAGCTTGTGCTCCTTTGCAATGTGCCATGGCTGTGTTTTGGAAAGCTAATGGGTAATGCACTCTCCTTCCAGCATTTCCCTCTGCTGCATCTAACAGAACAATGGTGGGGTGGTGGCAATCGGTAATCCTTCCCACAACTCATCAATGGGAAAATGATAACCCAATCTCACCTTTACAAAAGGAGCAAATGGTCAAAGTAGTCTTGCCACAGGAAAACAGTAAAACACACCATTGGAGAGGTATGCCGTGGTAAGTTTTTAGTTTCCCAACGTGATAAATTTTAATTGGCAAAATTATGAAAGTTTCTCTGTTTTCATAGAGCAAGTGCAGTGTCGAATTCCAAAAGATTACTCTGCTATATCAGTTAATTGGGAGTGACTTGGTTTTGAGTTCTCAGTCAAATATTCCTGAAAATTTGAAAAGAAAAGAAGGAGCAGAGAGGGAGATTTTTCCCTGCAGAGGTCAGGAGTCCAAAGTAAGATCTCTCTTCAAAAAGAAAAAGGAGATAGGATTTTCCTTAATTCTCTAACAAGAAGTGGCAGAAAGCTCACTTGACACATGCATATTTTAATTTTTTAGGAGGAAAAAAAGAAGGAATCTTGAGTGATAAGATATAAAAGTAGACTGAAATCAAGAACAAGGATCTACACAGCAGCAAGTGGCTTTCTTTTTATGTGTTTTGTTCAACCAAATTCTGCATTATTTATGTTTGTGCACAGAGAGGAAACATAGGTAAAAATGGTACTGTGTTTGTTGGGAAAAACACAGCAGGAAATTGAGAGATAAAAAAGAATTTTACTGTGAACAAAAACAAAAGGCAGGAAACAGGTATGATCCAGGCTTAGCAACTTCACTGAATGCGAAATGAAGTTATTGGAATAGGATAAGAAGGAAAATAATGGAAATCAAACAACATTCAAAAAAGTGAGGTTAGTAAGCTAAAAAGCAACAAAAAATGCCAAAAAACCCTAGAGTATATCTGCTTTAAAAGTGTAAATCAATTAGTAAGGTAGTAAAGAAACTAATATTGTAGGGTTTATATCAGTGATAATTGCAAGAAATATACTTGCAGGGCAATGAAAGAGTTAACAGTGCTATTTCTAGTGTGACAAGTAGAAAAACAGACCAAATTATATTTTAGCTACCTGGGAAATAACATAAATGTGATAGAAGCAAGGGAAGAGTGAGAAGTAAGTTGATTTTTACTCTGTCTCCTAGTTCTGTGACAGTGAGGTGAAATTGTCATTTCACCTGAACATCACAACACCTACAAAAGCATTTTGATAATCTCTCTTCATTGTCATTATTTAATAAGGGATTGGTTGTTTTTTTCCTTTGTGAGCACATTGCTGCAGCTGTAGCCTTGTTCTGTATCTATGCACATATTAACTATGAAAATGTTTTGGCCATTGCTGCAGAACAGATGTGCTTAAACTTCCTCCCGGAGACAATCCCCAAAGAAACCAAAAGGGTTTAGATTCAGAAATAAATTTTATTCCAAAATAGAAGTCTAAGAGTATTGACTTTCAAAATGAAAAGAAGTCAAAACAATGAATAAAGGGAACAAAAATTGAGAGATTTATATGCTGCCCATTTTGTCCCTGTAGACTGGAACTTACTTTTGTGTTTCAGTTCAATTAGCTTAATACTTTCTGAACAGCAGCAAAATTTGATCCTTTCTCCTGTTTCCCAGAGAAGCCCTTCCCACTGTGTTTGTGGCCTTGCTACCAGACTCATCCTCTCTGCTGCCCCTTAACCTCTGCACGAGCTCCAGCCTTCGGGCTGGATTTTGTTTGCCAGCTCAGCAGCCCTTCCTACCCTGCATACACTCAGAAATTCCCTGATGACATGAGTGGCCCTTTTCTCCAAAGGGCTCTGCTAGAGCCAGCCTCTCCTCAAGGCAAGGATACATATATGCTTGGGAACACAGACATAAATTTTAGCAAAGATGTTCAAAGGAGCAAGTCTACAGTTGTCTACTATGCATTGAAACACTGCATATTTCAGGATGGATACTTGGTGTATTTTTATTGATTTGTTTATATTTAATTCTTCAATTGCCTTAAAATTACATTAACATTCCATTTACTTATTGGACAAGGTTTGATTTGAATTTCTGGGAGGTTCTATGTTATTAATAAAATTTACTTAAAATTTACTTAATGTATTTACTTAATGTTACTTAGTTACTTAAATGTTTCAGAATCATTTTAGCTTCTGGTTAAAGTAAGCATGGTTTTATGGTGGTGGTATTTTTGCATACACTAGCCTTGAAACTCTCCTCCTTAGTGAAAATAATTTCAAGGACATTTAAAATTGAGATGTCTGGGCAGATTTTCTAATGAAGGATTAATACTGTACTTTTTTTTTTTTTGGTTTGTTCTTACATTTGCATCTTTTGTCATGCTATTTTGTAAGTCTTTTATCAAATGCTATGTTGGTAATCCCCTCTCCAACAAGTCCTTTTGTCAACAAGCAGTTTTGAGTTCTTTGCTTGTTTTGTACTCCTACTACTTCTCTTCCCGTAGATTAAACCCTTTACACAGAAGCAGCTGATAGCAGTACCTGGTGGTGATGGGAGCATTCAGACAAAAAGGAGCATTTTGCAAAGCTCAGAATCTCAGGTAAGAATGGAATTTCACTGTTGATAAAACATGAACACAACAACCCAAACCTCCAAAACAAAACTAAAGAAACGTGGCTAATTCAACCAAACAATACTAATCTGGATAGATAAAGATCTAACACCACCTAGACTGAGAAAAGTAACCTTGCTATAAATTCATAAACTGCATTCTTTTATTTTCCCTTTTCATTTTTGTTTGATATATTCCTAAGAATTGTTACCTATATGAGTTCACTGAATTGGAAATATTTGGCATAAATTACCTCTTTTCATGGCTCTATAGAATAGTTTAGTTGAATGGTAAAAGGTAGAGAATTTCAGTTGCTTCATGGAATAATCTCCATGTAAAATGACTGGCAGAGTATAGTTATAAGAGATAAGAAATACAGGAAGAAAAAACTGACTTGAGTTCTTGCTGCTGTTAAAACTGTTGCAGATAAAATTTATTGGAAAAGCAAAGCATTTCAAAAGCTTGCATTTCATTGCATATCTTAATATGCAATAGAAATTATGAATCTCTCTCAGCAATATGTTTCATATCTTGTAGATCAGAAAATGCTCTTTATCTGGATGACTTCAGTTCTACAGAGGCTGTATATAACAAAGCAAAAGAAAAGGAGTCAAGGAGGAGAAAAGAACAATAATGAGAAGAAACTCATCATTTTTTCTTCTACCTCTGAATGGAGGTTGGTGTCTCTCTAAGAATCAAGATGCTTGAGTTCCCCTGAGGCAAAAGAGAATAAATTGCCCATAGCAGACAAGGTGAATGCAATTGTAAACAAGGTGGGTGAATAGAGGAATCTCTTCTTGATTGCTTTCTAAACCATCAAGAGGGTCTGGAGTAGAGCAGCCAAGGGGTGTATTTTTCACTTTACATATTTTGTTTGGGTCTGTGTAATTTTCATGTAAAAATCATAATACTGTATATTCAAAAATGAACATCAAACTTGGTTTGCAAATTACAGTATGTGTCTATCATTACAACTATGATTTACTATGCTACTATGTTTCAGTTAGCTCAATTCTTAAGGAAAATAATAGTGATTTGGAAAAGATCCTCCTCAACAGCAGAAAAGTAATAATTTCTTTCCTAAGCAGAAACAATAAGAGCTGTTAAATATGTTGTGAATGCATAATTTGCATTTTAGTAGTGAAAGTATTCTGATAAATTACAGTTTCCTGCCTTTTTAAATCATGCATATAGCTCTTGAATGTTGTATAATATTATTGCTGGATCATAGAGGTTTTCAGCTTTATCTAATATCATTTGTTATAAGCATTAAAATTGAGCTTTCAGATCTTCATGATTAAGACAGTCATTTTTTTCATTTCTATAGTTAATGTCACAACAAGAATAAAATTATTTAAAATAAGTATCACTTTGAAAAGAGGAGGAAAAAAATTCACTTTAACATACTATTTTCTTGCAAATTTTCCTTGTCAGGTTCTCCATGACAAGAAGACTGTCATGCTGTTCTCTCATGACACAATGCCTAACAGATTTCTACTGTACTATTTCATTCTGTAAAAAACCTGAAACATGCCTAGAAAATAGAATCCATTTCATGACTCAACAGTGTCTTTCTCATCCTAGACTTTCTCTCTTTACTCAAATTCATGCATTTGAGATGGTTTCTAACAGCCTATTATAGCAGCATAAGACAGTGTAAATGGTACAAGCACAGACTAAAAGCATTCGACCTGACTCTACATGCAGTCTCTTCTCCTGTTTTGCTAACACTTAACTTGAAAAAATATCACAAAGTAGAGGATCATTACTTTAGGATTAATGAAAAGCACCTCTTCATCTAGAAGAGGTCAAAGCAGATAAGATAGTGAATGTTTGGAGAGAGTGAAAGAACAGTTACCTCTCCCATGAGCGCTGACACATCTTTTGTGCTCACTCAGGAGAAATGTGTAAGTGTATTCAAGCTGCTTTTAGTGAGAGGGTAATTTTCTATAAAAGTTTCTTCTGGCTTAGTTCACTTAAGAACAGGTAGTGTTTTTCTGTTCTCCAGCAGTCTGGGGTTGGGGGTTGGGAGATTTTAACTGCTGGTAAAATGCAGTGAAAGGCTCCATGCTCTAAGGCTGTCATAGTTGCTCGTTGCTCTGGGGGAACCTATAAATATAATGCTGTCTCTATCCATATGTTCCACATAGCTCAGGAAATCTGTGGCACGGCCAGATCTGAGTGTTCACACATGAGACCTATGTGTGGCATGATGGTTTCCCTCATCCTTATTGCTTTCTAAAAAGGTAACAATACAGTTTGAGAGAATGCAAAATACTGCTTGCTGGGCAGTTATGCAAGAGTAGGATGACTGTTTTCAAGCAGGAAGGGACATTACAAAAGGTAAGGTATAGCACTGTGTGTGGCTTCAGACCCCGAGGGAGTTAAAAAACACATAGAAGCTTCAAAAATAGCATTTCTTAAATAGAAGAACAATGCCTACATCTGGAATACTTAACAGCACTTGGGAGTCAAAGTGCTTCTTAATCCAAAAGAAGGATCAGCCAGAGACTATGATGTGAGACCTTGGATGGCACATAAAAACTGATGTGTTCTTACCTGCTTCTAAAACCCTTGCAGCTATGGTTGTATAGCTGAACTATTAGTTTATTTTTATTCAAGGAATGACACATTTGCACTTCACTTTATCCCCAGGCTTAAACATATTAAGCTTTAACTACTATTACACTGTCTCTTTCATCCCATGGCAGACATATCACTTTGAGTTTATTTAGCTTGACTGAGTGCTTATTTTATGACAGGTTTCTGTTTTGTTTGGATTGTGGGGGGAGAGGATGTTGAAAGGAAAAAAGAGGGAATGTTGAGGGTATTTTCACCTGTATTCAGACTATTCTATACCTTGCAAAAGTGAAGTTATATTCCCTTTAAAGAAACATCATTTTCAACTACAAATATACACTATTCCATGTGACAAAAGAATATTTCATGCAGGGTAATAAAAGAATATTTGTGGTGGTGAACTGGCCTAGAATGAAATATTTCTCTTTCTTGTTATAAATCTGCACATACTTTAAAAATATATTAGTCCATTATAATATATGCACAGGCATCCACCTTTTTACACAGAATTTGACAAATATATTTGTGTATGTCAACAAATATATTCATTCATCCATGCAAAAACACTTCAGATGAATATCTGTACCATCCTTTGGTTTGCTACACACACACACACACACGTGTACATATATAAAAAAACAGAAGACTGACTACTTCTTTAGGTTTTTTAACAAATAATTGTACATTTACCCAGAATCATATGTAATATGCTGCACTGGAAATACAATCAACAAAACTTTATTGTAAATGTCTTTAAACATTGGGGAAGGTAAAAGTCAAAGGATACTTGTCAGTGTAGGTTGAAAATGAATATTTTCATTTGAATGACAATTTATTTATTATTATTTCATTATTAATAATTTCGTATATTTATTATAATTATTTAATTATATATTATTTAATTAAATATATTTATTTATTATTCAGATATCACTTTAATAGGTACTGCCTCTGGGGAAAAAAAGTGCTTTGAAGACTTATGATAACCCAGAATCCTTATTTCACAATACGTTTTTTTTTTTAACATGTTCAGGTGAATTTGGTAAACAAAGACTCCAGCTAGTCCTTACAAATTTTATGTTTATGATACTTTTACAGTGATATAAGTGCAGTGGGTGCTTGTCCTTCATAATGTTTATGCTTGTTGAAAAGCAAAATTATATAAACCTGTCCAAATGATGTTATGTTAATAATCTTTGCCACAGCTCCCAGAAATTCCAACATTTACTCTCCTAATGTCTCTGACGTAAATAATATTGATTAGAAATCAATTTTTAATAGACAAGAATAATTATCTAAAAATTCTAGGTTGAACTATAAGCTTGATAACAAACAAAAGCAATATCTTTGATCCTCAAATATAATTTTTTCTATACATAACGTCTATAGAAGTAGAAAAAAAGATTCAACTTCCTGTTTTAAAGACTCTAATCTGTTTTTCTCCCACTTAAATCTTATTCCCAAAATGTGTTAATCCTGCAATAAATAAGGAAGATAGCAATGCAATTTTTCATGGTAAAATATATGCAACAAGAAGTAAAGTTAAAAAAATATGGAATTATTGTTTCATATGACACTAAGTCAAGTAGTAAGATTTATTGTCTTAGGGGGCAGTAACAGTTGGAATGCAGAGGGGCTAAGAAGTATGAAATCCTCTCAGTGACTATCAAACATGACTGAGTGGATGAGACTTCCAGAGAAGCTTAGAAACCTCTCCTAATCAGTACTCGAGAGAGGCTGAGAATTTATATTATTTTCTAACTTTTTACATATTAACATTTTTTGGAAAATAGTAGACAAATCAATGAACAGGCTTAGTAAGTATATATTAAACTTTTTAAAAAAATATAATGTAAGATTCAATCCAGGAGATAAGGCTAACTGCCATAGAAATTTTCCTGAATTTTTGTAAAAATACTTTTAAATTCAAAGATGAAAAGGCCCCTCAAAAAAGGTGTAAAATTGGCTTTTAAATTGGAAGTGATATGTATGTGGAATAATAAAAGAAAGAGTAATTCAGCCCTAATGAGGAGACTAACAGGCTGCAGCAAGTTTCACATTGGTGCTATTATTACACATGAACTTCAGCTCAGCTGCATTTGAAACCAAACTCTCTCTATGAATAGTAACATATTCATTATTTCATATGTGTATTAAATGGATATATATATTACTTTATAGTATAATAATTATATTGATTACATTGATAATTTAATATTTGCAAAAACATTTACCTAAATATTTGCTTCATAGTGCAGATGTAATTTTGTTTAAGAACTTGAGCTTGGACTTGGGAAAATTCCAACAATCTGCACTCATGGTCATTTCTTCAGACTGGAAGAAACTTGTTAACAAATCAATCCTCTGAGGATTTAGATCCCTTTTGCAGGCATAACCAAAACCCTTAAGGTGAAAATCTCTGTGTTAGAATGCTTAGCTGTTTTTTTTTAAATTTTCTTGTGCCACTTCTCAGTCTCCTTGTTGTTCCAGTCTCTATTTCCTACTCTTAGAGAATAACTCTGCTTTCCTGGCAGATTAGAATGAAGTGAGGTACTGGAAACATACCATAAGAGAAAGAGAAAAGAAGGAATTATGTATAATGTTTCAAAGAGTATGTTTTTTAAAAACTGTTTCTTAATGCAAGATTATCATACCTATGTGCAATCTGTACCACCAAAGTTATAGCATTAGAGGCTTTGATCAGTGATTGAAATTTTCTGTCTGAAATGGTAAATTAAGGTATGAAACAGCATTTTCCTCCGTTTTCCTTTGCTTCTTGGATAAATAATTATTGCATATTTTAAGTAGTTTGCTGAGTTTAATAGTTTATCCCTATGCTAATTCAAACACAGTATTCTCTCCATGCTGTTACAATGCCTGGAACAGCATATATTTTAGATGATTGAAATTAATTTCAGTGTCAGACTTTCATGAGTAAGCCAAGGGGAAAATAAATAAAAAATCATTTAAAGTAGAATGCAAGGAGAATGAAAAAAATCATAAAGATTTATAAAGGATACATATTCATAAAAATAAAATTTTAAAAGTTAATTAACTGGGAACAGTAGTTACTAATTAAAATAATAAACAATGAAAATTATCCCAAGCTGTTTTGTCTATGAAACATATTGTGGATTTGTACTTTTTTCCTTTCCCTGCCTTTCATATCAGAAAGCATTTTGTCAATAAAATCAGGGTACATGTGTTAGCTGCTTTAAAATGGGGAGAATTTCCCACTTACAGAATTCAGAAAATATTCTGAAAAAGGTGTTTCTTGATCTAAATATTAAACAATCACATTTTCATCTTCATTTATCAATATATTTCTTGTAATCTCAGAAAAATTTTATCCACCACGTAACATCCTGAGTCAATTAAAGTTGTTAACAAGCCACAGTTTAGACTGACCTCTCATTTGGAGATTTTGGCACCACCACTCAGCTGGAAGAATGTTTATTAACCTGCTGTCATGCAAAGTTGTTCAAGCTACTTCAGAACACTTTTAGTGTCTGTTTATACTACCTCCATTCCCCTTGAAATTTCATAATAGAGTAAGAGGTTATGGATATGGGAGTGGAATACTTCAAGATTCTAAAATATCGCAATTGTTTTTACCACCTGCCTCATCAAATTTGTTCATCTTCTACAATGCATAGTGATATTCAAAAGAGAAATTCCTAAGCAGACCAAAAATCAGTGTTTCTACTCATATAATTCAATGCAGCACTCTGTAAAATACAGTGTTCTCAGCTTATACTTCAGGCTAATTTCATAAGGTCTTCCTTAAAAAAATGCAGTCCTTATTTCTAGCCACCTCACTGGCTGGTTGAGGTGGGGGATTGTTCCTCTCTGCTCTGTGTTGGTGTGGCCTCACCTTCAATATTCTGGCAGCAGAACATAAGATATAAAGCTATCATAAAACATCCAAAACAGGGCTACAAAGATACTGGGAAGGAAAGAACATATTTACTTTCCTTTTTTTTTTGGCAATTTAAGAGATACTAATCTTCTAGGATATGTCCCCTTTAAATAATTTAAACAGGGTTACAGCTTGAAATAAGACTCATCACTAGACAAGAGTGGCTCCAGAAGTTACAGCATGTAGCATCTTGCATTTGCCCAAAACTTTGAGCAAAACTGAGAGTTTTTTCATTTATAACCATTTTTTCAAAGACAAAGCAAAAATCAGAGATTGCTGAAAAAAGTGAAGGAAAGGAGAAACAGAAAGAGAAGGGGTCTGGGTAACTGGGATTCAGATAAGCTTTACCATGGCAACTACTGGACCACAGAAAAGGTCGATTAACATGGAGCTGGGGATTAGGATGGAATGACAGTGGTGTCACTAACACTCTTCTTCCTTCTCTCCAAGGGAGTATAAATGCAATCAGGTTTCACCAATAGATACCTTTTTCCACAGGAAAGATGAAGATGACCAAGAGAGATACAGAACATTTTATTATTTTTTCCCTATCAAAATAGAGAGAACCAGAAAGCACTTTCAGTCTGCCCCTGTGATGGTGTTTGGGTCACTCAATTTGCTCTCTGCTGGATATGTTAATAGAAGTCCTGCTATGTCCTATTTCTGTGAGCTATAAATTTTGACAGCCTTTTGAAATCTTGTATAGTAAAGAGTAGGTTTTAGATTAAATCATCTTGAAGACTTATCTTGTCCAGAAAGGTTCCAAAGTTTATCCAAGCAGGTAAGCTTGTCTTCAAGACAGGAATAACCTTCAGATAAAAGTGTATGTTGGTTCTCTTGAGGAGTTTTCTTTACTGCAGGCTTTCTGTTGGATGATAGATTTATTTATGGTGATGACAGTTTAAAATTCTTCCACTTTTAAGAATCTTAAATGTTGATGCAAATCTAAATCTATATAATAGCAGATGAAAAATGTAATTTAGCACTAGTATTATGAACATAACTTAATTAAAAGATCTTTGATGCTGATAAATGCAAATATAACTAACACGTGATCATGAATAGATGATTTATTACAGCAGCTGCAGGGACATGTATCCTTCTTAGAAGGGTTCCAGTTGTAGTAAAGGGTACAGCATCACCTTAATCAGCATTTGTAAGTGCTTTCTGCAGAAGCATAGCTACTCCTAATAGAGCAGCCAGTCATCAGTAGGAAAGAGCAATTCTGCACATAGCTTAGAATATGGGAATCCTGGACTTAAAATATATTTAAAGGAAAGGCTAATAGAATTGGATTTGTTCAGCCTGAAAAACACAAGACTTAAGGATGACGTTCCAGTACCTGAAGGAAGTCTACAAGAAAGATGGAGAGAGATTTTTACAAAGGTATGTAGTAATAGGACAAGGGAGAATGGCTTCAAAATTAATCAGGATAGGTTTAGATTAGATATTAGAAAGACTTTTTTTTTTTTTTACTCTGAGGGTGATGAGACATTGGAACAAGTTACCCAGAGCAGATGGCCATCACCGGGCAGGGGGGTTTGAACTAGATGATCTTGAAGGTGCCTTCCAAACCAAACCATTCTATGTTTTTACAGTTTTATGATTCCATGATTTAAAGTGACTCAGTTTTATTGTAGCATTTTAGGTACATATGCTTGCTTCTATTCCTGATGTCCATGCTTCTGATGCTGGCTTTTTAATGACCACAGTTTAGACAATTCTGAATAAAGTTTACTGACATGGGTTAGCTCATAAATAAGGGGGATTTGAGTCTAGCTATCATTAGTTTTCAATGTGTAACTTAGAATGTGTTACACATTAAAGCATCAAATATCATTTTTCTCACACTTCTGGTAAAAAAAAATTACAATAAATTTCAATAGTTAAACTGAAAACAATGTCAGTGTGGAGAATAAATATTTCAGGATGCAGAGTTTTCAGCTGGGTGCTGCAAGTTTGGCAGAGGTCAGAGGTACAGCAACAGCAGGACTATGCTGATTACAATGTTTTCTTTTCTGGCCCTACATAATGTCTTTTTCTAAACTCTTGTTTCGCTGAAGTGCATCTGACCTATCTCCTCCCCTAAGTGTAAAATGTAATTTTTAAAGAAAGCCATAAGCCTAGTTGTATGTGGAACAGAATGTAGATGGTAAAATACAGTGTTCCCGGTGGGTCTATGGGGAAAACAAGACCTCAAAACAAACAAAAAACACTTAATAGCATTCCAGTCCTAGAAATCAATAACAACGTTAGTTACCAAAACCAAAATAAGTATTGAGTATAAAGAATGTATAAAAAATTGTAGGTTTACTGAAAAGTGATTTCTTATGCAAAAAGTTCACTCTGTGGTGCCACAGTAGCCTTGAAAAAGAAGGCACAGTTATAAAAAGAAGTTCCCATTCTGAAAGCATATCCAAGCTGTTCAATTTGTCATAAGCCACCACAACAGGTTCACTGCTGCTAGCCTGTGCTGAGGCTTATGTATAGCATCAAAGAGTTGGAGGTTGATGCTCAGGGAAAGAGACTCTGGAAGTGGACTTGAATTCTAATTCCATCTCTCACCTTGTTGTTGATTGTTTCACGGGATGGATAGTGCAGCTGAAGCTGAAATTGTGTTTGCTTTACATCCAGCTCTGAGAACAAGCTCTGGACACACTTGTTCAAGTATTCTCAGCCAGGGATGACTTACAAAGGCTCCAAACTAAAATGAACTGTCTTCAAAGTGTGTTAAGCCTTCTCCAGCTGGATTATAAATCCAAGTAAAAAGATAGCCCGACAAAATTTTCTGTCGTCATTTCCAGCAAAACAACAACATCCCCTTTCCCAGATCCTAAAAATTTTGAAGAATGAAAATGCTATTTAAAGGAATAATTTTTCTTGTTTTTTATTTTATCTCAACCCTGACTCTTGTGCTATGGTATAGTAAAATACTTTTTAAATTTTTTTCCGAGAGCCGTTTCACTCAGGAGGACTGATGATGCTGTGGACACCTGCTGTGACCAAAAGACCTTCGCTGGAATGAGGAATATTCTTGAAGTCTGAAAACCTGGACTCTGTGATGTAGGTGGGAAAGTTTTCACTAATGTAATAGCAGAATATAGCTGTGCTTCTCATGGCATATATATCCATAAAATACCCATAATCAGCCTTGTGATGAAGCCATCACCAATTGGCTCAAGGCGGTTAATTGGTGTGGATATATTTCAGAGTGGAATGATATGGATATATGGATTATATGGATTTAAGTCTGAGTACCTGACTGTGGTGGGTGACTGCTGGGTGACTGCTGCCCACCAAAGCTGCTCTGTCACTCCTCTCCTCAAAGGGACCAGGAAGAGAAAATGTAATGAAAGACTTGAGGGTCAAGATGAGGACAGGGAAAGGTCACTTGCAGGTTACTATCACAGGTGAAAGAATCTCAACTTGGGGACAAGTTAATTTAATTTGTTGCCAATCAAATCAGACTAGGATAGTAAGAAATAAACCCAAGTTTTAAAGACACCTTCCCCCTATCTCTTTCCTCCCAGGCCCAGCTTCAGCCCCAATTTCCTCTAGCTCCTCCTCCCGACAGTAGAGGAGGATGGGCAAGGGGGGGTGCTGCGGTCAGTTCATCACACACCGTCTCTGCTGCTCCTTCTTCTGCAGGGGGAGGATTCCTCACACTCTTCCCCTGATCCAGGAGGTCTCTCCCACAGGAAATGGTCCTCTGTGGACATCTCCAATGTGAGTTCTTCCCACAGGCCACAATTGTTCACAAACTGCTGCAGTGTGTGTCCCTTCCATGGGGTGCAGTCCTTGAGGAACAGGCTGCTCCAGCATGAGTCCTCCACGTGGGGAGACTAAACCACCCCGGTTTACTCTCCTGTCTCCACAGGGCCACAGGTTCCTGCCAGGAACATTTTCCAGCATTAGCTTCCTTTGTGTCATAGCCACCTCTGACCTGTGGGCATCTGCCTGCACAGCGTGTGCCTCCTCCATGGGCTGCAGGTGATCTCTGCTCCCTGGTAGATATCCATGGGCTGCAGGGGCACATCCTGCCTCAGCATGCTCTTCCTCATGGGCTGCAGTGGAATCCCAGCTCTGGTGTCTGGAGCACCTCCTGCCCCTCCTGCTGCACTGACCTTGGTGTCTGCAGGGCAGTTTCACATCCTCACTCCGCTCTCCCAGCTGCTCTGGTGCAGCAGGTTTTTTTCCACTCCATAATTTCTGTTATCCCAGAGGAGTTGCCACCATCGCTGATGGGTTCAGCCTTAGCCAGCAGTGGGTCTGATTTGGCACCAGCTGGCTTTGGCTCCATCAGACATGGGGGAAGCTTCTGGCACCTTCTCAAAGAAGCCACTCCTGCAGCTCCCCCTCCTACCAAACTCTTGCCGTGCAAACCCAATACACTGACATATGTTTATATATTTTAAGAGATAGCACAGTCTAACTGAGAAATTATTTATTGATACCATATGGCAATCCCCAAAATTATAGCTAAATTAAGTTTAATTTATCTCGTAAAACCCCCATTTGTTTTTCAATTAAAAAAAAAAAGACTTAAGGACTGAAAATATTGGCTAACATAGCTTGTGGGTTTTTTGGGATTGAGTTCTTTAGATGTTTTGAGCATACTTTAAGCTGCATGGTGCTACCATAAAGAAATACAGATGAATGCATTTTATGCAGGAATTCCTAAGCATTCTTTTTAAAGCTGTTGTGTTAATAACCTCTTTCAGATTGCTTTGAAGACTTTAATCCTCAGAGATCTCTCAATTTCTAGAGATTACTAGTAATGATATATAGTAGAAATCAGAAATCTAGAAATCAGTTAAAGATCCAGAAGTCAGAGAGAATATATGTGTAATAAACTTTGTGATTCAGTAAAACAGTCTACCAAGAAGACCTTTGCTTTACCCACATATAGAAATTTAATAAAGTTCTTTTCAAACTATTCTGTCACTACAATATCTCTAAAGGATAAGAGAAAAAGAAAATATATTTGATGTTATGACTGAAAATAAGTACAGAAATTTTTGAAGAAGAATTTCTTCTGAAATATTTAGGCATGTCCTCTGAAATCACTCTGGATAATCAGAAAGGGATAGAAAAGGCACATAAAGGGCTGTGAAGTTATTACTGTCTTGTGTGTTCTACCTTTGTGCTGTAATTGAGTGTGTGTGTTTTGCAAACTGTATTTTTATATGTGCCTGGTGGTTAGACAAGGAAAGAGAACCTGGAAAATTCGATGCAGAACTAGTTGTTTTATTTTTCATGTGTAATGCAATTTCTTTTTCTACTACTTCATATTATCTTCTCTATTGAAATTGTGTTGATCATAATTATATCTTAGTGTTTATTCTTTAGGTAGTCCTATGAGAATCAAGGAGTTGGACTTTATGGTCCCTGTGGGTGCTTTAACAGCTTGAGATATTCTATGATTTTCTATACAGAGGGTCTTCATTGCCAATTGCATGATACATGAGTTTAAAAAAAATTACATTAAAAACTAGGTTTCTTTTTCTGAGCTCCTCACTGGAGAATAAATGACATTCTGAAAACAGGACCTGAACAACCATCTAAAAAAAACATGGCTTTAGTAATTGCCCTTAATCTATTTTCTCTGTCATATTTTTGTATCAATGTAACTATTAGGAAGGCTAAAATTTTGATAGACATTATGTATTCCACTAACTAACAAATAATAATGTAAGCACTGAAGGGAAGAGGAAACTTACATAATCTCACGAAAGTCAGATTATGTCAATTTTATATGAAAATTAGTTACACTAAATATGATCAAAAATACAGTAGAATAGTGCAATACCATCAAAAGATGCCAATACATATTTAGATACATTTTTCTAATAAATATCCAGACCTCATAATATCAGTGTTTCTGGCAAGTATGTGACACAAGACATCTGAAATGAAAAAGTAAAAATGCTAATTTCATTTAAATCTGTTTTCTTCCTTATCTGCTACAGGGGTATTTTCCTCTCCACTGGATATGACACATATGTGCCTTGCTTAGGGAATTTGCCCATCATATAAATCAAGGACAGTGCATAGCAACATCTGTTACATCTCTTAAGCAATTTTCATGCTGCAAAATAAAAACCCTGCTTTACCATATATGACATCTATTCCTTATATTTCAGCAGCATGTTTTCCTAAATGCTTGCATAATAACAGACTGATGTGAATAAGCATATAATTTCCTTCAGATCATGTAACCATATTATTATTTTACATTCCTCCCTTTTTCCCTTCCTTTCTTATGATCATGGAATGACTATAAACAGAAGACTGTTTGACTAATTTATTCAAATTATATTTTGCGGGGAGTGCTAGGACATTGTTTTCTTTTATTTTGCAGATTTATCTGTCAGTTGTCAGTGGATTTGTTTTTCCAAATGGAGTTCTTTCCCAAGTCAAAGCTCACTAGGACAGTAATTAAGATATAAATTTAGGGAAGGCAAAAGCCCCTACCTCCTCTTAAGCTCTTTCAGGTGCACGAAAGACTATGGAATATCTGTATTTATGAAGGGGAA
Source organism: Brachypodius melanocephalos (assembly GCA_013398615.1). Lineage (NCBI taxonomy): Eukaryota > Metazoa > Chordata > Aves > Passeriformes > Pycnonotidae > Brachypodius > Brachypodius melanocephalos. Next base: position 18,932,562 of record VZSR01003049.1, read on the forward strand.
GAAAAACAAAGGAAACTTCCTTATGAACAATAACAGAGCTTTATATACTCAGCTAGAAATGTTCTTGCCTTGAGATAGCTGGTTGAAAAGACAGAATGTGGTTGTCTGATTCTCTTTAAAAACAAGAAGATAATTTACATGCTTAATTATATCCAGAATCTTAATTGTTGCAGTGTTCTTGAAGCATAATTGACCTACACTATAGGAAGTGAGTCAAAGTTCTACAAAAGAAGCTTGAACTTGTAACTTCAGCAGCTTGTCAAACTTTGTTCTTGCATTTTCAGCAAAAATCCACACGGCAGGACCATGGTAAGAGGTTCCTAAGATGTAAGCCGTCCTGTTCCTCAGTTTGAAGAAGATGGAGGTGTGTGTAGCCCAGATTGCCTGAGTCATGGGAAATAAAAAGAAGCAAGAGAGACTCCTTAGACATTAAACTCATATATGAAGATAAAAGGTCTTGATATTCAGGGCATCCTTCACAGCCGAATATCCTAATCACAAGGGTGAGACTAAGCAGAAAAAGCACCACCACCACTTTCAGAAAAGGCATGATGCAGCTGCTTTCTGAGCAATACATGTGTCTTTAGGCTCTACACAGAATTACTCAGCCCCTTGTGGTGAGGAGCAGGGTGTCACTCACATGCTTACACTGGTATTTCCTACACACTGACTGTAGTCAGTGCTGATTACTATGATTACCAATCCAGGTTAAAGTACCTCTCCTGCCTCTATCATTTCTGTAATACAAATAAGCATATCAGCATTGCCAATGGTTTTCTCAGAGATACCTGACCATTTCTGGGGGCCCACAATGCTGAGGATTACAATGACAAAGTCTTATTTTTATTTTTGACTTGGTGTTTGTCAGTTTTAAGCCATTTAGACCTGGCACTGTCAAACAAAACAGCCTCTACCTAGCCTTAAAAACTAGGCCTAGGAAAAAAGCATGAGAGAAGGGCATGGAGGCTAGCCATGTTTCACTTATGCAACTCTAAGGAATCTAAGATCTCTCATGTTGATTTATAGCAAAAGATTCTTGTGGGAAGACAGACAGAGATAGTGCTGAAGGCAATCTTGCCCCCCATCTTGCTGCAATGTTGCAGCTCTGTTAATTACCAAAAAGTGGGAACAGCCTTGCCCTCAAAACCATGGATGTGATGAAAGAGTGAGTGAGCTGGTGAGGAGTCAGCTGGAGCCTGCTGGAGCAGGAAGGGACAGGAGGTCATGCAAGGGACAGAAAGGGTGAGATGTTGCGTGAGGGACAGGCAGGGACAGGCGGCCGTGCCTGGGACAGGCAGCAGCGAGCTGGAACTGCACAAGGAAGGGAGAAGAAACAAAGCGCCAGAGCTGTGTGGAGCTGGCCATGGGAAGCTACACAGAAAAGGTATGAAAGACTTCTAGATAACAAGGTGCTGATGCTTAAAGCCCTCTGAAGTTTTACCAAAATACTCTGAGTGTCGTGTCTGTCTCTACTATGACAGATTGTGGGAAGAGAAAGGTATTACTCCTTTGATTGTCTTTCTGGTAAACAGAGCAACAGAAAGGAGCAAGGATAGCTGCTATATTATTATGATTAATATGTTTGGACGAGAATCTTAGGAGCATTAACCAGGATACAGATTAAGCTAAGTGATTTACAAAGAGCAGGGATAGCCAAGTGCTTAGGATGGCTTGGGAAATCAGGCAAAGCCATGGACAAGCTGAGGATGGGTTGGAAGGATAAACAAAAAAAATTGTGCAAAGGAGTTAAACACCTTTGGGGGGGAAATGAGACTGTTTTCTATGTCATAATCTCTGGGATTTTCCAAGAGAAAACTTTTTGAATTCTTTCGAGAAGATGCTTCTGAAAACATCCATTCTGATGGGTAACTTTAGGAAAAGATGTCCAGAGAAGGAACAGTCAAAGAGAAACATAGGCAATTCTGGTTTGATTCTAAACATTTTTAATTTTATTGACTAGGGAAAAACATTTTAGTTTGACTAGTTTCTTTCCTGTCTCTATAAATTATAACTCCAAAGGAGAGACGGCAGCACTGTCCAGAGGGATGTAGTTAGTCATCTGTGTCATGGAATTCTTAAATGATCAGATCATGTCATTCCTTCTGAACCAGCTGTGGCCTGGATTTGGAAATAAACACAAGGGAAAAACACAATAAAAAAATTCTTATGATTTATGAGGTGTGGTCAATCTGTGTGAGATCCAAAGCTAAGTAGTAGAATCTTTCCTACATTTTAATTTTAACACATTGCTCCTATGAGTGTTTGCTTTAAAAAACTTTAATCCCACAGAATCATTTTCCATCTAATTCTTGTAGTTATAAAATAGATCTTTTGTAAGGAAGTTGAAGTTCTGTGTGAAAAGAATAAAATTTAAAAAAGAAAAGTTTGAAGTGGCAAAATTGTTAAGTACTCATTAATATGAATTCAAATAAGCAACCTGGCATACCTAATGAACTTTGAAGGGACTGGTAATTTCAAAAATCATTGGAAAGTCATGCAAGAAAGAGTGAGGTAAATTTTCAAAGGATACAAAAAAAAGCTTAGGATATTAAGATATCTGAACACCCACATATAAGTAAAATCAGAAAGAAAAGAGAAATAGGCACAGTGAGAAAGAAAAGTTTAAGTAGTGGCAATTATAAAATGTAGATCAGAAACTATGAACTTTAGGTTACATTGTTTTTAACAAAAAAAAAGATTTGCTCTTCATCTTGGACATGTTCATGGAAGGCTGTCTCCTGTGCTAGAATGTTATTTCCTGGGATGAAACCTTAGGAGTCTGACAACCTGCTGCTGATATGCATGTTTCTGTATAAATATAATCCAAATATATTACCGATTTTTAAATAATTTCCCCATAATTTTTATGATGCCTAAATTCTTCATTAGCTAAGAACAGAAGGAAGAGACAAAAATAGAATGGACTCTTCTGTTAAACATACTTTTTTGGTTGAATAGTTATAACTGGAAATTTTACTGTCTGTTCCTCTACACTGCTTAAAAATACAAATGTGTATTTATTCTTTTTACTAGCATTTTTTTAGAAAAGTGTCTGAGATCATAAAAAGTTATGATTTCAAATTTTTTTTCTAGATTTCACAGGTTGCTTTGCTGAGAAATTGTATTCCACTGGGACGAAATTTTTATTCTGGTTCCCACAGAAGCAAGAGCTGGGAGCTCCCTGATTCTTCATGTGTAAGAAAAACTAAGTGATTTTCTGGCAAAACTCTCAGAAGAAGGTCTTCCTATACCACAAAAAGGAGCTTATTGTGAGGTTTGTAAAATTGCCAATGAAATAATATCAAGATTATGAAAGAAAATATTTTTTCTAAGGTGGAAAGAAAATGTGTTTGAAAGTAGATGAACTATTGGACTCAGATATTCTCTCTAAATATGTTAATTGTTGCTGTCTATGAAGAAAAATTCAATTTTATTATTGCTGTCAGGTTTATTTCAAGTTCAACATTTTACTGTTTTCAAATTTGACTGTTTTCTACATACTTTTATATTATTGCTCAAAGTTATTGCAGGACATTTTATTTTAGTTTTCCAAACAAGTTCTATAGTTAACAAATATTCATTGTTTGACCCTTACATTTCAAGAAGAACAAGTTTTTTGCTTCTTCCTTACCAATGCCTTTTCCAATTAGAAAAAGTGTGCAGAGACCCCACTTTGATTTTCTCCTCCTGGCAGCTGTAGGCTTTGACACAGAAATCACTCACTGCCCATGCTCCTGCTAAGGCCACCTTATCTGTCACAGTTGGTTATTTCCTGATGAGACCTGTCTGATCACCATGTAAAAGATTTTATCCAGAGTGCTGACCTTCACTCTCACATTTTACTGCTTCTTTCTGCCAGCTGCAGTTTGGCTGCATATTTATTTAGTCAAGAAATTGATTCTAATCTGGGGTGGAGAACGCTCAGAAGACTTTACTGCCTATTGACCTTAGAGCAACTCATAATGTGCGTTCCCAAAGCTGGCCACTCTGATGGCATGCTTAGAGATTCATGTGCACATTTATCAATCACCCATATTGATATGGTGATATTTATAACGGGGGGAGTGGGCAGTAAAGAGCCCTGTTGTGAAAAGACACTGAAAATTAGAGAGGTGATGCTGAACAAAGGGGGAAAAGAGGGAAACTAAGCATACAGAAGCTTAAATAACACACCTATAAGTTTCCCATAGTGATGAAGTCTTGAAAGTATTGTGGGAAAATAAGAAACGTTCTGCAAGGAAAATCTGTAGTTTTCAGGGGATTTGTCTTCTCAGTTTTTACATTTAAGAAATCCATATGGAAGGATTTATGAACTAATAAGAAACATAAAACTATAGGAGATAATGATGATCAAAGCAATACTTTCTGCATCTTCAGAAGTAAAATTCAAACAGGCTAAATTTGTTGTAAATTATGCATCCTGCAGTTCAGTCTTGTAACTGCTCTTCTTATGAGGTCCCCAAAAGAATATATGACAAGGTTAGAATGAGTCTAGTTAAAATCAGTGGGAGCTACCTTACTTTTCACCTCAGTTATCTGCTTGCTTTAGATGTCCTTCTGTCATAAAATGACAAGATGATGTAAACCACAGCCAGTAATAATGATCTTGGCTATTATACATATGTATAAAAATGTATTTCAATAGTAGAGATTAGAATTCACATCACAGTGCTTCTCCTTTTTTCCAAGTCTTTACAATGTGTTACTGTCTGCTAGACATGTTCTTAGTGATGTTCCTTGAGACAGAATCTGTTTGAATGTAGTAACATCTACTCTGACAAAGAAATGCCCTTCTGACACTTAAAAATGTGTTTGTATAGATAACCCAAAGTAACACTACTTTTTCTTAAGTCACTGTGATAACTTTTGTGATTTGGACTGAAATTTAAAAAGCATGTGTCTTTGCAAAGTCTTGCTGTAGATCTAATCTTATGACTAGCTGACATTTTCAAAGAGTTTCCTCTTTTGTCTCTGCATTTGACATAACTGAAGATGTAGAAACTACCATCAGCCTGCAAGCAGCAAGCTGAGATTTTGACACTCCACAAAGACACATGCCAGAACATAAAATGAGGCCACTGAGGGATAAGAAGAAGGCATGTTATTTTTCTGGACTGCTTAGCTCCAGTATTATAATTTCTATAATCACCAACATTTTAATCAGATATATGGATGAAAAAAAAATTATTAACAATATTCAACAAATAACTCTCGTTTCCCAACCCCCAAAATGCATAAAAAGCTTGAAATTGATTTCTAAATTCCTCCTTAAAGAAAGCATATTTTTTTCTTTTTGTGAAGAAGATTGCATTTAAATACACAATGTAATATGGTATGTATAACTCATCTGAAAATTTCTGTTACAATGCATTTCAGTGGTCTCAGCAATAGCTCACAGATTAAACATGCAGAAGAAGAAGTTCAAAGGCTTTTGAGTGTCCTGAGGAGTTAGTAGTCTAAGGATGAGTGGAAAGAGAATAATTTACTAAAAAACATATGGTGGGGAATAAGAAACCATTGAGTTTGTACTGATAAACATGAAAAACAGTGGGCATGGAAGAGTGTGCAACCTCCATGCTGTCACAACTAAGAATTTCAGGCTCTTTTTTCACAATCTTCTCTCTGCCTATCATAAGAAACGTTTGTTCTGGTTAAATGAAATACAGCACAAAGGGGAGAGGAGCTGAAATGTGAATGCTTAAGAATTTGATAAGTTGTGTACTGAAATGATTTTATAACTTCCCTCTAGATCAGATCCTTCTATTTGCAGATGTCCACTTTAAATCAGAGCAACAGACAAGTCTCTTTGCCTAGAGAGGAAAACAACCAGTTCATGCAATGACTGAGCAAGAACTGATGAAACCAGTGTATGTGCAAGTTCTCTCCTGTAGCATCAAGTAAACAAACCCACAGGAGTTTTGACAGGGCATATGTGAAATTGCCTTCAGTTTCTCTCTGACAGTGCTAACTGAGAATGCAGACTATAACTTTTCAGCTGTAGAAATGCAACTACATTCAAATCAACAGTGGAGCTCAATGTGCCTGTAACTGCTCACGTATAAAAAGAAGCCTTAATTTATTTACTCTCAGACACTAAGTGCACCTGATTTCAGTGTCAAACCTTTCAAAAGACAAAGTTTGTTGTACTTTAGCTTAATATTCTGTATTAATCTATAGAATCACTCTGGTGGGTTATAACTGTACAAAAAGGAAATTGTTTCCTCCATATTAAAGTGGAACAAATGCAGTACTTTACAGATGGTATAAGGTTCAGAAATATTAATTTCATGACCAATCTAAATGAAATCTGAAAAATCTATCAAACAAATTGCTCAGCTTTTCTTGCAGATCTCAGCAAACGGAAACACTGGGCGGCTGGAGTTGCTGTTGCTGTGGTTGTTTGGGGAATTTTGGTGCAAAATATTATAACCTCCTGAATTCTCCTGAAATATCACTCCCAAATTTGCTTAATTTTCTTTAAGATATTTTACTTTAAAGTAAATAATTAAATATTTGCAACTTCTAGAATGAAGGAACTAAATGTATTCCACTCAGCAAAATCTCAGAAAGGAGATAAAAGTAAAATAGCTACAAGTGAACCCAGGAGAGGGGAAATTATGGCATGAATTTCTCCCATCTGCTCATTTTGGTGCACTTCCATATTTATTTCTCTTTCTGTCAAGTGCAGATTATGAAAGCTTTAGATTTTTATCTTACTTGAAAACTTTAGGGAATATGAGCTGAAGTATCTCAAGTCAGGGGCATGATTAAGAAGCAGTTTCTTAACCAAAAGAAATCTTAAAAGACTGTCTTCTTAATGACTTTCTTAAGTATCTATCTAGAAAATACTATAATCCGAACAACCTATTCATTAGTGTGGGTACATTAAAATCCTTGACCTATTTGTAGTTTCTGATTAAAACCACTTAACCAATGTTTTAATGTTTGGTAGCACAGACTTCTAAAACTTCTTGTTCTTGAGGCTGACCAAGTACTGCATCTGCCCTCTTTACAAATATTTCAAACAGCTAAGTCAGCTGGTGGAAACTGAAGTTGTGTTGGCAAGTGGAGACTTTGGTGATTGTAGCAGCCCAAGAAATTACAGATAATTTTATTTTGATACTTTTGCTATATAAAGTAATATTAATAAGAATAATAGTATTTTTGTATATAGCAGCATGTTACCCAATTTGTTGATTATTTTGAAGTTTTTTTGAAAGCTTCTACATTGGCAGTCATCCACATAACTTGAAAAATTAATCTAAGTTTAGTATGTATCACTCTTGTTTCAGTCCCAAACCTCTTAGGAAAATCTCCATTCTCTGCAATTACAAACACTGGTGGTATCATGACAAATCATTGGCTTTCTGATAGAAACCAGTCACGTTCCTGATAACACAGGTGACTAATGAAGAATTTGACTATGGCAGAATTTGCTTTTATGGTGTGTCTAGCTCTCGGTTAGTAAAATATCAATCTTGAAACTTCCAGAAGAAGGGTTGTTTTTTGGTTTTTGTTTTTGTTGTTGTTTTTTGTTTGTGTTTTCTTTGTTTTGTTTTGTTTTGGGGTTTGGGGGGGGGGTTGTTTGGTTTTTTTGGGTTTTTTTTGTTTTTTTTTTTGCTAATCACTCAGATCCTCTGCAGATTAGTAAGAATATTTAAAACATTTACAGGTTCAGAATAACTCATTATTTTCAAATAATCAATCTCAGAAGGCAATTTGATTCATTAGAAGAGGTTAACAGAGAATTTTTGGAAAATAACTTCTAGTATTCAGCTAAAAGACAGGTGTTGGATTGTCTGTACTTTGATGGCTTTAATTACGTACCTGACTACACAGAAAATATAAGTGCAGCAGTGTGAGAAGTCTTTAACTGCCTTTATTTTTCACTTTTGTAAATGATTAGCACTTAAAATGTCATTATGGTTTCTAGGTTCCTTCTCAAAAGACATGTAATCGCTGAAAAGTATAATATAAATAAGAGAACAGATATTCTGCAATATACTAGAAACCAATAAAGGCTTGTGCTAATTCTTTTTGCTTCATGTTTATATTGATGACATGCTGAAATGCTATTTACCGTAATCCTTTTGGGTTTTTCAAATTGTGTCTTGTGTCTGCCCACAATCAAATTGTTAGTCTTATTTAATAAATTTCTTTGACATTAGGAAACCCTTCTCTGAAGCCCCACATGAACCCATAAGGTGTTGGTTCCCGCTTTCATCTTGGGCTGACAGTTCCCTACCCAGGTAGGGGCTACCCACAGGATTCCACAGGCAGGTAGCACTTATCTGGCTTAATAAGAGACAGATTTTATTCATTTTCTCACCTAATGCTGAAAAGGTTATTTTTCTTACTATTCTGTTTAAACAGTCAAAGGCAACACAGTGACTTATTTTTCTGGATTTATAAGCAAAAAACCTCAAAGCAAACCAAGACACAAATGCAAGTGAGCTTAGAATTTCAGGTTAAGACTTGAGATTTCTGAATTTTGGTTTAATTCAAGGTCTAGAGAGCTGTGTGAGATCAAATATTTTCTGGGATTTAGATAAATTTTAAGTACTGAGAAGGATCCCAGCCTTATTTTTCCTGGTGGCTTGGAACATTGGGCAATGCTGGGGTTTTTTTGTTTCTGGATGAAGGATGGGTTTTGTTGTTCACTTTTTTTTTTTTTTAATCAAACATCACCGAGAAAAGGAAATGTTGACGTAGATAAGAAAATGGCACTAGTGAAACTTATTACTCCTCCCTTAAAACAGATAAGTTTCCTCAGGGAAAAAAAAAAACAAACAACCCACAAACAACAACAACAAAACAAACAAACAAACAAACAAAAACCAACCAAAAAACACCAAAAAAACCCAATCAATAAACACCAAAGAAAATATCCAAAACCCAAAAAGCTATACATTTAGAGAACTGAATGTTTAATGTTTTTTACATTTAACCTATTTCAATATGAAAATTAATTTCTGGTTTCAAGAGGCAGAACTAACCTAGTGAGGAGAATTGACAAAGTCAGCCAGTCTGACTGCATTACTGTGGCTGAGTACAGCTGAATTGTTTCACAGCCTAGCTCTGCTAAGCACTGCCAGCTAGTATCACTGGCAATTTCTCTTTTGGGCATCCAGAAATCTATGTGATTCCCCAAGGAACCATGCTGACCCAACTGTTTCTGAAGTTTCTGCTTCAGAATAGCTCTATTAGAGGCTTAGACTGGTGCTGAATGTTAGGAAGGTGATCTCTAACCATTTATCTTACGCTCTTTAACAATTGTAGGAGGCAGTAGACCCTTCAGTCTTTAAACTAGCAAAATCCCAGAAGAGCTGTTCACAGAACTAAAGCTTTGAATTATGAGTGTTCTATCAGAAGATTAAATCTTCCTAGATAACAGAGCAAAGCCTAGTCAATTCTGGCTACTATTAGTGTTAGAGAAATATATCTGCTTTAAATGCTGTTCATATAAAAACACTTTAACATAATATTGGAAGTGCTTCCAGAATATTGTTTCATAGTTAGGAGGTTCTGGAATTCATTGGTGAGCTGTGAGATGGTATTATGCAACTAGGATTCTTGATAGAAAATCAAATTCAAGAAGCTATACACAGAGCTTTAGTTTTCTAGACAGGTTGTTGGTGGGGAGGATTATCTATTAGTTCGGATATTTTTCTCCATCTTGATCACCTTCTAATTTACTACATATTACCAAATCTTGTCTTGAAAACATCTGTTGTCTATACCTGCTCTCTGATGGCTTTTATTTCAAAGTTGCAATGTTTCAAAAGCACTAACTCTGATGAATGCTTTGACCAAATACAGCATTCTCTTCATACCCTGCAGTCAATCTAATTTTGACTTTCACCCTACCCTGATCCTAATCCTAATCTCACTCTTCAGTTACCTGATGTTGAAGCTTCTGGCACAGAGCACCTTCTGTTCTCCTTTTACCAAATGATTAGTATTTTACTTTGCTTTAGTACACTGCCAGAAACGATACTAAATCCCCTTACTACTCTACACCTTATTTATTATAACCTTACCTAATATGAGTGTGTATTACAGTATTCATTTCTTCAGGCTACTCGTTTCATATCCAATTCACTCAGTCCCTATTAATTCTCTCACCTCCTTCACCTTCTTGCTTGATCACTTTTGCTTACTAGTGTTTCTCTGCCAGATTCCTCCTTCCTTTCTCAGACAGAATAATTTCTTCTTGCTCTCTATTTCTCTATTTCAAACCAGTTTTTTATTTTCTCTTTTTATGCAACATATAAGCAAAACAACTCCTGCCAGGTCTCCCCCAGGCTGTTTAGCCCATGCTCTTATTTATTTGGGCACAGTTCTTCATTCACTGTCAGTGTCTGTAGAACATTTCAGTCTTTGTGCTTCCACTCCTCATGGTTCCATCTGTCTTCCAGCTGAATTAATATCCACTACCCCAGTTACAATTCTCACTTCTCTCCTAGCATTTCCTTTCTTCTGTAATGCGTAATATATTCCTGACTGAATCCTATCAAACATCTGATATCTTTCTTACAACAAAAAATTTTCTCTGCTCAGAGAAATTCCTAGAATTTCTTAGCAGAATTAAAGCTTTCCTTACTTTGCCTGATAATGAGTGAATTAATTTTACTGAAATCTTCCAATTTAAAAGTCCATAGTCCAAGTAAAAACAGATTAGGTGAAATTCCACAGAAAATAATTGCTTTTTAACTGCATTAGGATTTTATTTTCATTCTTACATATCACAATTGAACCCTACAAATAAATAGGTGCTGCTGCAGTCTACTGATAATATAGATAATATTTGCTATATTTATAAGCATTAAAATTTCCATAAATCACTTTATTCTAATCTAAAAAGAAACATGGAGCTGACAATTACCAAGCAGTAAAACGAAATTGTTTTACAGAGCCTCAGAAATGAGATATCAAATTTAATGACTTTTTTTCTTGTTTTGACAGATTTTTAATTATATCATACGTGTTCTGTCTTTTTTGAACATGATTTGTGAGGCACATGTTTACAGTAATAGTAAGAATAAGCATAATCCAAAAGAGATGCCTAAAACTATAACAATAAAAAGTAATAAAAATAATAGGGTTAAAGCTACTTATTTTATTTGCCTAAAAATTTCTGGTGCTATAACTAAATAAGCACAGGAAAATGTCAATTAATCAACATTTAGGTGTGTATATATTAATATTACTATGGTTTAAATGTGTCCCTATCTTATTCCTTAACAAATATCATTTTAATCTCCTAACAGACATTATTCCATTACTGAAAGACCTAGATTATTTTAAGAATTCTCTATATATAAATTTAAGGTGAATGTTTTTTAAAAAGTGATATAATAAAATCTCTTTTCAAAATACTTTATCATTAAAAGTAATATCCATCCAACTCCACGGCAACATCATTACAAGAATCTTATTGCTCTTTGTCTTCTAGCACTTGGTTATATTTCTTTAGACAGCTGTTAAATGCAGTGCTGCAAAAGCAAAAGGTATCATATGCCAAATATTTGGCAGGAAAGCATCAGGAAATAAAGCTCCTCAATTCCTTTCAAGAGAATCAATTATCTAGAACAGTGTAGCAAAAAGAGCTTGTAGAGAAAAAAGTGCATAGATAATTGGAAAAAGAAAGATAAACAGGAAAGAAAATAAAGGGAAAAAAAAAAAAAAAGCTTGAGCTTTCCAGAAAGAAAGGTTAGAAAAGGCTAACCATCAAAAAGGTAAGGATGTTGCCTGAAGCTACTTCCTATACAGTCAAGAGAGATAAGCCACTCTGAGAAGTGTCCAAAATATGAAAAGGTAAGTAGACCTGCAAGTACCTAGTGCTCCTGTAACGAGAAGTATAAAGGCATGCTTTAAAGAAGGATAAATTTTGGATGAAAGTATTACATATTAATGCCATGAAAAGAGACAGATGCCTGAAACCTGCTACAGACTAGAACCTTAAGCTGTAGCATTAAAGGAAGGTCATGGCTGACTTGTATTTTGCCTGTTGCAAGTCTTCCATGCGGCCAGTAATGAAATACAGCTAAAAAAAAACCATTAAAATGCCCATAGCCAGAAGAGCTCATAGCAGAAAAAAAGCATTCTTGATGAAAAGAACTTAAATATTTCTATTCTTGATGAAAAGAACTTAAATACTGAGCAATATAATTTAAACTTCAGAGCTTAAACACTGAATGCAATATCACTTAGGCACAGGGGCAACTTTGAGTGAAACGAGAAGTCACCCGTGTGAGCCAGCAAACAGGCAGAGATGTTTTCTGGGTACAGATCTGTCACTTTCCCTTTGCATTCCAGAACTCATTATAGTCTCTCTTTGAATATGTGATAAAGAAAAGACTTTAAGGTACAAGGGGTGAAAACAGTGCTGAAATTGACTTGAAATTATACATTGAATCATTGAATGCTCTGGGTTGGAAGCAACCTTTAAAATCATCTAGTTCCAGCTCCTTCGTGGGCAGGACACCTTTCACTTGAACAGGTTGTTCAGAGCTACATCTAGTCTGGCCTTGAACACCTCCAGAGACGAATATTTGATTAACTCATCAATTTTGAAATCTTGTTAGATATTGATTGTAAATGAAATTTTAAAAAGCCTTTTCTAATGATCTCAGTTGATTAGCCAGACCATTTCATCCCAGTGGAAACTGTACAGACAGTGTTATGATTCCCATCAGTTCATTTTTCTCCCACGTTCTGGACGGTTTCTTAGATGAAACATTTAATTTTTAGATTACTAACATAAGCTAACACCTTAGCCTAAGTCTTTTAAAGGAAGAAAGATGTATAAAACTTTTAATGTGAAATACTTTGTGCAAAAATTTATTATGCTGTCCCATATTTCCATTGTTAAATTTTCCACCCAATTTTTGTCACAACTTCCTTTTAAGCTTTGGAAGGACTGACTTGTATAAGGTGTAGTCCACTGGTCTGAAGAAATTAGATAATTCAGCTTCTCTTTATGGAATTGATGTTCTTTTAAACAGCTGAGTTTTAGCCACCAAAAATCTTTTTTGTCAAATGGCCTTGCTACACTATGGTAGCATCCTTATCATGATCTCATTCTGTAGAAACCATTCCTTAAACATGATATCAGCAAAATCATCATAACACCAATATGTGAGCTTCAATAAAGCTCATGATTTAAAACACCATTTCTGGCCTTCATTAATAGCTGGCTTTAATCATGACATATTTTTTACTAATTTCAAATTGCTTCTTTTGTTGTGCATCCACACAGAGCACCAAGACTAAAAAACTATATATTGTTTTACAATTTCACAATTCTAAGCTAAAATTAATGACTCAAAAGCAAAGGCAGGCCCAACTGACTCCTTTATTTTTCAATAAACAACAGAATAAGTATTCAAGTTCCAGGGGAAGAGATTTATGTCCCAAGGAGTAGCAATAGTTTTAAAGGTCTCAATATTTATTTTCTTAATGATAAGTTAACGACTACCTTAATGAGTACAGATCATTGTCAGTTTGCAACTGATCAAATATTTTCTAATATTTTAACTTTCTGTATAAAATTAACATGCAGATGTGTTTATGTCTTTCTTTCTTTCTTTTGTTTTTTAATACTTTAGTCACTGCGTCCTAAGAATAGTTCCTCTTGATCTGTTTCTATCTGTTCTCACTGAAAACTGTCATAGTCACCTTCAAATATGGGCTCTGAAGAAAAAGGTCTTACTGAGAAAAAAAAATCCTATTAAAATATACTACAAAACTATTTTAATAACTCTTTAAGGAGACATATAAGGAAGATAGGTAATTATAAAGCTCATCTAAAAGACACAGTACTAAATAAGGATAAGTTTTTTACTGGCAATTCTAGGCTATCACTGTGACCAACTTTCTAAAATACTGCTGTAATTGTATTACTCTGTTTTCTAGCCTACAGTTACAAATTGAGGCTAGATACTAAGAAAATGTAAGTCAGAATACTTTTTGAGGCAGTATTGAGTTAAACTGTGCCTATCACAGTGACAGCTGATTGCTATGTGTTACCTGAAATAAACAGACTATCTTGGAGTAAATAGACTAAATCTTGGCAGCTGATTCAGAGGAACGAAATCTTTCCTAAATGCTAACTGCTTAGTATTAGAGTAAAATGGAAGACATTTTACAAATGCATTTTCCCTTCTCTCTGTGTTAAAAATATATATATATAAACCACTGAGTTGTTTTCCAGATCACAGAATGTGACTTGGTAACTGGTTTAATGTACTTTAATATCTGGTTCTAGCTAAATCTTATATCCTACAAAGTGTCAGCCTAGAAATAGCTGTTGGTTCAGAGCTAGTGGGACATGTCACATTTAAATAGATTCTTTTTCTTTTCAGCCACATAATTCAATTAATAATTCCCATTTCTAGGAGCTATAAATGAAATTTGCTTGCTTGGTTGTTTTTTCATTCACGTCAGTACAGATTTTAAAACTCCAAGTGTTCTCTTTGAATTTGTTTTCTATGCAGATTGCGTAAACATTCAATGCAGAAAATCTGCAGTTACTGCAATTGGCCACGACCTGCTTGGAATAAAAAGGAACTAATCAATCAGAAAACTCATTCTCCTCTCTACGATAAGGCAAGCTGTTTGCATACATTCAAAGTGGATATGCTCCACCTGTTTGCTCAATGCAGTGCCCTGGATTTAAGTGGCAATTAAAACTCACGGCTCTCGCCTCAACATCAGCTGCCAGGAAATGCCCCACCCATATGAAATTTTTGCTTAATTAACAAAGGAAAAAATGTTCTATGAGTACTTAACACATGGTTACTTTGCATTGAGGGCTTTATATTTCCCTTTTTATGGGAAAAAAGCCATTCAATTTTATGATTTTCCTCACTTATGAAGCACTCATAAATATCAACTTGATCCTAGAAGATGCTGAGCATCTGGCCCAGGTCCAGAAAAGCACTTCAGTACATCTTAAAGTATGAAACTAATCTTGATGTTTAAGTGACATTATCCCAGCTGCCAGTGTGCTTTCATGAATCGGTAGGACAGGGCAGGAAGGATAAGTCTTTGGAAAACGACACTTCTGTCCTTTCATTCAATTCACTGCAGGCATAGTAGAAGACTGGCACTTTCCATAACCCAGAAGACTGCTCCTTTGCTTTTATGATTATCTTTTATTCTTTAAGCAGTGAGATGCTGGCCTTGTTTTCAGCCATGATATGATAAGTATTGTCAGGTACAACAGAAAATTATATGAAAGCAGGTGTTTCTTGAAATAATTGGCAAATATGCCAGACCATACTGATTGCTCTGAGAAATATATCAGAAAAGATGATGGTTCTGAATTCTTGTAGGTCTAGTCATTGTATTCCAGTGAAAAACTTAGTTCATTTCATAGCCCTTATCACGTCACAACTTACAGAATCCTTACAGAAAACTGTCTCTCTTAAAAGCAGTTCTACTCCTTCATTAAGAGTTTGGTGAACGTACTTAGGTGTATAACTGAGCACAAACTTTCTGATGCCCATTGATTGCAGGATCTGTACTTCTTTTTGCCACTGCTGCATTTGATCCACATGATCCACAGTCCTTCAAAGTCAACAGTTTTGGTAGGCTTCAAGAATGTACGAATGGTTTCACTGAGACCTAGAGTCAATCGAACCTAACTTCAAGCAGTGAACCAAAGTAAATATCTAGGCAGGAAGACTAGGAACAGGACAAACTTATATAACCATGCCTGGTAATATCCTCTGAAAATCAAACTATTTTTTTGTGAAAGAATTCCTCGGCTCAAGTATGGTAGCTCTGTTTAGCAAGTCACGGTTTATCCTTTCAGTCTTTTCTGTAGCTTTCCTGAGACCCTCTAAACCTGTTAAACCCAGAGCATGCTGCAGAGAAAATCTGTTAAAAAAAGATACATCTTTTTCTATTTTTAACCTGGCTTCTATTGGCTAGAAATTTTTTTACTTTCTTTCTGAATCTGGCAAGTATGATCATCACAGAGCTGAGATTTTTATCTCAATCCACCCTCTTCATGCCAAAAATCTTACTCTACTGAAGACCTTTTTCATAATCTCCCTATGTTCTCTTTCTCCAGGTCACCCTCTTGTAATCCAAACCACTTCTTTGAAGGAGGAAACAATAAGGTTTTCCATGGTGAGTGTTTCTGTTAACTGTTTTTCTACGTGGTTTGTTATCTGAATTGCCGCACTAATTACTATGTAATAATTGACTTTCAGCAACTGTTAATGTCAAAATTTACACTGAAACCTATGTGTCCCAAAAGCTTGAATCCCTTGTCTGCCCTCACCTTTTGCTGTCATGGAACTGTTGCATCAATTGCACTGTTCAGTAGCTGATCCATTTAATATGAACTCAAAAATACCTTCCTTAGAGTTGGATCAGATCCAAAACAGAAAAAAGGTTTTTTTTCTTGTTATATTCATGACTTAAAAAAATTGGTTTGAAAATCATTAGATTAGAAGAGAAAAATACACGTAGTATTGTCCTTCTCAGGGACTTTAACACAAGAAAGTTATTGAAAGATGGAAGGAAGATGACTATTTTAGTTTTTGAACTTCAAAAAAATGTGTGAATCAGTTTAAAATATCCAGAGTTTTAGAGCATGAACCCGAATTCAAAGCTTTTCAGATCAAACGATTCCTATGACCATTTTTTCTGGAAAGTATATCCTAGTTCATTCATGAATTAGTTTGCCTGGGGGTGAGATAAATCTTTCCAATAAAACCAGGTATTGCAGTGAACTATTTCTATCATGTTCATGTGAAACTTCAACAGATGGTGTGCTTTGGAAGAGCATGGATTAACTTTATTTTCCTGTGAATGCTTTTATTAAAAGAAAAGAAAAAAAAATATATGTGCAAAGAATATCATAGCTGTCATTTATCTGGTCAAAAATATTTTATGGTAAATCAGGGATTTAAAAATTTTGATTCATATTGAAACTGATTCATGTCTCTTTAGGAAGCAACATTTTTAAGGGTAAAATATTTTCGTCTTCCAATTCCTCTAAAAAGAAATTTCAGTCCACAAAATAAGATGAATCACAATTCTAAATTAAAAGCAATTTAGAATATATTGATTTTTATCCCCTCATAATGATATTTGTATAAATATTGTGTAAAAATAAATACCAGTAGTCAGATGGAATACTCTGGTCATTAAAAGAACAAAGACTAAAACTATCCTATCACCTCCTGCAGCTCTTTAACCTAACCAATAATGAAGTTTGCATTCCACACCATTAGTTCCTATCTACAAGAAAAGGAATCAAAAGATGTTCACCCTTACGGGCACAACCCCTAAACTTGGCAGTTGGTTAATGCACGGCTTATCTTGCTTTTTGAGTAGTTAGTCTGTGGGACTGTGTCTAACAGGATGTGACTGAACTACTGCAAAAGCTGTGGTACAGTACTGCAGGAACTGACAGATTCTCTTTTTGAGGCTTAGTGATGTCAGATCTGTACTTCTGGGACAAGGCTGGCAAAGACTCTCACTGTTTCTAAGGGCAAAGAAAAAAAATGGAATATTGATAATATTCTGAAAAAAACCCCAAAAAATCCTAATTAAACTATTTGATGGGTTGAATACATTGACTCTGTAACACAGTTCACTATTTCACCTATCCATTATTTACTTTGTGTCTGGTGTCTCTGTCCACTGCTCTGTTCTCATGCAGAGTAACTCCAGTAATCCAGCTGTGTCACTTTTGCATTCTAGGCTGAATGATGACCATCAGTGAATTCCAAATTGGAGAGAATGGCCTCTAAATACAGGTATTGCATTTAGTGAAAGGATATGTAGTAGAAAAAGTTGGTGAGGTAAATAATCAGTGTTTTCATGTGTAACTTGAAGCTGCAATTAGAGTATGATAAGAATGATATGAAAAAAAAAATAGTGCTACTCTAATGGTTAAACTGGCTCATGGATTCCTTTCCTTTGAGTTGAGATGTCAGTTTTTCCATTATCCCCCAAGGGTCTCTCAACTTTGATGATTCAGCTGATTGCAAATTCAACATCAAAACCATTTGGTGTTCTTTCCATTGGTCTTATAAACCAGTTCATTATAATGATTCTGTTCAGTGTTACATCAGCACAAGCTACAGTGCCACAGATGGTCCACAACAGGGGGTATAAGTGTCAGTGTTAGAAAGATCTAAATCTATCAATCACACCATCAAAATGTAACTGTACCATGCCAACCAGAAAGGAGGAGAATATGGAGTTTAAATTGACCCTCAAAAGAATTTTATACACAGAAATGTTTTTATTTCAAAGTTATAATTAGTATAAAAATATTTTCTCTAACAGTTTGCCTGAAGTTAATCTGTACTTTTCTCACATGCTATATTAATTTTCAGTTTTTACATTCCAACATTATTGTCATTCTCTTCACCGTATTCCATCAATTCTTCATTTTCAGTGTTTTCCCTATTTTCAGATTCTTTTTTGTACTCATAACAATGTGAGTTCCATTCATGGAATCTAAAATACAGTATTTCTTAAAAACCTTAGCTACAAGTTTTGGCTTTATCTGATCTTATGGTCTCAAAATGACAGGGTAGTTTTTCACCATTTCATATTTTTCCTGTAGGAACAAGAGCATGATCTCTGCCAATAGCCATTCTGAGTATGAAGATTTCAACCAGTCTTTAAAGGGCATTTTCACTACTACATAGAGAGTTTTGATGTCATTCCTCTTGATATAACTACAAGATCAATATTCATTTTCTTGGCAGCATTCTTCATAGCTGGCATTAGATGATCTCTGGATTCATCTAGAACAATTATTCTTCTTTTTCTTAACAACACACCTGGTCTTCTGGTCCAAATATTGTTTAGTCAGTCCTTCATTAAATCTGTAGGTATCTATCCTGGATTTTGACACCTCACTATTATTCCAGTAGCCATTTACTCATTCAGCATTGCTTTACGCTTCCATATCACATACAGAAGCAATATTAGGCCATCCCTCAACACTGCCAACATTACAGTATCAAGCATTTCTTCATTCACCAAAGCTTCGATAGTGGTAGATTTTGTACCTATTTTTCAAAGATACGGTGGATGTTAGATAAAAGCAAATCAGCTTTCTTATTTGCCTCAGCGGATAACAAAGTAAAAGGACTGAAGATCTTTTCTATAGACAAAAAATAAAATTCTGTTATCATTTGTACACAACAGTCTTAACTGGTCTTGACTTCTGGCTGTGAAAATTTTGTACTTGTGCTAGCTCTTGACTTTTCTGTTTAATCATTTCCCGCGTATTCAGATTTTCATTTCTTCTTTGACTATGCACAAATCATACAACTTTGTTCTCACTCCCTACAGCAGTATCCTCTTATGTGTCCAATTGGGTTGATTTAGTACATAAAAGCTTTCATTTTTATTGTTTCAATGTCCTCATGTTTTGTTCTGTCATTACATTTCTTCTAAGCCTTACTTCTGTAATTTGTTTACTGCACACCGTATCCCCTAGTGGAAAATTTGCATCATATCAGCTTCCTATACCTTTTAGTATTCTACCTTCTGCTCTTGTATCTCTCATCTCAGGAACAATAACAGTTCAATTATAAGATTCAGAGAAATTTATAAAACTGCCACAAATGCCAGTGGAACTGCCTGAGCTACTGCAGGTCATCCAGCTGAACCAGTGAAGAGGTGAGGAAAGCAGCAGTATTCGTGGGTTGGCTTTATGCCACCATCTCTTCATCTGGGCATGTGTGATTTATAACAAGTCAAGTCATCATTAGTGGCTTGATAAGGAAAATCAGATGTGAATATTTTGATTACAAATACTTTATTGCAGTCCAGCTCCTGAAATTTGAATGACAGGTTTCCTAATGACTCTAGTACTAGGAAAAAGAAAATAAAGCCTACCTTTGAAGTCCTTGGATTGAATAGAAGAAGTTGTAAATTGCTTGGCAATAGATGACATATTGTAGCTGCAGCATGTATTGGAGTTTTTAGATACAAAATACTCATTATCCTCATTAAGAATTCAGCCTTATTGCATAAATATTATAGTCCTGTCTCCTAGATGCAATGATAGTTATTTGAATTTGAATATATAGTCTATTCTTCATACCAATATGATAGAGACATCCTTTGGAGATTCTTCTTTCTTTTTTGTCCTTCCAGGACAAAAGGAAGGCACAGAAAAAAGACAACAGCAAAAGTTGCTACTGGACATTAATAGCAATGTGAATTATAAAGCTGGAAAGACCAACCTCAGCTTTGGTGTTTCTGTTTAAAGCTTCAGACTTTCCTCTCCTCTCTTTGGTGAGAAAGTGACATCAATGTCAGCTAATACCTAATGTTTCAAGGTTGCCAAGTAACAGGCTGGAGATGTGTCAGTGAAGGCTGTTTCTGAGAGAAATTCAGTAGGTTACAGTTTCAAGTACTTGGGAATAAACCTACCCTGTCTGTCTGCCTGCCTCTCAAACCAATGAAAATTAGTGTAGTCAAACAAAGGATAGAGTACATCCTTAAGACAGAAGTCTGATAGTTTGGGTCACTTCTAAATCTTAAAAACAGTGAAACAATTATATCAAATTGCAATTTCCAGAAAATAATGTCTGATGGAAAAAATACTTGAAAATATTATATTCTGAGAAGTTACTTGGATTAAAGAGTTACTATAAGCAAAATTGCTGAATCAGTTTTGAAAGATGAGAATTGAAAAGAATAACAAGGTGACATATGGTCAAATTACCATGGAATTTATTAGGACTCATCGCTAATTTTTGACAGTGACCTTCCTGATTCATAACTTACTCTCAGGCTATGTTAGGGGAGTTTTGCAGTGGTCTGTAGTGGACAAAATTGTGGTCAATAACTGCACTAATGCTTTTCATTATGGAATAAAGTGTTTCAATATAAAATCTGATGAGAATGTTTGAAGGATAGGACTAGAATTCGTAGCATTCTTAACAGACCAGAGAAACAGATTTAACTCAATAAGTTAAAATTCAATAAAGACTAAAGACAAGCATAAGGTAGGAAGTAAGGAAGTAGGTCCTTCCAGGGGACCACTGGCCTCTTGCTGAATGTTGAAGAGCAAGGGAATTCCTTTATCTTTCTGATAAATGAGATTACGATGAAAAGCAATGTACATTATTGTTGGAATCTTTGTTAAGAGCTTTCTAACTATAAAGAAAGAGCTTGTGTCTGGACAATATGGCCACAATGATTATAGATCCATCTGGTCTTTAACTGCATGGAGAGACTTTAAATTGGATACTTATGAGTGTGGTAGAGCCAACTACCTATGCACGAAGCAGCTAAATTAGACAAACTAGATCTTTGCTGTGTATCTGGCCAAGAATGTTCTCTGTGTACAGAAATGACATTCACTGTAACGCTGGCCTGAATTTCCATGGGAGTTAAATTTATTGAATGCCAAGCCACATTCGTATCTACTGATAGTTTTTCTAGACTTTATAAAAATTAAAAATTATGCATACTATCTGGAAAATACAGGAGAGTATGTATTTTGGAAGGCAGGCTAAAAGCTTATTCCAATGCACTGGGAGTATGCATGTCTGCCTGCTGTAAAATGTATCACCAAGGGACTAGAATAAAAAGGAAAAACCAGAAATAATATCCACAGAGATTTAACTGAAATCTAGTAAATTCAATGCATATCACCCTTGCAAGACACTGTCTATACACCCCTATTGGGGTTTTGTTCTTTCTTTTCCCTGAGTTCCTCTCTAACATCTTGCTGGAAATGTTAGTCATTGCCCTTTTTGAATATTGCAAACTGCACTTGCTTTTAAAAAGATACATCTAAAATTACATGAATTCATAAGATAAAAATACTTTGGAAAAAAGTACAGTATTATCAAAACTTGTATGGATGAAACCCAAGCTTTAGGGACTTTATCCCATTTTAAAAATGAGAATGACTGTGGAGGAGCACTCCATAGCTTGGTTCAGACATATATTTATCTATGCTTTATGCAAGACTTACTTAGGTCTCAATTTGCCTAATTCGGAAAAATGGTACTCTTGAATTTTTCATGATTTAGAGCATTTCCTTTGTTTGAGCTTTGAGTAATGGTTTACTTTTTTCATCATTATATTTCCTTCTCTCTGATTTCAATATGCATCTCTGCAAAGCAGGATAGCTGTAATAAAAAACAAAACCAAAACACAAGCCCACACAAACAAAATCTACCTGGAAACACTAGTACATTTGCATACCTTTCTTCTGATAAATCATTTCTCAGTATTGAGGGAGAGGAATTAAAGAAAAAAACATTTTCATAAATGGGATAAACTAAATTTACCTAGAGCAGGGTTAGCATTAGCCCAGTAAATAACTACTTCTGTTGACAGTGCTTGTTTTACCTCTTCTAAAGGAGGTGGGAACTAGTTCTTTTAGCAGTGAATGTAACCCAGACCATCACCTGTTGCCTCTTCCTTGTAGTATTCTCTGTTGCTGATGACGTTATCCTGAAGGATTCCCAAGAAAGCTCTCAAAGAGTGGCTGTTTTCTTCCACTGTCTCATCATCAAACCCTGGCTTGCCTAAGGTACCAGCACACCCACCCTGCTCCCCAACCTCCATCATGCTTACTTAATACCAATCACTAACATCAGAAACAAACAGAGAAAAAGACCCTTTAATCTCCCTTTTTTTGCATGTGTGACCCAAATACAGCCTTATTTAACTTCTTCTGGCACTCCCAACTGATCTCTCTTCTCTGAAGATCTGACTGACCAGATGTGCAGCCTTGTTTTTCTACTTTCCTGCATTATCAGACTAATGGTATTTGTGACATTGACACTGGTCATAAGACCCCACCCATCTACTCGTTCCCCTCCCAGCCGACTAAAGTTTTGGAAGGGCAAAAATCAGAAAAACTCATGGGTCGAGATAAAGGCAGCTTAAGAAATTAAGTAAATATGTGCACAAAAAAAGCAAATTAACTATTCTGCTTCTTTGGCAGGAAGATGTCCAGGCAATTTGGGAAAAACCCGGCATGTGTAGGGTTTACTGGGGAAAATGAAAGCCATTACCACAAATGATCCCCCTTCCTCCTGTTTTCATTTTACAGATGAGCACAATGTCATATGGAGTGGTACACCCCTTTGGCCAGTTTGGGTCAGCTCTCCTGACTGTGTCCACTGCCAGCTTCTTGCCCACTCCCAGCCTATAACCTTTGAGGGAGATAGAGAAGGAAAAAGAAAAGATCTTGCATAGCCCAAAAATTGGTTTGTTATCAACCCTGCTTTAGTCACAAATTCAAAACACAGCACCATAAAGGCTGCCATGAAGAAAAAATAACTCCATTACAGCCAAAATCAGTCCATGGAAAACTACAGTATTATTTATGTTGCTGGAAGTTGTCCAGCTTGAAGCTTGAAAGTCCAGAATGAAAGTTCACAACTGTTCAAAACAAAGCTGTGGAAAACTTTGAATTCTATAAAGAGAATTGATACTTCTACATCAACAATGCCTTTCAAAAAATCTGATTATTATTACCAACCTTATCTCTTTCAGTTAGAATCCTACCAAAGTACTTTCTACATTCTTCTAAGTTATAGTACCTCAATTTTAGAGCACGATTCCAAAAGAAAACATGTATAATATGCACATTATTAGTAGTGAAAATAATTATAAGGCTAATATATGAAGGAAAGTATTGGTTTGATTTCCCAATTTAGCCTTAAAAACTGAAAGCATATCTCTTTCAGCAAACTAAAAAATAGCAGAGAGCAGTTTATATAAGATACCACTCTATTTCCATAGATATAAGATGAAAATTGTATGTACTGAACAATAGATTTGAAATAATGGTAAAGAATAACTACTCCTGCCTTTTTAAAATACCCAAAAATACATTGAGAGAACATTTTAACAGGTTTTTGTAGAAATAAAGGACTTGTCACTGATACTTCAAACGCAGTCATAAACTCAATGATTACTTACTATGCCTTCATTCTCATTTCCTTAGAAATTTACAGGAACATCATACCATTGAGTAAAGAATGCCAAGTTGTTCTCAGTTCTTATTGCTGATCATTTTCCATCAACTTAAAAGTAAAGGCAGCACTTTTCTGGGGAGCATTCAATGTCTTATCTTGTTCAGAGTGCACACTAGATTCACTCCTCACTGAGTGGTGTGAACAGAGATCATTCACCAAAACCAGCTTACTTCTAAGACTGAGGAAAGAAGGGTGGGGAAAGAAGATGAAGTTTTGCTTTGTTATACCTTATTGCCCGTAGCTGTTCTCTTTCTGACTCAAATTCCAAGATTTCCAGGAGAAGTCAGTAAGTGAGAAGTCAGCTGTTCAGCCAGCTGTCTAAGGTTGTTTAAATAATCATCTCTAATCAAACCAATCACCCAAAGCTACTTAAAATACCCACTCAAAACATTCTTTTTTTCCTATGTATATGTAGTTAGATTTGATCATTCCAGACATCACTGTGCTTTGCTTCCTATGGTTATCTGAAAGATAAGGCAATTTAGTCAAGCTTCTTTTTAGTTCCTACAGTAATGCATTGTTTCAGAAAATTGAGAGTAAATAATTTTGAAACTAGAGATTATTCTTTCTACTAAATTCAATTATTTCCCCAATAAAATTGTATCATTTTATCTTTCACACTGCAAAGGAGACACCACAACGCTTAAGCACTCTTGTGTGTCAAGTACAAGCTTTTTATTTATGGGGCTCTTTCTCTCTGACCCACATAGCAAATAAAACAGTATTTACTATTCTGAAAGACATACCATAGCAATCCTGGTGAAGGCTGTCAGTATAAAGGACAACAAAATGTATTGATGAGATAAATAGCTCATTAGCATTTACTTTTCATGTTCAGTGTATTCAAATAACTTTGAAATGGCTGTAATGCTCTATAGTTGCATATCACAGCTGGACTTTCAAGTCAGCTATTGCAGAATCAGAAAGTGATTAGAAAACCATGGCTTTCCATGCCAAACTGAATCCATTTTCTCAGTTGTGTTTGTTATTAATTGCTATGTCACTCTAAGTACAGTATTTAATATGAGAAAATGTTCTGTAATCAGTAAACCCTCATGGTTATTCGAGCCTGAGGTGCATACAGCCTCTCTGAATAAAGACTAGCACAGAAACTGTCCAGATGGCTGCTCTGTGCCCTGGGAAGAAAATCTATGAGAAGGATTTATCCTTCCTATAATCTCCATGTTGTCAGTGTTCTCACCCTAATGTTAGTATTACACTAACAGAACAAGGGAAAAAGCTTCAGATGTCACAGAGACTGATTCCTTCTTCCGTGCAGCCTAGTTTCTCCACAGCAAATCTGTAGCATTGATCCAATCAGCAGAAAGGTGAAGCTTTATTACTTGGCTCAGTAGTGAGATGATGAAGGAGGCATTTTGTAACATTAATATCTGCAGATTGGAAGAATTAATAATAATAATAAAAAAAGCAGGAGTGCAGGGTTTTCTGCTGAATTTCCATGTTAGGAGCACTTTGCAGAACCTGTTCTCCAGCCTTACATGTTGAGAGAAAAAACTGCAAGGTACCAATAAGCAACCTGCACATCAGCAGGGCAGTTCTTCCCATAGACTTTGCTATTTCAGTTCTATTAATAAATACAGATCTCAAAATTAACAGGACGTCTTCCCCCAGCCAAGACTTTGAAATATGTACAGCAGATGGATACGGGGTTTCTGTCAGCTTTCCCCCAGGTACACTCATCTTTTCATCTGTAGTGCCTAATCATTTTCTTGTGAATTTCTACTATTTCATCTACTATTTCATCTATTGCTTCTTTCAGTTTCTGGGTTTTCTTCATTAGTCTTCTAGTTTGTCACCCAGCTGCTTTTTTTTTATTATATCTCTGTTCTTTTCTTATAAATTGCTTTCTATTTTGCTTTATTTCAGACTCCATTGTTTTATTATTTGATTTTTTCATTTTCAAAAGCCATAATCCAGTTCTCACATTCTGTGAAATTCTTTATAATTCTTTATAAAGCCCAAGCATTCATTCTTAGCCTGTCCCCCATTGAATTCAAGGAAGTTCCAAATTTCTCCACATATTCATGATTTGAAGATGGGGGCAAGGAATTGGCTGCTTAATGCCTACTTCTAAAGGCAAGCAACAAAATGTTCCAGTTCTTGTTTGTTTAACAAGAATATATTCTATCTTAAAATTCCTATAATGATGGAGCAGAGTGGCATCAGCAAATTGCAAACAAATGCATCTCCAAGGTACCTTCCTACTAGTAATATATATGTTTTTTCTGTTTTTCCTGGGTTTTTTAAAACATTGAGGTGTAAGATTGAAATCAGAAATAAACAACAAAATTTAAGCTCAGTGTTTGAGGCAGACATCTGAGAGATTTTGACTTGAAAAAAAATAATTTGGCTTGTTTGTTTGAGACTTAGAACTAATTTCTAGAGAAAACGGGCTGACATTTTGATTCAATAGGGAAAATACACAGTTTCTATGGAAAACAATAGTAACTCTTTTTCCTTGTGCTTAGATCAGGTAATACCCCAACTGTGGCTGGTTCACATTTGTAGGTTTGTTTAGGAAAAAAAAATGAAGTGCTAGAAAGTGACATGGTAAATCTCACAACACAGGACAGAAAGAAGGACACTTTCAGCCGATCCCACAATTTAAATAGTTCAGGGGGTATGTTATAATATCAAGTAATCTAGTTTGCTTATTGTGTGAAATTGCATTTTTTTATATCAAAATACAGCTTTGGTATTGGAAAATATCTTGACAGATTGTAAATAAACATAAGGAAATATAATCTTCAGATAGTGATCATGATATAAAATACCCCTTTTTGATAATAAAACCACCTCCACAAGGATAAATAACATTGCAAAAATAGAAAAGGAGTGTCTGGCATGTCGATAACATCCCAGACAAACAAGCAGCATTTACATGGTCTAATAGTAAAGATAACCATCTTTGAGTGAAATACCAGTTTGCCAATATATTTTACAAAATAAATTGTAAAACTATATGAACAAAAAATGAAAACATATTTGGTAATATCTTTATTAGAAACATTGTTTCTGCCGTGTTGCTTCTGAGAAAAAAAAAACCAAAAATGTGTCCTTGCAATTTCATTTTTCTTGACATAAAAGGATTAAAGAAAAATATGAAAATAAATTAGACTACAAAAAGTTATTGTGAAAAGCACATTGGTATGTTTCCCTTATTCCTTCTCAAATTTAAGCCTTAACTCTGGTAATAGCTTTTGTAATTGATTGGGATATTATTAAGCAGACTGTGTTTTAAATGGCATAGGATTTTTTGTCTCTCTATTTTTCAAGACAGCTTTTCTCAGACCTTAGGATTCTTAGACACTTTTCAGAGGAGATTAAAAACCTATCTCTCAGGAACAATTTTGCTTTAGTGGATCATATCTTTTGATGGAGAAATGGCTTAGACAGCATTTTCAGATGCCTTCCATTTCTATTTTCTAATTTTGTGATCTCTCAGAAAGATATTCTAGTTTGGAAGTAGCCTCTCTCTTGTGTACTCCCTTGGTTTTCTTTTGGTATTGTTTGTTAAGGAATTGTATTCTTAAACCTTGTTCTTTTCTGACAGGTAGCGATTGACACAGTCATTTTTAAGGTATCAATTAGTTCCTGCTGCACTTCTAAGCACTTTTTCTTCTTTCATATATTTGCCTCATTTCAAGAAATTACCTCTGAGATTACCACAGGTCTCTCTTCATTATCCTATTTTATTCAGTTTTCAGCATAGCACATCAGGAATCAACCAAACTAGTTTCATCTCCATTTGTCTTCTATATGCCTTATTTAGTATTTCACTTCTTTATTGTTTTGTTTGTTTTGTATTTCCTCTTTGTTATAAGTGTATTTTATCTCTTTTCTGGTATTCTAGCACAAAATTTTCACCTGAAATAATGAGACTGGTTGTTTTTCTTTCTTCTTTATGTGGATTAGGATGACATTCCTATGAAAAAAAAGGACAAGATCATTTATATTTTACTCAATTTAATACTGTTCCCAAAGCAGGTGGCGAGGAACGCATCTATTCAGGAAAACCTTTGAAACTAAGCTAACATATTGTTTTCCTCCTGAAGTATTCAAATGCATATCAGTAGATCTAGCAATGACATACTCTGTGACATTAAAGAATTGAAAAAACCCACACAGATACAGAAACCTGTCTCCATCACAGTAATTCTCTTAGGGTTTGGTGGTTTTTTATTATATTAGTATCATTTTAAATATAACATTTAAAATTTACATTTTGATGTTGTGTGTCTGAGTTAATGGAAATAATCTTTCAGGGAGTACCCTGGGATTTCAGGTCTGCAGAAATGGTAAGTGTATCATAACGTGGAGTATTTCAAACAGTAAAAGAATTTTTTTCAAACCTTACTGTTCAATCTCAGGGAAAAAGAAAACCAAAGCAACTGCAGCAAAACAATCACAAATATTGCAAATATTCCAATGTATTTAATGGTCTGACTACCAACTCTATTTCATTGCATGTGATTTGTAGATAATGCCTAGGGTTTTGTATCCTAATGTGGACTTGTTCTGAGGCTCACATTTAGGATTTACCTAGGAAGGGACTCTTCCCCCTTTGAACAATTAGCAATGTCCTCAGTTGTTCAAGAGAATTCTCTGTTAATGGATGTGAGATACAAAAGGCCACTGGGTGGAAGGATTGTAGGAGTGATCTCCAATCCATTTTGTATTGTTATGGACAGGAAGCCTACACATAGGCCTGCTGCATCTCAGGCATAACTGTGCAATTCCTTTCCCAGAGAATCCTCTTTCTCAAGCTAGACTGGATTGTGGAATAAGGCAGGTTTTTGTCCTGTATGTCATATGTCAGAGGGATTTTCTGATAAAGTACTTTAGAGCCATAGACAGAAAATAATTTTTCTGACTGAAAACATTATAAATTTGCTTTTTTTTCTCAGTATGAGCAGATATTAAAAATAATTCTACTGTTAATGTTTAATTTCTGTTGTAGAATTGTGCTTGGTGCTTCTTAACAAGAAATCTGTCCTAAATAGATTTCCTGAAAGTAATTAGCAACCTTAAGCACCCATCCTAAAAGAAGGCAATCATAAACCAGTTCCTAATGTGATCACAATTCCCTCTCACAAGAGACACACAAGTGAATTATAATACCACACTAGATATATTGTTCTTTTATAATGAGTAGATATAACTTTTTACTTCTCTTCAGAAATGTAGATCAGGTCTGTGGTTCAATTATACAGGTGCAATGCCACAAAAGGTTCCATCACCTCTTTCTTTAGGGCCTGCACTTGCTTCTACCCATTGCTACAGCACTCTGCTTTATTCATAGTGTTGACACAGTCACTTTCAGGATAGACTTTAATTTCCAGCACTGCTTAACTTCTCTAGTCTCAAAGCACTTCCAGAGCAGATGGTATTGGAACCTTTCACAGAAGTATTCTTTCCCTTTAACTTTCTTCTGAGTCCTGAGTTGTTTTAAGCATAAAAAATGAAAAATGAAAATCATAGAAAATAACATTTTCTTCATGAATGAGACATGTATTCTAAAAGATTATCAGAAGATTTACTAGAATAATATAATGCATATAACATTGGTCTGACTAAGGATTAAGACAGCAATTTGAAACACTTCAGATTCTTTATCAAACTGACACCTCATGCATTAAGCATGGCTCAGTTCTGTGAAACTGTCTTGGGACTACTTTGTATTTAAATGTGTTGATGTTGATTTTGAAACAGCTCTAAAACACAGGAAAATAAAATATTAATGAAATTATTGAAAATAATGATTAAGAATTGAACCGGTAGAAAAGCTTTCTTCAGTCAAAGACATGGCTTTCAGTAAGACATGTTAACATGAGACAATTATTCCTACCTATTGATAAGTGTAGAGTGGTTTAGAACAAATTATTGAAGAAATTAATCATCTAGTACTTTTCCTTAAAGGCTATTAACTACCATATTAATGCTCTTTCCACTGCACTAATATTAACTATTCAAATTGTCATTCCTAGTGTATATTAATTCTTGGCATGTTCGTGTTTAGGGAGACTGTCCTTAGGAAGGTGGAGACAAAAGAGATTATGGTTATTAGAACCTTACAGAAAAAAAAATCAAAAAGTATTCTTATTTTCAATATTTCATATGTAAATGCTCAGTAGCGTATGCAGCAGCATGAGCCTACACGATTATCCCATTAACAAAGTTTGAGGTTTACATCTTTCAAAGAGTTTTAATATGTTGAATTTTGAAACCCAAATGGTGATGGTCACTGCATGCATTTAAAGATATTTAATGTAGTTCAAATGCAAATATGTAACCTACCTAAGGACACTTATGAATTGTATAACTGATTATCTTCTTTGTGATCAATTTTCTTTGTGATCTTGTCTGGTAGGTACCTAGGATTTGAAAAATGTTCAAAACAGTGTTTTTGCCTTCTCATCTACCTTGCTTTTCCTGATCTTCAAATAGTGTTTAGTGTTCTTCATCACGGTCTAAAATTGGATATTTTGTGAAACACAGAGTTATGCAATTACTCACCTATCCGGGACAGATTCTGTGGGCAATTTAGGCTCAGAAAAGTTGAGAGCCATTGTTTCTCTGTAAAAAAAAAAAAAAACAAAAAAAACCCAACTCATCCCTAAGCCAAAATATTAGATTAAATTAAATGACAAATATAGAAAGTTCTCCTGTGGAAGGTTCTGGTCTTCTGTCTGTAAGTTTATGGGAAAGATAAAACACAAAGAGAAGTTAAAGAAAAGAGGACTAAAGTAGAGAAATAAAAAAACTTTCAGCAGACCTGACAGGTTTCTGACAACATTGAACAGATTTCCTTTTGGTGGTGGGTTTTATAGCCTCCAAGAAAAATGCACTCTCGTAGGATATGAAAGACAAATTATAAAAACCTCATATCTCACCCATCTACTTCTTATTTACTTCTTATGTTGATACAGGGCTCCATTATGTAGCCAGATTCTGTCTAAGTCTGGTTGGCAATATCTATATCTATGGAAAATGATAATTTATTTGTGTATAATCTCAGTGGTTAACTACAGGCTCATTCCCATTTCGTTTGAATGATGTAAATTCACAAGAAACTTTTTGGAAGCCCCTCAGTTCAGAGAGCTGATGTGTGGCTTTCAAAGCCTTTCTGAGAGATAAGGCACAAA
The DNA here is from genome assembly GCA_013398615.1 of Brachypodius melanocephalos. Lineage (NCBI taxonomy): Eukaryota > Metazoa > Chordata > Aves > Passeriformes > Pycnonotidae > Brachypodius > Brachypodius melanocephalos. The sequence continues at coordinate 18,963,727 of VZSR01003049.1, forward strand.
AATGATAGACAGGAAAAGGAATGATATATTCTGACCAGCAGTGAGGTTTAGTTATGGAGATGTATGTGTGTCACTTCCAGCATTGCAGGAGCCCTTCAGATAGTCATGTACTGACAAGCATGAAAGCACACCGACGTGGAAAGGGTACTTAAGGGAGAAACTGAAAAAGCAATCTTATGAGCTGGTCCTTTCCAGAAAGGTTTGTTGTATTTTATTCAGATTTTTTAAAAAACAAAGCTATTAAACATCAAGGAAAATGGAGGATCTACTATCAAGTTACCAGTGCATTAAATAGACTTATACAAGCTTAATCAGTTTTTGCTCCCCAGGCCATGATTTGCTTATGCTTTTCACATATGCATTTTACAGTGAATCTGCTGATTGTTCTGACTAGGTATCATAGCTTCTGACCTAATTTTTCTTTCTTTCTTTCTTTCTTTCCTTTAAAAAAATAATAAGATACTTGATAAGTCTATTTGATACGACTGAGCAGGAGTTGTTTTGAATTTTCTGGCAGCATAATTTTTTTCTGAATTACAGATCTCTCATATACATCTCTGCCTGTGTCCTGTTGAGACACAGAATGGATTGTTTTCCCCAAAAGACACGAATAATGGCAAATCTAATGGTAACTCAAAGTGTAAGATTACCCATTGAACTTGGCCACATAGCTCTGTAATTTGTTAAATAAAATAGGAAATGGCTGTCTACAGTGGTATGTTGTGTGGTAAACCTTGGAATCTCAGAGAGAGCATTGAAAGACAGCTCTGTATGGGGAGGAGGATGATGTTCAGCACATTGCAGTGCGCTGTGAGACAGAATATTGCTGCAACTCCTCTTCTAGCTCAGCAAGATGCCCTGGCACACCCCGGGTGAAGTCACCAGAATTTATAGGCACAAACACCCAGCAGAGCTCTGAAGTGCCGACATTTCTGCTGCTTGGGATGACAGAAATGCCTACAGTAAAGCTGCCCTTTTTCTATGATGCATCTCAGTGACAGTTGGATTCAGAGATTAGACCTCCAGGGTAGGACCTTGCAGACAAGCTCAAAGCAATCTGAAACCTTTGCAAAAAAAAAAAAACCACAAAGTGTCCACTCCTGCCATACAGCACAGCTGCAGAGCTGACAGGGTGCTCAGCTGGGACTCAGTTAATGTCTCTTCCATATCTGATTGCATTTTGATGAAAGTATTTTCCATCTCAGCAAACTGCCCTAATTGCAATGTTACCAGATAGTCAGGGACATCTCTCTCTTGCTCTGAATTTCTTCAGCTGAAGGTATTCAATTAATTACCCTAGCAGAAAGTAATGAAATAGTCACTGGGACAAAGAGAAAGGAGAGGGAAGAAACAAAAGGTTGATTCATGTGCAGGCTGTAGTTCTTGCTCCAATGAACACTAAAGCTTCTTAATTCAAAAGCAGCATTTTCCACAGGAGAGAAATTTAGCCTGGAATACAGCTCAGCCTCATGGTTAAGCTGTTTGGTCACGTATTAACATAGACCTGAGCTATGCTGACTCACTTGAGATTATAAATGTACTGGTTTAGCCAGCTACCGGGGGGCAGAGGAGGTGAAGGAAAGGAGCTCTTCTTGTATTTCTCTGCCTGTGTATTCTTGGCTGCTTTGTGCTCCCTAAAAGGCCAAATATATTTATTGTTTTCTATTGAGAACATAAACAAGGCAGTAGAACATACATGAGTAGTCATTGCTTCAATCTTTCTGTCAAATATAGCTCCCCATGAATTTTAGAAATGCACAGTTTTTGGAGTAGTGCAAATGTGAAGCTAATTGCAATCATTCCCCCTCCAGTCTAGTGGAAGTGGTTCCATCTATTTATCCAGTTTCTAAAGCGGTAATTTCAATACAATATGAAAATGTATCAGCAATACAAAGTCATGCTGGAATGAAAGAGTCATTGGTAGTGTAAATAAAATTTCAATCAGACTGCATTTAAAGCAGTGTTAAGACAGTGACACAATCAAGTGGATGTCAACATAATCTCCTGGTTGTTGAGGTTTTGTATAATTGTTCTTAATATTTGAATATAAACAGGTCTTTTGCAACTCAGTAATGAATGAATTATATATAGTCAGGATTCAGAAGGCAGCTAAACAATGCAAATTTACTGTGTCCTGTGGCCTATATACTGTCCATATTCATCAGCCTGAAGGCTACATTGGACTCTGCTTCAAGTGAATTTAAATGTAGTCTCCCAGTTGCACATTCAAATGTCTCAAATCATTGCATGCTTCAGTGGAGTTGTATCAACACAGTACCTATTTTTCTTTAGCTGAAATCACTCAGAGAGAGTAATTAATCATTGTGCAAAACACTTTCGTTTACAAATAAAATATAATGTGAGACAATGTGATTGCATGAAAACTTTATGTGACCCAGGCTGCAGCATGCCATATTTTTCACCTGTAAACTTACACATGGCAGATCACAAAAAATATAAATAGCTTTGAAATTAGACAATGCTTAATTCAGGTTTCTGCTTAAATATACAACTATTAGCTACAGTTACTATTCAGATATAATCAGAGTATCTCAGTCCTTGTAAACAAGATAGAGGAGAAAATTAAGTAAAAAAAGACAAAAACAATTACCATCAAAATAAGAAAGTTAAAATATTATCCACTAAAAAGCACCACATAGAAGACAGTGTAATCAATAAAAAAAATTAATAGGAAGATTTTGGCTGTTAAAATTATTATAACCCATGTCTATAATACCAGTCATAGGCAGAATATTAAGAACAGTTGCTTGGACTGGAATAAAGGTTATCACTCACTTTCCAAGAACTCTGTCGATATAATCATAGAATGGTTTGGAATGGAAGAGACCTTTAAAGGTCATCTAGAACAAGTTCTCTGCAATGACATGGGATATCTTCAACTAGATCTGGTTGCTCAGAGCCTCATCTAAATTGACTTTGAAGGTTTCCAGGGATGGGGCATCTACAATCTCTCTGAGAAACTTCTGCCAGTGCTTCAGCACTCTCATTGTAAAACATTTTTTCATTACATCTAGTCTGATGCTATCCTCCTTTAGTTTAAAACCCTTTCCTGTCATCCTGTTCCTTGAGGCCCTGCTAAAAAAAATCTGTCTTCATCTTTCTTATAACCCAAATTTAAATACTGAAACGTTGCTATAAAGTCGCCCCAGAATTTTCTCTTTTCCAGGTTGAGCAACTCCGGCTCTCTCACCCTTTTCTCACAGGAGAAGTGTTCCAGCCCTCTGACTGTTTCTGTGGCCCTTCTCTGGACTCTGTCTAACAGGTAGGTCCGTGTCTTTCCTGCACTGGGCACAACAGAACCAGACGCAGCAATACATGTGGAGTATCACTAGAGCAGAGCAGAGGTGCAACCTACTGGCTGGCAGTGTCCCTCCACATTTCAGAGATCAGAGTTCCCGGTGAGAAAATATTAACACTTACCCATCTGCTAACATTTGTGTAATTGATGAAAATAGCGTAGAGGATTTTATGTAAGGGAGGATGGAAGAGGAGTAGGAATATTTGCCATTTTAGATTTTATTTTCCACATTTCTTAGCATGCCTGGAAGTAATCATTTATCTGTAAACTTGAATATTGATTCTGCATTTGTGATCATTCAGTTCTTCTTGAGAACATTTGTAATCATGTCACCTAAAACGTCCAATATCTTCCCATCAAGACCACTTCCTCTTCTATTGTGCAAGGATTATATTTTTCTGAACCTGGGTCTTGGTTTACTTAATAATTGGCTCCTAATTCCATGCAAATACAAGTTTTGTTTTCCTTCCTGCTTTCACAACCCTGCTTAAGTACATTCGTTTTACACTCAAAGATGATTCAGCAGATTATTGCCATTTAGTTACTTTCAAATGCTTCCTTTAAATGTCTTAAACATTGCAGTGACTGTTTCTTTCCAGTCTCTTATGTCTACAGATTAATCACATCTATTATACTGTACTGGACACTCATCTTCACTTCCATCTATTTCTTCTGGAAGAATCAGCCTTCTTGTGTATCCTAGTATAAATATATTGTTTACTTTTTTCAATCTTCTCTAAATACACATATTTTCCTGTATTAAAAATAGCTTTATATATGTTTTAATTAAATAATTTGCACTGGTGAATCTCTCTTTTCTAGTACTGCTTGAGTAATGGAAAGTGATACATAAATAAGAACAGTGACTGGCTCGCTGTTGTTTGTTACAATTGCTTCATTAGTGGGGTTTTTTTCCATTCCCTGGTTGAATTTTTACACCTCGACAATTCAAATGGGACATAAAGTACTAATTATTTTTCTTGTTACATCATTTTTTATATTGTTGCATTCAGGCATATCAGAATTATTACTGCATGACTCAGGGGAATGGTTCTTCACAAAGGCTGAAATAACACCATCAACCAAAACATTGCTTTCTAGCCTGTAAATGCTTATGTAAGTAGCAAATGAATTATTAAAAAATAAAGTTGATTAATGAAGGATTTTCACATGTGAAAGCTGTTTTTTATCCCTATTATTTGACATAAAAAACCTAATCAAGTCTACAGAATCATAATTGGGAGCTGCATAATAGATGCTATGCTAGCAAAGGGTCAGCTGAGTTTTCACTGAAGACAACTGCAATATTTTATTTGTTCTAACATGAATAGCCTTAGATGATAAAGACATTTCATTGCATGCTTGCATAATATGTTCCTTCATGCTGCAGGCTTGAAAGAAAAAGCTGTTTTTCTAGGAATGAGCTCATTCGCATACAAAAAATAAACTGTAGCTGATACACAAAATTCTTATTCTGCTTAGTATGTGACATACCCGTACTAGTCTAGTAAGTACTAGACTAACATTTCTGCTATATTTAATTTTCTTTTTAAAGTTCCCAGGAAAGTTTGTGAAGGTTAAAACTATGGAAGTAGAAGTGATTCCTTGCATGGGCTACTGTTGATGTAACATTTGTGCTATCCTTATGAGAGGTAAGCCTCAGCTTCTCTTTCTAATTCATTAACTTTTTGGTAAGATTAGACAGATATATATATAATTTTAGATAGAGAGATAGATATAAAAGATATAATCAATATATTAGGTATATGATAATGGCCAAAGTGATTTTTTTTTTAACACAGAGTTACTTTTGTCTGTATCTGATTCCTGGGACACAGGAATCCAGTTACACATCTGGGAACCATTGCCTCTGGCAGCAAATTTCACTTAATGATTAGAAAATAGTTGGCCAGTGCAAGACATTAAGTATAGCAGTGTCTGAATGACTTGTTACAGCTTAATTATGACTTCAGAAACACTGGCAGCTATTCAGCTACTTCTTAGAGGTCATATTATGTTGGTGTAGCTTCTGAAATGGTGAGCAGAACAAATTTTATCATTTAAAACATCCAGCATGATGTTACAAAATGTCTTATAGCCTTCTAAGCAGTAAGATATCTGGGCTGTTCTCAGACTAAAGCTTAAATTGAAGTTTTATGTTGTTATTGTCTCAAGGTAAAAGCAAGGATGAAAAAATTCAGTTTTCTTCTTATAATATGCAAGATGCTACAGTTAATTTCTGCAGAAACTTATATTCTAAATGAAAAAGCCTTCAAACATAATTTAGAAACAAAGAGAAAGGGGGTGCTGGGGTTAATGTCCCTGTCACTAAAAAATTAAATGGGTACTCATCTTTATGGTTGTGAATCACTTGAAAGATTTTTTTTTCCTTTTCTTTAATATATATTTAAACAGTAGTGCGTGCATGGATGAATACATATTTATAAAACTGGCTGGCACAACAGACCCAAAATGGCAGATGAACAATTCCCCTCTTTTTATTGGTATTCTGAGTTCTAAAGGAAGGCCTTAACTAAGGTCATTTACCATGTTCAGTATATAATATGGTACAATATGGCACAAACTGTGTGTGTTTGCGTGCATGTAAAGTTCTCCCCAGCTTAGGCTCTCTCCCAAAAATTCAGTGAACTGAACTTAGCAGCACAATGTTGGTTTTGGCCCACCAGTATTGAAGGGTTCACTTTTAAGTGAGGTATGAGAGCTGGGTGCCATTCTCTGAACTGAAAGGTCCTCAGGGGAGCACTTTCTGCAAGAATTTAAGCATAAGGATGAAAAATATTTTTATTTAAGTGAGGACAACATGAATTATGTGGTTAAAAAAAAAAAAAAAAAAAAAAAAAGAAGAAGCTGGTAGACAACACATGACATGGGAGCCTGTGGCTCTGAGGACAAGTTGTGGAGACTTGGCTGAATTTCAACCGTCCAGTACCTGATTTCCTGCAATGCTCCTCAGACATGATAATCACTTGTGTGATGTGTCTGTGTTCTTTATTCAAGGTATGTGAAATAATGGAAGGGCAGTACAGGCAGTTTCAGAAAAGAGTGCCATGAAGTTGATGGGTGTGCCACACCACAGGCCACGTATGCAAGGAGGGTGGAGAACACAAGGCCTCCTCAGCTATTGTTGGAGATTTCTGCCTGACAGAGAAAAAGACAAATCTGTTGCAAGCTTGTCCATGATGTCTACTGTGGAACTTCTTGGCTGGTGCTGTAGCTCTAACCTGAGGCCTCAACCAGGCTAGTTGGCATGGATCAAAAACCTCATGCTTTGCTAACCACTGAGCAGTGAGGACATCAGAAGTCTTGTGCACAAAATCATCGCTGGAGCCAATAATACTAGAAATGCTTCAAGCACTGGGAAGAAAAAAGGGACTACTTATGCAAATGTATTATTTACACACAAGAAATGGTGAAAAAAAAGTAATATAATCAACTATTTTTTGTTTAAATAATTACAAACTGTTGCAGTGTTACTGAGTGTCTCCCCGTAAGCAAGAGAGTTACAAGACATAGCCCTCCTGCATTCCAGGCCATCCATGGCTGTAAGTGCTGATTTGCACATTAAGGCAGGATTATACATATAATCATGGAAAAGAAGCATTGTATTTCCCTATTTTAACCATGCATTTTTAACTGTGTTGCCACTAGGAAACATCATAAGAATGTAACAAAGGACCCTGAAAACCCCTACGCACCACACCTCGCCATCCTCTTAAGGACATCAATGCCAGTGGCAATGCTAGGACAGCACACTGAATTTTAGTAAATAACTGGTAAGTACTTAAAATTACTTAGAAAGATTTCTTATCTTTGGGGTTTCTTTTCTACAGTGCAGGGAAAAAGTTAGATCTATTTCTAGTTAATATAAAAGATTTGCTCCTGAATATCCTATAGCTCTGTAAATTCAGAAGTCTGGTATTGATTTTTTGGAGATCATCTGCTGTAAATTATTCACGTGGAACAACTGACAGTAAATGTAATGAATAGGCACTTACAGAATTCTCAGAATACTTCTATAATGTAAAAGCAACTGAAAAGGGATCTATTTTAACACAGAGTTTAATTCAGTTAACAGAGAATAACCTGGCTGGGTCATAGCCAACATATATCATTTTCTCAGTCTGTAGTTATTAAGTCATTCTTATTACATCATTCAGGTAAAATATAAAAGCAAATTCTTGCTTTTTCAGTGAAAAGTAGCTCTTCCATCCTCTGGCAGCCAGAATTTGAACTATAATAAATCAATCTTTAATGCAATTCCATTGCTACAATCCAAACTACTTTAGAATTAACTTGGTCTTTAAAAGCCATTTTGTGAGGAGATCTTGCAGGTATCCTTATCTTTTTGCTTTAACCCAGCACTTTCCCAGAAGAATGCTCTAAGGCACTTTTTTTCTAACCAGAGCGGGGCTTGTGGGCTGACACCACTGCAAGGCTCATCAAGTATGGGTGATGGTAGCCACAGTGCAGAAGACAATGGTTTTCCAACACCTTTCCTTTCATCCTTCAAAGGCCATGTGCTTCTTCAGGACAATATTAATCTGAGAGCATCAAGAAGGGGAGCCACTGCAAGGTGATGAACAATCGGGGGCTTCTACATCCAGCTGGGCCTCTGTTTCAATTTAAAACTCTTAGGGCAGTTCATCTGAATCAGGAGGGAGAGGTTCTGGAGTTCTTAGGAGTTGGATTTTTTCATAGTAGGACACTGTGGTGTGTCCAGAGTGATGAAGGCATGAGGGGTGCAGCAGTGTGTGGTGGGACAGTCTATGCTGAGACCTGTGATGGGGAGAGAGTGGCAGCTTAGAAAAATGACATGGCATTGGCCATGCGGATCAGTGGTAGCATTCTTTACCTTGAGATGTATCTCTGGTGTTGGAAAACAGGATTTTTTTGCTACTGATAGCCTTAGCTGACCTGCATCAGCCACTGTTTAAAAACTAGAACAAACATTTATGTGCTGGGCATATGTCATGGCCTTGTCATATTTGCTTAGATAAAGTAGCCTTTTCTACTAAACATTACCTTGAATTGTAACCATTTACTTTATATAAGTATTTCTCTTGACATAAGACACACTGAGGTCACACAATGACCTGCAAAACAATGGAAGAGAGATGTGCCAGCCAAATGTTATGTGAAGGAATATGTGATTTCCTAGCAATCACATACACACATAAGAATCCAGGTCTGCTAGAAAATCTGAATCAGATTTGTGTCTCCAGGATGACTAAAATACCTGTTTTCATTCTTTCTCAGTCTGTGTCAAACAGAAGCATTTCTTTCATCTAAATATCATGTTTTCCTTGTCTAGCCTAGTAGCTTATGCACTCATATCTTACTTTTCTGCTGTGTTAGAGCCAAACTCACTCAATGTCTATAAATGCCTTACTGAATGCAAATGCATTCTTGAATCAAGATTGAACAGTGATAAAACTGATTCCATAAACATTGAACACAAAGTCCACCTCAGGTATTTAAAAAAGCATTATTACATCTTATTTTATATATAGTATGCTATTCCTGATAGTCAATGAATCCCCAGCTTTGATCATAGTTTAGCAGCTTTATCAGAATAACCACTACCTTCTTCCAGTCAAAATGCTAGATAAGATGGAGACTTTTCTTGGAGGAGATCCAGCCTTTTTCATTTATGTATGAAGCCATGGTTTTGTTGAACAGACTCCTCATAGGAGGATTGTGTCCAGAAGAAAACCAAGTCCACCAGTACAACAATTTTTTCTGACAGTTCGAGGTCTTTTGCTGACTCAGGTCATAATGTTTTAGCTATGCAAAACTCCCAAAAGAGACACAGTTTATTGTGCAGAGAGTACAATATTTTGTGTATGCTTATTGCCAGAGTAAATCAAATTCATTTGCATGGCAATCACTGGCAGGGCAAGGCCAATTTCAGGCAAAAGAAAAAAAAGAATACAAGCAACTCATGTAATTGGCAAGTATGACAAATGGAGACTAGTCAATCCTACATTTTTTCTGCCAGAACAATTTCTCTTTTAGAATGCTTATTCATACACAGTTAATATAAAATGTGTCATGGAATCGCTGAATTTGGAAGGGAGATTTTCTACTTCATCCTTCTGCTAAGAGCCAGGCCCAAATGCAGGTTGTTCAGTGCCATGTCCAGTCAGACATTTAACAGCTCTAAGGTTGTGATGAGATTCCACAACCAGCCTAGGCAACCTATTCCAGTGTTCAATCACCCTTATATATTGTGATAACTTAGGCGAGAGCCCATTATCTTCGTGCAGGAAAAGCCAATTCTTTATTCACATCACTTATTTCATACAGTTTTCACACACCTCGTGTGCTGGTATTTGGTAGCATTGCCTGGTAGTTCTCTTACGCCTCCATTTATTGGTCAGAAAGTGATTTGTGTGTAAGTGCTAAGATTCAGGTTGTTTACATTTTTCTTTTATGGGTTCTGATAGAACAGATCTTACTGTTTACACAGATGCACTTATTTTTCAACCCAAGAATAGGTTGTTGTGTTAATGAACCTTTCATACCAAGATTGTTTTCACATGGGAACTTGCAAATTACTTAACTACACTTAGAAGAGATGTCAGACTAGCTCTTAATTTAATAGAGCAGGCCTGATTTTATGAGGCCTTTTATGATTCTTTTACCTGTCACAACACTTACAGAAAGTAAGGGTTTTTTTCCTTTGTTTAAATAAAATTTCTTACATTTCAATGTGTGCCTCTCCTTGTTTCATGTGGACATCACTGAGAAGAATCTGGATCTGGTTCTTATACTCTCTGACCCTATTAGTCATTTTTACATATTGATAAGATCTCCCTGGACCTTCTCTTCTTCAGGCTAACCAGCCCTTGGTCTCAGCCTCTGCTATGAGAGATTCTCCAGTACCTTAATACATTTCACATATTATGCGAGGAAAATATTTTAAAAATAATATCTCATACATATTTACTCCTTTGGCAAATACAAAGCCGTCATAATTCATAGCAGGAAGTATTTATACTTTATAGCTGAGAGTAGTTTTTCCTTTGCTCTTAAGCATGTTTATCCAAATTCTGGCATAGCTATTTCCAGGAGAATTTTTACTTTTTTACAACTCTTGCCTCTGAACCTACTTAAGACCTTTTCTTTTTTACCACAAAAGTGGATTTTATTGTGCTCTGTTAAGCAAGTGGAGTTTCTCCTAGAAAGGTGCAGTCATACTTGCTTATTTTTCTGTTTTCTTCATGCACTGCAGGAAAAACAAACAGTGGGAAAAAGCAAAATATCTTTTCCTCTTAGAGCTCAAGCTTGTACCTGAAGCAATAGGTCTAGTCATCCTCAAAGACTTGGTCATTACTTGTTGAACTCATTGTTTTAGGCTGGTTTATTTTCAGAGAAAAATGAGTCCATTGCACAAGATCATTTGCCACTCATATGTTGCAAAACTATGTATACATAAAAAAGTACATATTTTCCTATTCCAGCCACCACTAAATCTCATTTTCTTTTAGGTCCATCAAATGATCACTGCTATTTAATCTAAACTCAGCTACTGGCTATTACTAAGCCATCAATGACTTATTTTTTAAGTACAAAGTTCTATAAAAAAGTGATGCCCAGTGATAGGAAATTCTTAATATTTTCACTGCATTGAAACAGTTTCTTGATTTAAATCTTACCTGAAAATCTTAGTGTGCTCTGCAACTTTTAATTGTTTAATATGGTGCATTGTGATGATATGTAGGGTTGATTATATAAAAATAACCAATCGTGTTCTATTTTTGACTGAAATTCTTTCCATAATTTAGCTTGCAGCACTGAGATGCAAAGGTAGGTAAATTTTGGGGGGGGGAGGGGTTGTCTGTTCAAGGCAGAACCACAAAGCTATTTAAACATCATTTTAGTCTTATTTTATGTTTGAAAATCAAAATAGTTTTTTCAAATGACAAAAAAAAAAGAACTTTTCACATTTTTACTGCGTTTGATGCAGAGGTTCCTTGACTATTGTGTTGAAAATGTTAAGGATCAGTATTTTGCTTAATGTGCTAAATATATAGCAAAATATTCTCCATATCCTAGGAAGATGTTATGATCTTTGTGGGACCTTATCTACATAAGGAAGGAGTAATGGAGAACCTAAGCTTTCTGGGGATTTTACCCTATCACTGTCATAATAACTATTAGGTTCAAATACTGTCTTTTTAAAATTTAAGAAGTGTCTTGGTTAATGCAATTTGAATATAAATTTCTTTGCTAGACAAGAGATTTTAGTCCCTTCAGCAGATACATCAACAAATGGACATTTTAGGCCAAATTCTGGCACATGAATCTGGAGATTACATTTGAATTGAGCTCCATTTGCGTATCTTGCACATTGATCATGACAATTAATTGTACCTCAAAACATCACACTGTTTGTCAAATTCTTATCAGCCTTTAGAACAAAGTAACCGTTTTGCAGAATTATAACTTTCTTTGATCAATACTGATATTTCCTCCCAATTCATCTGAAAATTTAAACTTTTAAAGTGCATAAAATTAAATTTTCATTTTGCAAAAGATACTACCTTGAGCCTGGCAGATTGTGACCAATTCACCCTGCTCAGTATTGCACAATTACTGAAGTTTACATCAATGAAGACATTGATGTTGTCATGCCTAGTTATGCATGTAACTGCTGTGATACACAGTTTTCTATGTATGAAACCCAAATTTCAATGGGGTTTAGCTCCCAATGAACAAATAACACATAGAAAAAAAATTCCTAGATGTAATCTTTATCTTCCAGATAACATTCAAGTGAGATTTTTGTGACCATGGTTACCAAGTCATTGTTCAGGGATTCATTTTGAGCACTGTGAATAAAGTTACTTTTTAACCTTACCCTTCAACACTTAAATTTCCTCTGTCAGACTTCAGTGACGAAACAGGTATGGTTACAAGTAAGACATGAAACCCAGCATTTAGTCTGATCTCACATCTAGGAAATTATCTGCTTGATGTAGAACTTCACAGCCAGGACTGTGGTTGTGCTCATGTAACTCCTAGTGGCTGATAGTGAAAATTAGTATCAATTTCAGTTTAATGCAATATATTTATATCTGTCATATTCCCCAGAAGAGGACATTTCATATATTTAGTCCATTATTATTATCTAAGTATGTAACAGACTTCAACCATGCTCAAAATACAGAGGAAATTTTACTGGCAGTATAGAATTTTTCTATTTTTGTTTTTAAATGAAAAGAATTGCATTTTTGAATCTACCTTTGTGTGATTTAGTATTAATGGAAACTTATTTATTATTTCTGGCACCATCTCCATTTTTTTTTAAAGCTAGGAATAAAAGCAGTATGTCAGTATACAGGCACAAATATATACTTTTATATGATAAATAAAATCAATCCCTCTTCCAACAACCTCAGCTTATTTTTTCTCTCCTACAAAACTTGCACAGTACTAACAACAAAAAGAAGAAAAACAAGACATCATTTTTAAAACTGGAGATGGTTGTAATTTTCCACACCAAATATTATAGTAGAAAGGAAGTACTTGTTCAGACCCTTACAGCTCATCCTATTTGCCAATATTTCACACGGAAGTGCTAACAGCCATGGAGGATCAACTCCTTGCTGAAATCCGCACACAATTTTTCTGATTTATTTTCATGGAAATACTATTCCAGAAACTTGCAAGTGGCTGAGCAGAAAGCTTTATAGAATATTAAGTTGTTCAGTAAATATGAAACAAAATATTACTTTTTATTAAATACTATTTGTTGTTGCAAACAGCCCAGGTGTGTAATAAACCATTGGGTGGTATTTAATATATGACCCTTATTAATAATATAACCATTGGTTTAATATAACCATTCTGTTACATTTATATCTGCTAACATCAGTTTTGGGAGAAGAGATGTTCAGTGTTGTCTTTGATGCTCATGCTATGTCAAATGTTCACACATTTGTCAACCACCATGTCCCCTTTATAGCTGTTACTTGTTCCAACTATTATATTTCCTTATTACTGTTAACTGTAATACTGTCATTACTACTGAAATATTCCTCCTTATAAGTTAGTTAAATGTAGGGAAGAATTAGAAACATTCATTTTTCATTGCAACACCCATCTAATTATTCTTAATATGATTTTTAATGTATAATGTCACTTATTGAAGAATAAATTTTAATATGAGCTATAATTATTGTAAGGATAAATTAATCTCTAAATTAGTATTATTTAAAACTACGATGTGATAGTAACTCACATATTACAAACATATATTTTGGTACAAAAGAATAGTGGTTTAAGTAAATATTTCATAATTCTGCTTAACACAACATTTAGCTTTAGTCAGAATGAATACTTAAAGATGTTCTCTGTTTCATTACGATATGGAACATAAATTCAAGATACTAGATTATGTATAGTGTAACATGATTAAATCTGTTTCTGCTTCTTTTTATTTCAGATGTTCTTGCCTCACTTTCTTGTTGATATTTTAATGAAATTTCCATGCTATAAATTTATGCAAAAATATCTCAAATCCAACTTTCCAGTTCAGGATACATATAGATATTTATTCAAATGGCACTTGGTTATAACTGCTCAGACTGGGGAGCAGGGAGAACATGTATAATTAATTTGCTTAGAAATGTCATAAAACTCAATGATGTATAATGAAATAGCACAGCAATAAATACATAAATATCACTTAATTCCATCATAAACTCTGATGTGATAGAAATAATGATGAATGGTAATATAGGATGAAGAATATTCTTTATAATAGAAAATTTATGGTATCCAATATGGCATGTTTCTTTAAGGCATGTATATGGATGGGTTCATATTCATCAACATTTAAATTCTGAAAGATCCACTGATAATTATCCTAAATTACTTTAGGATTACATTTTACTCTGGTGTAAACTTAAATGCATTATTGATAAATAGATATATACACGTTAGAACAAAACTTCTAATAATTTATTTTAAATTGTGTTCTTATTCAACACCACACAAACAAAAACAAGGCCTCAAAACTCTCCTCACACTTAAATACTTGTATTTTTTGTTAAATACTTTCCATTGAAAATGCTGAATCACGTAATACTGTCAAAAGAGCATGATTCTTTCTTGTAAAATATAATAAAACCTAGCAAGAGAAAAGAGCTTTAGACCAGGGAAATTAATAGTTCTTAAAATTGTACAAACAACTTTCATTGGGTAAACATTAATCTTTCCTCTTAAATATTTTTTCTTGCACATTTTGATCATACTGTGTAATCACAACTAAAATTATGATCAGTTATTAGAGAGTCTATAATAAATTATATTATATAGAATTTTACCCATGTGTTCCTTTGCATGGAGTTCTCTATATATCCTTGCTGTCTGTGGGATGAGTAGAGGAACTGACCTTTTGAGATATTTGTCATTTTCTTTTTCCTATGAATTTGTGTGAAACAAATAAAAAGTCTGTATGCCTTGTTACGTGTTCTGCCTGGACTTTCAGAATCGAAGTATAGGTTAGCTGAAGTGAAAATTATCATGAGGGATGCTCTCAACAGCCTTTTCTCAAATCCTGATGCAGTACTCATGTACAACATGACAATTACAGTGAAAAAGTGTCTGCTACATTTGCTATGCAAAGGCAACTGCAGAACTGTCACTGCAGATGCATACTAAAATGCATAATAAAAAGATACCCATGAGACTGTTATAAAATTATAAATTGGTATAATTTATCAGAGTTCATCTGCAATATGGAGATGCCAACAGATGCAGAATTGAAACTGCCAGCATTAGCACAATGTCTGTATTTTCATTCCTGACCCTCTCACACCTTTCAGCATCAAATAAGTGCATTAAATCCAATGCTCTCAATCTGTGTATTGAAAAGTTCACGGTTTTGAATCCTTAATTAAAATTCAGCTTTACTTCAGAAAGGCTTAAGATATGATTATCCTGAAATGTCAGAGAAATTGGTCCCACTTAAGAATAGTGAGAAGTGATATGCAGTTAGCAATTACAACAGCAGCACGATTTTCTAAATAATTGGAAGTCTGAAGTTATACTGACAATAGCTACCACCAAGAATGCACTAGAGGAAGTGAAGAAAGTGGTGAGATTCACATGATGAATTTTCAGTACAGAATCAGATAACCTGAAATGCCTATTTCCAGGTTAAAAGAATAAATGTAATACTTGAATAAAGCATTATTTTAAAATTAAAACTCACTACAGTATAGGCAGTACATGCAGTATAATGCACCTTTATTAAGATTGCCAACCATGTAAAGTTTTCCTATTCTATACACAGTTTCTTTAGCATAAAGAAATTTGCGGTTCATTGAACTTTCATATTATCTTTTGAATTTGAAGACCTCATATCACATACTTTTTTTCCCACTCATTGAATTAAAAAAATGAATTATTTTACTGCCACTAAACCCATGTTATTTTCAACCACTGAGTCTCAGTTAATTCTTACCAAAACTGAATTTGATAAAGAGTCATCTCTTACTGATTCAGTAACATGAGCAATAAAATTTTAAAAATTCTGCCACAAATTTTATAATTTGTCTACCTTTTACAAAAAAGTTAATTTGGTCCAGACAAATTCTGAAATTAGTATATTTTCATTCCATTTTTTGTGGATTTTTTTAAAACTCTTTAATGCTTTTTCCTCCTTGAACATTTTTATACTGCTTGATTTTTAAAATTTTAGTAATCAACTTCCATTGTTAATGATTAGCCCACCAGGTTTCAAATGTCTGTATAATACCGTTTTCCACACGTACAGTTCTTTTCCTTCTGTTTATTGACCTTCCCAGATCTCTATTTGGACTTTGTAAACTTTGCAGTTATTTCTTTTTGACTACATTCAACTATCTATGTTCAACTCTTCCATGAACAGTTTATGGAAGATATTGTGTTATTAATAAATATTCCTCTCTCATAATGATTTATCTATTGCAATGTGTCTTGTGACTTTTTTTTTCCCCTTTTCTTTTTGTCTTGGAAGTAGGGATGGCAATTGCATAGTGAGTGCAAATTTGTTCCCTTTAATTTTCAGGATCTTTGCAGTCATGGTAACCTGAAGGTGGATTTTCTCTAAAATGGCCAACATCCAGTCACTGTGTTGTATTTCTGAACACCTATCTATGGTTGAAGGTCTTGAAAATGTAATGTTATTTTATCTTCACAGTCATCTATCTATTATCACAGTTTATTCACGCCTTCCACTTATATTTTTGTTTGATTTTTTATGAAAAAAGAATATAAGAAAAATAACACTTGAAGACCTTTATTATTATAATTCCTTGGCCTCATAGTTTGGCATGTTTTTGATACTTTAGGAGGAAGCTGTCAAATCTATCATGATGGATGAATAGCAGATTCCACTCTGTTCACCTTTGGCTCTTACTCAGCCTCAAATAAACTCCTGCTGCTCTTTCCTCTTTCATCTAACTTGGTCTTATTTTCCCTGTTTCTCCAGCTGTAGCTGTCTCACATCATCCTGTTCTATACCTTTGCAATACTAGCTCTTATTTTCTTCCTCTACTTATTACTTTTATTTTTATATTTTACTTGCAAACTCATCATTTATACTACGTTTTATATCCAGCATCTAATCTTTTTCTGAGTATTCTTTTCCTCAGTTTTCTGGGTTTCTTGGAGACTTTCCCATTTCTCAGATATTAACTCCTTCCATTTATACAGCAGCTCAGTAGCCACCAGGTCTTGACCAAGTTACTCTATGGTGTTTCACTGGGGTATCATTCAAGATTATCATTCAAGAGAAAAGGTGACCTCTTATTTTGTCACCATTGGTGTCTCCCTCACTCTTCAGACTAACTGTAGCTCTGCATCGTTATCAATATATTTTCCTTAGTTTCAACTCTAAAAAAAAAAAAAAAAGTCTGGTTTTTTCTCTTAGATATCACAGGATACAGGATATAACATATGAGAAAAGATATGACAAGGGGAAAAAAAGATGCTGAGACAAGCAATGGACAAAATACCCAAGCAGAATCTGTGTCTGCCACGGCACTTGAATAAATAAGAACAGAAATAGGAGATTATCTGATGGAGTTTCATTGACACTTTCCTATTTTGGGTATAAACAAGATTCACCAGGAAAGTGGATGAAAAATTGTAATAAACTATTTTAAACTTAAATCAGATCATGATTTCCTCAACTGATTTGTATTCTCATCTAGCTTTGGTCAATTGACTTAATTGGATCTATGTTAATTTATGTTGTCTGAGAAATTTGTCTATTCCAGGTTATGGCATTAATTTAAATAGGGAACATATCATGTCAGATAGGGAAGCCAAGAATTTGAAATGCATGACAGGCTAGCCTGAAATATTTATTGTTGCCAGTGAGTAGTTATCACCACTTCCAAAATCACATGCAACAGATATTGAGTCTATTTTACTTTGCTTATGGAGAGTTCTTTTCGAGAAATTTTACCAAAACAAAAAAATACAATTGTAGTTTACACTAAAATTCAAAATTATTTGCATGAAAAGTTAGGAATATGCTATGATAGCATTCTGGGGAAAAAGCTTTATGGGTCTTTTTTGTGAGTTTGGAAAGGGGGTGATTGGTTGGTATTGAGTTTGTCTGTTTTCTGGTTTGGTTTGGTTTTCAGCTAGGAATCAAAAAGTCAATCAAAAATTCCACAATGCTTCACAGAATTTTCTCTTCCCCTGTATCTCTCATCACGATGATATATCCCTAACAGTAGCTTTGTGTTGCCCTTCATTTTGTACTAAATTTTGAGTTACATTCTTAGATAGACATAAGGTACTTAGAGAGATATCAATATCAATAATGTCAGTACATCAGTTTCCATTTAATAAGCCTAGCTGAATCTTCATTGTCTCAAAAAAAAAGTAAAAAAACCAAAACAAAACAAAAAAAAAAAACAAAAACAAATGCTAAAAAAAATATAAAAAAGAAAAAAGAAAAAAGAAAAAAAAAAAACACACCAAAAATCTGTCAAGCTTTTTTCACAATGTTCAGGTCAACTCTGCTTAAGCTACAGTGGAAAGGTAGATGTGCTGTGGTAAGAACTGATCTGGTGCTGGAGCTGGTCAGTCTCTCCAAGACTGAGACAGTAAGAAACACAGTGCAGAAACACCCACGTGGCTTTGCAAGTGCCAGCTTGTGTCTTACGTGTCTTGTGCTAAGCCAGCGCGATTGCTACTGAACTATGCTGATTCTGTTTTGTCTCTGTGCTTCTTGCCTTGGTGTGTCTATATTAGTAGTATCTATATTTTCAAAGGCATCAGAGGTTCAGGTTGTGGATACTCAAAAAAAACAGGAAAGACCAAAGCAGGGATTTGGAATCTCCCCAAAAGTGCAGAAACAGCACAAGAAAGTTCTGACATTGATTCAGCTTATTTCCCTGCAGCCAACAGAGGGACTTTGCTTCTATGCATTTGGAGTCAATATTATTCTGATGTTCATGGCTCCAGTTTCTGCATTAAATTAGACTTATGTTGTTCTTACATAAGAAAGGTGAAGAGCCAAGCTGATCAATCCTGCAAGGGAAGGAGAAGCTCTTTGTATCTCTCTGTCCTTACAACCTTTTATTTCCACCATCTTCCACCCAGCCTCAGTCTCCTACAGTTTAAGAAAAGAGTTAGCAATTATTAAGGGTTGTGTTCAACCTTTCAAAAGATATGTTTTTCTACTTCAAATTCTCTCTCAAAATACCTTGTTCAGGACTCTCGTTTCCTAACTGTTTGATATTTAGTCAAATTGTGGCCCTAAATGAGAAGATACAAGTAAACTCACGATAACTGCCAAAGAGATAGCAAAAGACTTTTAAAACATCTGTATTTATAATAACTTTGTTATATATTTTTGAATGGACTTCTACTTATTACCAAAAGACATTATAAAGTATATCTTAAAGCTGCCTCTTCATAAAATTAAAATATTAATTCCCTAAATAATTTAGAAAAAAAATTATTATTTTAAAAGTTTCTCTGTTAAGGGTAAGTAATGCCTGGAAGTGTCACAGGCTGCTTGTTAAATCAGAGGTGACAGAAATTCAGACAATGTTTTGGTTTTTTCTAGCAAATCTCTTCAATATATACTGGTAGATCAACCAGAATAATTCCCTTTCATAAAGAGATTTGCATATTTTTCTGCAGAGTGACTATAAAATAGACATAAATTTTCATGAACTAAGTGTTATTTCTAAATTAATATGTAGATGCTTCCTCATTTTTCTATATGTAGGCTGAAAAATGCATATCTCTTTTCAGAACAGGAAAAAGATGCAAGCAGGCAGCACATAGAGATTTGGTGTTTTACTAGTTTTGCATGAATGGGAGGAGTGTGATTTGTCAGAATGGATTGATTCAAAGCTATGCAAAAAATGCAAGGTTTGATCTCCCTAAGGGGCCTTTCTTTTGCTTTATTCACTGGTTTTTGCAGTACAAGCCAGAGAAAATTTGCAATGATATTTTTGATGATGTTTCATTGATGATGGTGCAATGATATTTTATGACATTGCACGATATTGGAATGTGATTGTTGGCAAAACTCTCATATCTCAGTTAGAAAAGGACTTACCCCATGCACTTTTTCCCCCTAGCTTGAAGTCTGAATCTAGTTCATCAAAAACATGTTTCTATTGCACCATACGGTCTCTAACTATGAATAATACTTTCCTGACAGGAGTAAAGGCAGACCTTCTGCGTGTAAGAGTGCAGAAAATAAAAGCCAAAGCTTTTAGTATACATTTGACTGTTCTTTCTAGTGATAGTTTCCATTCTCACAGTAATTCTATTAGTCAGAGCTCTAAACTTTTTGCTGGATGTATGATCATTAAAATGGTAAAAGCATGATCTTCCTACCAGTACTGATTTTGCCTCCAAATTTTCAATATGAACATTTTCTGCCACTGAAAGCACTCCAGCTGTGCTGCACAACAGGATAAATAACATATTTCTGTTTCTGCAAGAAGCTGCTTGCTTTGTGTTGTGACCTTTCTATCTTTTCCAGCTTTACATAATTTTCTATACAAACTGTTCACGGGCAAAATGCAAAATGAAAAAAAAAAAAAAATAGCCAAATAAAAAAGACATAAATGAAGATCAAATTAGGAGCAAGGTGCACCTGCAATTCATTTATTCATTTCACTTCAGTAGATGGGGACATCATCTATCCTTAATGAACTTCAGTTAGCAGCGAAATATAGGTGGAAACAATGCTCTGTTTTCAGGAACATTTTTCAGTCTTTTGGATTCCAGAGGAGACCTTCCTGAGTCTTCAGGCAATTTTTTTAATATTTAATCAAAATTGTTATTATTAACATCTAAAATTGCACCACAAACATTTCCATGAAATTAAGAATCACAGAATCACAAAATGTTTGAGGTTGAAAGAGACCTCTGGGAGTCAACTTGTCCTAAACCCTTAAATCCCCTATTCAAGCAGGCTCACTTGAAGAGGAGATGGTGGATCATGTCCAGATGGCTTTTGACTATCTCCAACATCAACATGCAATTCCAACTTTGGAATTGTTCTCAGCAGTATTATAGGAACACATTTGGAGATGGAGGAGAAAGATGTTGTTATTAAAATCACATAAATTGCATTTGTAGCTGTGCTTTTGTTGCCCACGCCTTAAAAGGGAAGCAGTGACAATATTTTAAAGTGGCATAATACAAGGGCTTTCATATCATCTGACTGGGCACCCAAACTAAAAAGCTAACTGAGTTATTTTCCTAGTGTTTTTCAATTCATTTGACATACTTACTGTGCTATGAAGGAACTTGCATATAGTCTTCCTTGGATTAACATCTAAAGGATCTTCCTCTCGCCAGTTGCTTGTAGAGGGAACCTAGGGAGCATAAACATCTACCTTAGCTTGGTAGTTATGACATCCCTCAGTCTAGCCCAGAGATACAATGTGAGAAAACAAAATACTGGGAATCATGTCTGCAGAGTCTCACCAGATTAGCTAAGAGACACATTGTTCACCTCTGTTCTGCTAACTCTTAATATTCAGAATTAAAATGATCTAAACTGCCTTGGGTAACATAAATAAAACAGAAAAAAAGTACAACTGTCATAGTATATATCTGAATGTGACAATCTGTGTTAATTTAAATGGTCTATGTTTCATGCTTCTATTAATAACCTATCTAAAATCCCTTATCACTAGAATAAACTCCATCAGAAACAACAGGAGCACTCTCAACTGCAAATGAAAGAAACATATTTTCATAAACTTTATAAACATACCTCGTGGTTATTTTACAAGTTATTTGAAGTAGCAAATCAACCTCTTTGTGGTTCTAAACATACTTAGGTATGAAAAGCAAAAAAGCTGTCAATGTACATGTCTTACATTTCTTAAATCTTAAGGTATCACAGTGATTGCACGAGCTTTTCCCTTTAACCTATATATATATATATATATATATAAAAGACCACAAACCAGATTTGTTTCCTTGTAAGTAGCTATTGTAGGTCTGCTGAGCTGTAATGGTTTAACCCCAGCCAGCAGCCAAGCCCCAGGGAGCCACTCGCTCACTGCCCTCACCAGTAGGAGCTGGGAGAGAATTGGAAGAGTAAAAGGTAGAGAATTTGTGGGTTGAGATTAAGACACAGAAGCAAAGCAAAACAAGAAATGAATTCACTGCTTCCCATGGGCAGGCAGGTGCTCGGCCATCCAGGAGAGGAGGACCTTGGCTCATCCTCCAGGAGAGCAGGGCCCCATCACACGTGACAGTGATTTGGAAAGACAATCACCATCACTCCATAGATCCTCTCCTTTCCCTTTCTCCCCCCCACTTTATGCCATGAGCATAATGTCACATGGTGTGGGAATATCCCTGTGGTCACTTTGGATCACCTGTCCTGGCTGTGTCTCCTCCCAGCCTCCCATGCACACCCACCTTTCTCACCAGCCTGGCCACATGAAAGGCAGAAAAGGCCTTGGCTCTGTGCAAGCCCTGCTCAGCAATAACAAGAACATCTCTATGCTATCAACTCTGTTCAGCACAAATCCAAAATACAGCCCCATACCAGCTACTGGGAAGAAAATTAACTTTAGTCTGGCCAAAACCAACCAGCACACTGAGCTCAGGATGTTTTAGGATGATAGGTTTGAATTAAACTTATCAAAATCACTTTGACCAACAATTCACAGTATGAAGGCATCTCCAGTTCAAAAAATCACATTGGAAAGGGTTGATGTTTTATGGGTAGATGAGAATAGGTTTGATACTTGAAGATACTGAGATTCATTGCTGGGTTTCTGCAGAAAGTAGAAAGACTCCACTTTTGTGTATTGCTGGTTTTGCTCAATAAAATTTACATTTTAATCTACAGGAGAGTTCATGTTGTTCACTCAGAGTGGCAGCAGGTACTCCAGAAAGTGTTCCATTTACCAGCACAGCTACCCTGGCATTATTTTCTTTTCATGTAATAAAATCTAGGGGTTTTGCCTTAAAGTAACAGAGTAATCATATTGAATTTTTTCTTCAATTTTGTATTGCAATGTGGTTAAATCAAACCTTGGACTGTTCCAGAGACACAGTCCTAAGCTGCTTCTGTAATTGTGTTTCTCATTTGTTCCTATGAAACAATGTTTTTGCATGGATATCAACAGACACCCTGAAAATGTGCACCCCTCTGCTCATCTTCACTATGACAAATGTGAGGCATGCTACGTGCCACTCTCTCTTCCCCTCCTCTTGCAAAAAAATCTATAGTGTAAATATTTTAAAGTCAATATTTTTACTTATATTTGTATGCACTTATGTATTTCTTTAAATATTACTTAATACATGTGTTTACATGCAGTAAAATATTTACATGTACATTTTACACCATGTAAATGTACAATGAGAGCTAATTTGTCAGCTTAAATTAAATGTAGCCTCTCTGACTTCCATAATCTTCTATTTTTTCTTGTTCCTTCCATTTGATTAAGTCTATGCTTTGCCCTTCACTACTTCAAACCTTCCTGAATTAGATCACTCACTTTTCTCTCTCTTTTTTTGGTCTTAACACTCACAAACTTTCATATCTACTTCTTAATACTCTCTTGTCACCCTGTGTGTAAAACAAATTGAATTCTACGTGGCAGAGCACAGTCAGGGCACAAACTCTAATACTATAATTTTTAAAAGGTCAGAACACGATTGCTAAATCTATGCTTGAACAGCTCAAAACTACTGTTCTCATTAACAGGATGATTTTCTGATCCAACTAAGAGAAAACATCAGTGAATCTTTGTAATCAAAGGTGCAGAATCATGAGGAGGAAAATGCAACAGAAACAGCAAAGTGTTGAAATGTGTTCTGGAACTGTATCAGTGTTTCAGTGTTCTGCTCTGACAGAACTGAATTTAGTACAAGTTTTGACACAGATTCGAAAAGGAAAAGTCCCCGACTCATTGTGAAAACTAATGTCTATTTTGTATATGTTTGCATGTGTTTTTGTGACAAGCCTATGAAAGCATATTACCTGCTACATATACGCTGCTGTCTGGCAGCGGCATGTATATATACACACATATACACACACACACATATATATATATACACACACACATATATATACATATATATATGCATATATATGTATATACACACATATACACACATATACATATATAAAAATATAAAAATATCTTGCCATGGCTTGTATCCATTACTTTGTTTGTAAATTTCAGTAAGTTTGTAGCTGAACAGGAGGAAAACACACTGGTTTAAAATCTTATACCTTATCCTAAAACCACAATATGACAGTTAGAAGGCAGACTATCTGTGGTTGAATTAGAGATGGCATGTGAATGCACTCAGTTATTAAGACATCAATTTTAAGGAGGTTTTATTTTAAATTCCTAAATTCTTCACCAAAATAAACTGGCTTCCTAACCCTGCAGCTTCAACAAAAAGAACTAAGCAAATTAAAACTGTGGTGTCTCTTTTTTGTCCTCAAGATTGGATATTTGATATACCTGTACTGCTAAGATGTAACAACACAGGCTAATGGCACCTGGTCTGTTAACTGCTTCCTGAAGCAGCATAGTTCACAGATTAAGGATTAAAGGTAAAGGTTTAATAGATGACTTTGGGGTATTGCATTTGAATGTCTGGTTTTGTTGGTTTTGTTTGTTCACTTTTGTGGTTAAGCTAGCATAAGGAAACTGGTAAAATATACTTCTATGTATCACGAAGAATTTAGAGTTCTTGCTATTGGGATTTTTCACTTCACATTCACTACTCTGGAATACTAAAACATGATTATGTACTAACAGTTAAACTATCTAAGCAGATGTTTAAATACATGCCATCAATTTTTTTCTTATCTGACTTAGATGATGGTTAGAATATTTGCTGAAACCAGAGGAAAAAATCTTATTTTTACATCTGATTTAGTTATGTGAGTGATGACCTCCTGACTACTAAATCAAGCATAGATCTCTCATTGACTGCAACAAAGACAGCATTTCATGTTGTTTATATCACTTCACTTTTTTTGAAAATTGTCTTTAATGCAATTTTAATCTTCACAGTTAATGTCAGAACTGAACTCCTTCTGTATAAGATGACAAAAAGTGTTTACTCCTCTGGAAACTTTCATCATGTGAGGCATATTAAATCCAGTGGTACCATTACATGATCATATACATAAAATTGCTTCCTAAACAGATGTGAATGAAAAGCAATAGAATATAAAATAGAATAGAAAATTCTGCAGGATCTCAAGCAGCTCACAGGGAGCTGCTGCATAAACCAGACACACAGGCAGGCACAGGCCTCAAAAACACCTTTTCATCTCTAACCCCTGCTGTGTCATCCTTCCTTAGACATTTCAAGTGCTCCATTCTGTCCTGTGCTATATCAAAAGCCTCTGTATCAGGCAAAAACATTTTATCAAGTATTTCAATATTCAGAAAAATTAAAACATGAGGTAGAGGTGAGGTAGAGCAGACACTGAGGAGCAGCTGGTGCCTAAGGCCCCATACAGGCAGAATCACTGCTGCTGTGCCAGCTCTTTCCTTTCAAGTTCTGCAGGGCTGGGCAGATCCTCAGCCTTGACATTTGTTTTCTTCTTCTGATCTACATCTCTTCCTGAATTCATATCTTTCATGCCTCCAGGCACTAACTAGGACATCTGACTGGTAAGGGGAAAAAAAATGTTAGCCAGATATGCTGACTCCCAACATAAGGTCATGAAATAGTGTTCCTTTGGAGCTGATTTTAAAATATCTTTTAAAAATCTTTGAAATATCTCACAGAGAAAGAAAAAAGGATGACATATGATTTCAAATAAGCACTATCATCTTCGTTTTGGATTTATTTTTTCTAAAGTTGCTTCTAAAAAACTTGAAAGAATTAAAAGTTGTTATTGTCAGTTTTAGGAAGAAAGGATACATACACAGAACAGTGTAATGGAAGTTCATCACCTATTCAATTGAAGCAGCTCAAAACTCTACTGCATTAGAGATGTTAAAAATGTCAATTTTAAGTAAAGTAACTTTTAAATATCAGGATTTTGTGTGTAATCCTTGTTTCTAGTTTGTATTGGCATCTTTGATAAGAAATAATGCTTTTAGTAAAGCATGTCTCCAAATATCATTATACCAACTAAAAAGGTAGAAGTGATGCAACTAAAACTGTATTTTGGTTTTAAGGAAAAACTTCTATTATGTTTAAATGTGGAGCACTACCAAAATTTGTCATACCTTTAAAAAAAGGTGAAGACTTTCTTGTCTTTAATGTCATGATTTCTATCAAACATGGTTTTTTTGAGGACAAGTACCTAATTTTCAGTTCCATTCCTGTACAACTTGAGGAGCAATATTGCAAGAACTAAAACCAGCATTTCCCACTTGGCCATAGGAGAGCTGGGAGCTGGGGGAGGGAGAGGAATAAAAATTGACTACTTTCTCCTTAATATAGGATTCAGAAAATAAAATTATATGTACAGTTGAGCTTGCTAAATGTTATTTATCAAATACATTATTAATTGAATCTTTGTCATTTTTCATTGACTAATTTATTCAATAAATACTGTCAACCAATTCTGCAACAGTCAAAATACTATTTGTCAAATAAATTATTTGATAAATAATGACATTATTCAAATCCCTTAGTCAACTGTATGCATTCATTTACTTCTTCATTTTTAGCTAGCCATGGAGTAAAGCTGCCTAAATACAAACTTATGATGCACATTAAATGCTAACGTACAGGACAGACAGTGCTTATTGTCCATCAGTCAATTCTTCTTAACAAAAATTGTTAAAGAACAAGTTGTAATTGTTTTTTTTCTCATCTCTTCTTAAATACTTTGTTTGTTTCCTCTGGTCCTTCTTTCCAGCTTATCATACAATTTTCTAGATGATAATGGTCTTTTTTGTATCATTTATATCCAGGAGGTGACTCAATACCTTTTTTGAGAAATGCTTTTCAATTGCAATCTTTGGATACCTCTAAAGATGTAATTACAATTTAAATAGTCAGATATGAGTTCATAAAAACAGAGTTCTGTGAATGTATATTATGCACTAGAAAATTATCTAAGCTCTGCTTCTGTCATTTCTGTGACTGAAAAACAAGGAATTCACAGTGCAGGAACAAATGAGACTATTTTGCCACTAGGAAAATATTACTATAGACAACTAGACAGAAATCTTACCCATGAGCAGGATGCTGAGCAAGTGGAACAAGAATCTTTATCAATAGTCATGTCTTCCTCCTTTTCTATATGCCCAGCAGAAGATAACTGGAACTACATTTGTAGAATTAGTGAGTATTCATAACTGCATCCAAATACAAAGAGAGTTAATTTCTAATACGTGCAATACTGCAGACTTATTAAACTCACAGGGGAAAAACATAAAGTTAAAACCCAAGGAAAATGCCTTCAATGCCCAGCAACACAAGAATAGGTTTATCAAACTAAGCATGGAAACTTTGGATGCCACTTAATAGTTTTGGCCTTTGTCAGTAAATGTCTCAGTTCTCTCTTCTTGAAAAGGGGCAGCCGTCAATGTTCCTATGTGTTTGGATTCTATACAATAAGACCCCAATATTCATAAAGCACTTATATCCATGAAAATCAACACAATACTTACTTTTCTGTTTTCTTTATAAAAAATACTTGTAGAAATTATAAATAACTTTTGCAAACATTGGCACAAATGGTAACCCTACTCCAACACCATAATCCACAGAAACATCAAGTCCCAAATTGTCCCTACTCAAAGGCCTGACTCTGAGTGACTAAGCTCTTGATAGAATTCGTCTCTTGATATTTAACCAGGTTGTTAATGATTCAGCTGTAGGTAGCAATGATCTCTGATGCTACAACTCACTTAGCAGCCATGATGTCACTTTTAAAGGATAAAAGTAACCGCATTAACTGAAAATATGGACATGTTTAAGGAAACTGCTTTGACAAATATGGTTTGACTACATGAGAGACTTAAGAGAACCTAGAAACCAAAGTAATCCCCAACAGTAGTATGATTTATTTACATGCTTTCTGATCATTGTTATGCTTAAGCAACATTTTGCGACTTCAGCAAAATAAAAAAAAATGCAATTTTGTTGTAAATTTGTTCTTTATGAGTCACTAATCTTTAGTTTAATGAAGAAACAACCTTAACACTTCTGAGCCTGGCTGGCTTGTTTCAGGTCCTGGGGATAACATGCCATCTGTCTTCTTTCCTGACAATTTTTTCCCCAGCATATGGGCCAGACAGAATTGATGCTTCAACCCCTTTGCTTCTCTGGGGCTAAATACTGTTCCAAAATGTAGGGTAAGGGGTAGCACACTGGTAAAGCTACAGCTAGGGAGAGATTGTGCTGAGGGACAGCTCTGAACCCCACTGTGAGGTGTGAGTTTATGCACAGCCTTGTACTCAAATGAGCTCCAGGAGGCCTTGTCTTCAAAAACCAGTCATGGTTAGTCTGAGCCATACAGCTGTATGCCTTGACATGTTCTCACTTCAGCATTCATACGCCTGGTTTTCCTATTTTACACAGCTTTTGATCTAAATAGGCAAGTTATCACACAAAAGGGAGAAAAAAATTACAAGATTCAGCAATTATACCAAGAAAAAAAATTACAAAGATGTGTGCTGCTTTCTTTGGTGGGAGTTTGCTGTTTCAGGTGTATGGTAAATGTAGGGTCTCACACTACATCGTTTGAAGGACCCTGCACTGAAATGTAAATGCCCAATTCTGCTGCCCTGCAATGACGAGAATCAGTGGCAATTGTCCTGACAAAAAAGATGTCTCCAGATTTACTTGTCAATAAACAAGGAGAGCAGGAATTGGAGCCAAGGGCAGTGATCATCTCATGAAGAGAGCCAAAGCCTGGGCATTTCCACAGCTGAAGAAAGGAGACAAGGCATATGCTGCCTCGTATGAACTAAATGTCACTTGTCTTCTAAAGGTGTTTTTACTGTAAGATTGCTAATACTTGTTTCCCCACAGCCCCCATAGGTACTATAAAAATTTAATTTCTACTCTAAATATTTAAATCCCAGTCAAACCTGTTAACATTTTGAAGGGTAAACAAAAAGGAGATGTGCAATTGTTCTGCACTCCTCTGGGTCCCAATGAAAGGCTGCATCAGCTCCAACTCTTTTTGGGGTATAGATATTTCTTAGTCATTTCAAACACAATATATTCTAGAATCATTTAATTTTCCAAGAAAAGTAATTTACAATAAATTACTGACCTTTTGGGTATTGTAGTGTTATTTCCTGCATGGTGGGTGTTTTGGGGTTTTATTGGGTTTTTTCCAATGAATTGAGACATCTATAAATCAGAGAGCACCATCTCCTCAAGAAGTTAGAATTTTACAAATATTTCCAGTATTTAAAGTAGCATCACTTAAATTATTGGCATTTGTGTTGTACATTATCCTATTTTTCTGTGGAGATTAAAATTCAGTATGCAAAGACTTTCCCAGGTAACAGGAAGCCAGAATTTACAAAGAGACATTACAATTACTGTATAATTGATCTTACAAGTGAATTCAGAAGGTCTCATGCATATAAAATTTTGATAATACAAAAATATGTGAACGTGTGATACTGATCATAGAAGCCTTATAGCCTAAGTAAAAATAATTATGATCAAAAATGGTAAACAATCAAAAAAAATCAATCTGAATGTTTATGTTAACAAGAAAATCACATCTATTTCCAAATTAACTATACCACAAATGTATGAACCTGTGAAACTTATAAGTGGTTTCTATAATTACCCTCTTACACAAAAAAAAGTAATTTGCCATAACAGATGGATAATGAAAACCTTCAGTCCTAATAATTTTCTGTTTTCCTTCTCTGAAAATCTGCATGGTTTATTATTTTTTCTTCATATAATTTGTTAGCTTTGTTAAAAAGCTAACAGCCTGAAAACATCATAGCTGAAGGCTATGAACATTGCTTTAAGTGCTTTTCTATTGATTTCAGACCACTCTCACTGAGTGCATCAGCATAATGTTAGTGCCATAGGCAGGCAATATGTGTTTGAATAAATTTTATCTACTTTCATACTTGAAACAATTTTTAATTAATGAGAAATCCAAGTAAATACTTTTTGAAACAAAATAACTCTGATCCCTCTTTAGGAGTTCCATTAATATATAATGCTCTTTAGAACCTGAAAATTGTTCTGGCTTATCGTTTCAATGAATAGGGGTTTGCTCATATCACTATAAAGAAAAATTCCTTCAGGCAAGTTTCCTGAGATTCCCTAACATATCAATCATTACAGAAAATAAAAACATACTTTAAACAACCTCAGCATGGTTATACCCATAGGCACAATTTGGCCAACAGAAATTTAATATCTGCGAAAACAAATATTTCTGCTCGCTATTTGCATGGAAGACAGCTGAAAAGAACCATATGTTTACTTAACTTATTTTTATAACTTTTGTTAATTGAATTTTAAAATTGACAGCATAACTGCATTTGATCTATTACAGAGAAATGAAAATCTCTTGCACCAATATTTAAAAAGTAGTGACTAAAAATCATGACATTTACATTAATTGCACTATTTTTGGTGTCTTTCGTGACAAAATACTGTTAGAAACTTACCTATTACCATAAAATCCTAGAGAGATGGTGGAAAGGTGGAAGCTGAGAGTGGTGTAGACTTGTTAGGGCAGCTTCAACTCCCCCTGTGGCCTCCTGGGGGATCAATAGGTTTATAATAATAATAATCCAGAACTGGCACTCAGTTGATCTGCTGGCCCTTCTTTGAACTGCCAAAAGTATTTGGCTTGGTCAGTGCACCAAAATTACTGAAAGGTTCTCTAGAGGACAAAAATGTGTACATTATCTCATCCAGTGGTGATATCTATCAATCCTATTTTTTTATCCAAAAAAAGTCAGCAAGGATCTGTAAATCTGTTGAACTGCAATTGATGACTTGTGTTGCTGATCCATGGAGAAAAGAGGAAATGGGGTAAATTCCAGCTCCCTTTGCTGT
Organism: Brachypodius melanocephalos; assembly: GCA_013398615.1. Lineage (NCBI taxonomy): Eukaryota > Metazoa > Chordata > Aves > Passeriformes > Pycnonotidae > Brachypodius > Brachypodius melanocephalos. The sequence continues at coordinate 18,994,562 of VZSR01003049.1, forward strand.
TCTCATACATTTCTGAAACTGCTTTTCTCCACATTGTGCTCTAGTTTGAGTCCATGGCCACCAAGGCTGCCAGACAAGCACCCACCTAACCCACTCACTCTCCACTCTCTGTGAGAGAGGGTTGAAAACAGACCGTGAAGGAGAGATCCTTGGTCAGGATAAAGGCAGGGAAAATGCTTACCATCTCTTGCTGTGGTCAGCACAGGCTCGACCTGGAGAAATTCAAATTAATTTTGTTGGTCTGTTGTGTCTTTCTCCTCATCTGACGTTGACCTTCATCACACTGGTTTTTGTTCTCTCCACCTCTCTCTTTGCAGTGTTTTATGCCCTTTCTTGAATATTCCTTCCAAAAAGTGCCCTGTGGTGGCTCCCTGTGGTTGGGATGGGCTGTGCCTGGCACATGGTAGTCCCTGGCCTTTTCTGTCAGAGGCTGCCCCTGCAGCTCCTCTGTCAGCTCCTGGGCACCTGCACCTGGCACGAGAATCTTACCTGAGCATTTCTGTGCCAGGTATTGAAATATGTGGATGTACAATGCTTCCAATTTGAAACTGAGCACGGTTTTGCTTTGGAAATGCAGCAAGATATACCTACCCCCTTTTTTTTCCTTTCTTTTCATAGAATGAATAAATCACCAATCAAAAAAAAAAAAAAAAAAAAAAAAAGAAGAAAAGCAAATTGTCTGGCAGATCCCAACTGGGTACTACATAAATCATTCATTTTCCACTCTTTTCTCCATCCATTCACAAGCTAATCCATCCCTGTGTTCATGTGTTTTTCTCCAGGAAAATGTAAAAGCTTTGATGGTTAATGTTAGAAGGCTATATGTATTTGAGATTGATAGCAGTGCATTGTTTTCTATGCAAGTTACATTATTTACAGAAATCTCTTCTTGGTGCAGTATTCAGTCAATGAAAGAATTATTCTTCCTTACCTTTGTGCTGGCACCTGAAATAAAGTAAATAATAAACACCAGTGAGTGAAATGTCACACCTGTCATACCAGGCCTTCATGCAAGGTCATCATTTGCTACAGTCTTTAGTATGCCAGACAACAGCATTTTATTTTTTTTTAATTTTTAAGTATTCTCTGGCAAAATAGAAAATAGCCTTTAAATACCTACATAAATTAAAAGACAGAAAAGGAGATTAAAAAAGAGGAAATATTTTGTATTAACAAGCTCTCCTGCTTCCAGCTCACTCCTAATGAAAATGATACACTGGAAAAGGAAACCTGGACATGGTTTGTGAAAGGTATAAAAGATAATGCAAGGACAAAGAAATACAAAAGAATGGTTAAAGAGTAGGCATTTACAAAGACTCAAAGTTTTTATCATACACAAAATAAAGGAGACACAGCAGAAATTTTAGAGTTTATCTCAGGTGCTATGTGCCTGAATCAGAAACTATTGTTTTAAAACAAAACAAAATGACCTAACCCTAAATCAACTGCGTAAAAAGTCCAAACTAGACTATAGTACATGGGTCAGAAAACTGATAATCAGGAATGATTTTCTGTAATATTCTCACTTGAATATGATTTGAGTTAGTAATGAAGAAAAGCTAATTTCATGGTTATTTAGTGGACTGTGAGACAGCTAGACAGAATCATTTCATATGTATTCAATTTGCAGTGGGCAGCATTGTAGTTAAGACCTGCAGACAGTATTTCCAATGTAGAAGTGTGGTTTGACCCCAGGACGGGGGAGAGAATTGGGAAAATAAAAGTGAAAAAACTCCTGGGTTGAGATAAAGACATTTTAATAGGGAAAGTAAAAGCCACACTCACATTAACAAAGCAAAACAAGGAATTCATTTACCGTTTCCAATGGTCAGGCAGATGTTCAGCCACCCCTGGGAAAGCAGGACTCCATCTCGCATGAGGGTTACTTGGGAATACAAATGTCATCATTTCAAATGTTCCTCCCTTCCTTCTTCAGCCCCCATTTCACATGCTGATCATGGGCCATGTGGTGTGGGATATCCCTTTGGTCAGTTGGGATCAGCTGTCCCAGCTGTGTCCTTTCCCAATTTCTTGTGCACCCTCAGCCTCCTCACTGGTGGGGTGAGGAGCAGAAAAGGCCTTGACTCCGTGTAAACATGGTTTACCAACAATTAAAATGTACCTGCATTATCAACACTGTTTCCAGCACAAATCCAAACCACAGCCCCACGCTGAGGCTGCTGCAAAGAGAATTAACCATCACCCAGCCAGCACCAGCACAAGCAGCTGAGGACTAAAGGGATAATCTGCTGCCCTGTAGTGCTAGCTCAGAGCAAGGCTGGCTGAAACAGCATCACAGAGATTTGAACTGTTCCTGAGTACCTTGCGTCATTTAGGGAGGCAGAAGCAGGGACAAGAATAAAGCAGTATTACTTATAAATAAAACAAAGTACTACAGTAAATCTTCTCACCAGTTCACTAGCTAAAATAATTTTGCATTAACCTATAATGACAGATGACTTTCTCTGATCTTGACAAGTTATTTTTGGTCTATTGAGGCAGTGTTCTATAGGAATTAAAGTATCACAAAAAAGAAAAAACTAATTATTTTTTGCAACCTTAATGTTTACAAAATTGTATTATTGTAAATATAAATTCATACATAAATTACAGTAAATTAGAAACTATTTTTCAAGGATTTTGTTTTATAATTTACTTAAATTTGTTATGTTTATATATTTGTAATTATTTGACCTATTTTAAGAAACAATTTTACCAGAAGATAAAGCATCCCTTTTCACTTGGGCAGCTGACCTTCTTGTTTCCTTTCAATCTTCAAGCTTGTATTTTTCCTTCTTACTTCATAAATAGAACACACAGGGCAGGAACAAAATAAAGACATTATATCCAAAATCCTGGTTTGAGAAAGACTTTTGATGTACAAGTATATTATTCTAAAAGGCAAATTTCAACTATGCAGGCATGAAGACTTGCAAGGATTTTAAAACTGAAAATTCTACAGCATAATCAAATTATTCCATGAAGGAGTTTGTAGGACTTTGTTGACACGGATGGACAATGAAATGCAAAGGAATGTGCAAAGAAAGATAAGCCAGCCAAATTACCATACCAGAGAAGGCATCTCAGATATGTTGCATAAAGAACAGAAACACAGATGTGTACACCCTAATTTCACAGAGTTAAATATTTCAAAGGAAAAGAGTGTAGAAAGATCTGAAGGTTAAGAGTTTTTGCCTATGACAATCATTCCCCAGGATTTCACTCAAGAGACTACAGAGAACAAGAGTGACATGCAAAATGTATCCTCAGAATTCTCTGTTATACATTTGGGGACTGCATTTTACCAAGGAATATTCACAGGAGATAAAATGAAACAAAAATACTGAAATTTATCTCGATATCTTCACCTGACTCTCTTAGCTTGTTCTAACTTGTCCCATAAAATCCAAGGAAACTGAAAATTCATTTATGCTCCTCTCTGCCCATGAACACACATACTTTGACTTTCAGATGTAGAAAGGAGATGAGACTGGAAGGAGTAATGCGAGAAAAAGCAAAGATGTTGGAGTTTTCCTAAAAGGCAGTAAGTGCTGAGTTGTGAAAATGTAAAGTGAAATAGGATTCATGACCTCTTCCTTTTCTCAAATATTTAAGTCATTGACATAGATTAGCAAGTGTTCCAAAATGTTGTGAAAAAAGATCTTAAAAATAAAACAAATGTATTGGTGGCTGAGAATTATCAGTGTTTTCCATCTATGAGAAACATGCAAAGGTATTGTTTTGTCTATCATATGTCTATCTTGATAAACCTTTTATATTTTCTCCATATTGAGACCAATACAAGTGTTGTATATGCATACACATTTATATCATAGCTTGCAGTTTAAGTGTTAAAATCAGAGAGTATGATGGCAGTCGAAACTCAGGCAGCTATCCAGAAATATTTTGAAGGCTATGTATTCTTTCATTTCATATACAATAAAGTCATAAAAAGGACAAAATACATTTCAATAGATCCTTTAAATACTTTGAAAAAGTCACAAGATCAGCTATTCATTTACCTCTGCTTCATTAAAAGATTTTCTGAAGCTACTTAATGAGTGGAAAAATGGGAGAGAGAAGAGATCAAGACTACAATATGAGACAGATATCAGTCACCAGGGTTATGAAGTGCATACAGATGTTAATGATTGCAATGTATTTGTGGAATGGTTACAGCTCATTTGTGCTAAGTTTAATATGAACAGCTTATTTCAGAATATAAATACATTTTAAGGGTGCATAGAATGACTAAGATTTATGTTGTTTAAATTTAGCTTGGTATTTTTCCAGATTTTTTAAATGGTTTTATTAATTAGGGAAGAAATTTATATATACACCACACGACACATGCACTCTCATACACACACAAACGCCATGTGTGCATACATGCAGATACATCCCACCATTATGGAAACAAAATGCATTCTGTATAGCAAAGAATTTTTTTATAAAACAGATACAATCCTACACTTCAGATTATAATGCAATTACATTTTTTAAAACATGCTAGGCAAATTATGGCAACAGTGTGAACTCCAGGCTTGGAGCTCTAGCAGTGGACCACACAGAGTACTGTAAGCTTGAGTAATATTTTTTCTGTCTGGCTAGTCCATAATATCAATAAAAAATTGATCTATCCATAAAAGAAGGTAATTTTTTTATGATTAGCAATACTGTGGAACTAATAGGAAATGAAATATTTTATTTGCAACCTTTTAAGACAGAATAGTATCCACACCCTGTTTCTGTACTCTCGTCTCACCTACCTGCTCAAAAGAAAGCACCTCTTTGGAGTCAGAACTGTGCTTTCTGATTGGAATGGGAAGTTTTGCTAACCCTATGCCAACCATCTTACACCATTGGCTTTCCTAGTGTTCACTCAGTTTTACATGTCCAAATAGTGCCATTACTCTGAGAAAAAAAGATTTAGAAAAGCAATTTGAAAAATGGAAAGAGGTGATAAATGCTCCTTGAACATCTATTATCTTGAATTTTTTTATTTGGGTAATTAAATCTCTCTTTTCAATGACTACTGAATTCCAGCTGTGGCGGATTCCTTAGATTCTCATATATAGATGTATCTGTTGTATAAATTTGCTGACACCCTGTAACTCAGAGTAGTCAGGGAGAACAAACAGATAAGTAAATAAAGAAGTAAAACCTCCCTTTATTAGAAATTACTGTTTCCTTCATTCATCTTTAAACATATTACTAGGTGCATAGACCTATCTAGAAGAAAACTTCTAGGAAGTTGAGGTTTTTACTCTTCACCTCAGAAGGTGCTAGTTTCGTTGGCTTCTGTTTTTTAATCTGTTTTTTTTCATGGCATGAGCCATGAAAGCAAGCACATCAGAGTACATTCCATCCTGGAATTAGTCTTTTAAAAACTGAAGGACCAGAAAGTTGTGGATTTTCTGCTGAATTAAATCCATTAGAGGATTTCATTTGATTAATTACAAATTAGTAATCCCCTCTAATCAATTCATAATATATTTTTCTACATATACTAAGGCACATTTAAATATTAATTATTGGTAATACAAAAAACGTACATACATTAAATTAAAAGCCTACTGGGACTTGTCTATTTTCCAAAGAAAGTTTGACAGAAAAAGAAAGCAAAATACAATGAGAAGTCAGAATGCCAAGTAGCAACAAGTTTTACATACCTGCAACATATTTCACTGCAAAGGTCTGTGTACAACAGCAAACAGTGAAATTATCTTCACTGCATGTAACACAGCTGCATCACAATCATAATTCTTCAGGTAATACACCTACAGCAAAAAAGTAGCTCATGGTTTCACTACATCAGAAACTGTCTCAACATCAGTCAATAGGAGCTGGACATAAGCAGTTATACTTAATATTGAAAGGAAAGAAGATCAACAAATGAAAGAAAGAATATTTTTATATTTAGGCAATTATGATGTCAAATAGACAGCAGAAAATGTGGTGGAATTAGGAGGAAATAGTAAGGAAAAGACACCCCATAACTTAAGTGGAAATTGCAAATTAATGAGAAATTTTTGCATAGATTTTCAATAAGGTAGTTCTTGCTGGTTGACATTCTCATTGAATCGAGTCCAGTGCATGTTTTGGGATACTTGTTGTTCCTTAAGAAAATCAAAATTTTACCATTTCAACAAATACAAAACTTAAGGTCTTTCAAGAAAATAAATGAAGGAAGAAAGAAACATTACCTTACAGTCATTTTAGCAGCAACGTTCCACAGCAACCATTTCCTGATGTAGTGGCAAAAATGCCACAGAAATATGAGCTCATTGAGCTCATTTTGCTGCTTGGCACGATAGGAAGATTTTGTTTCCTTTAGCATCTGAACATATAAAGAGAATGCCATGTTAGTCTTACTCTAGTTTAAAAGATAAAAGTTTATTTTGTTAGGTATTATTTCAAGGATGACTGTCTAGTGAGTGAGCAAAGTCAGTCTAATATCACCTTAAGAACTCTGTCATTAAAAATGCTCAAGTTCTTCAATGGATACCGAAAAGTATCTCTTTAACTTTGACAAGAGGGAAAAGAACAGATGTGGAAAGTAGAAGGTACATGGGATCCAAAAGGAGTAAGTCCTGGTATGTGTGTTTCTCCCCAGCTGTAGTGGAGACTGCTCCTCAGCTGCCATCTTCAGCACCCAACAAACCACTGAGGATGAGACAGTTTCTGATGTAGTGAAACTGTGAGCTGCTTTTTGTTCTAGGCTCAGAGTTCAGCCCAAACCTTGTAAATACAGAAGGAAGTCATCATGAATTGTATCTCTTTATTCTGTGAGAAATGAAAATGAGAAAAACAGTAAAAGCGTGTGTGTAAGTTAATGAAAAAACACTCACTGGAATTTTTCTGGAAAGCCAGATAAAGAGAAATACCAGGAAATATTTGTGGTTGTTATAGTTGTTATCAATTCACCAGCCAAGAAATAGCATATTTACTATGACCTTTTCATAAATGAGATGTAAAATTAGGATCCTGAGATGAAGTACAAAATATTGTAAGATTCAGACTCAGAAAGACGTGTATAGTCCTACCTTAATTGAAGTAAAGAAGGAGAAAACAGTGCACACTTAATTACAGCCTCATCAAAGGATGTAGAAATAGATCCTGGTATGGGAAAGCAAATATTCTGTGATCTTCACCAAAGAATCTGACTCTTATGACACATTTCCCAGGGCAAAAGTGCAGTAGAAAGTTTGCAGCTGAATGTTTGACATGTGAGGGAACAGTCACTATGATTTTGATCTTGTTTCCTCCCTAGAAGGCCCCTCAGAGAAGAAAACAGTTCAGGATACGGTCAGCATACATATTTGCAAGCAGAGAGATTTGAATTTCTTTAGTGAGCACCAAGTGAGCTGGGCATAAACTCGTTATGGCCTGGTAAGCAGAGCAAAATTACTCTGTATTGAAACAATCCAAAAATTCAGACTTTTGAGCCAAGGAATACTGGAATGCTGTTTTATTTTGCATATTAAGTAAGACACTTTTCTCACCATATAAGATACAAAAAGCATGTTTCCTGTCATGTCTTTAGTGTCTGTTTTGCCTTTTAAAATCCAGTGACCCTATTACTGCTGTGATAACATAACATTGTGTGTTACTACCTTGTGCTGGCTGCTGAGATCTAGTGAGTTGGACTAGCAAAATTCTGTTTCTGAGTAGGAGTGATAGGATGTGAGTTTGGGGAGATGAGGAAGAACACGACAGTCTGAGTAGAACAATTAATGCTGTGCCATATACGCTATTAATTTTTATATAAAATTCCCATGTTGGACAAGGTAGGGAGTTGTAACTGGAGATACTATACAAAAAACTTTGGTCATGGTATAATTAAAACACCTACGAGGAAGAATTAAGGGAACCAACATTTACACTATAACTTTAGGTTACAAAGCAAAACCACTGAAAGGAAGAGAGTACATCCTTAAAGACAACATTTTTAACTCTAGGTTTAGAACTAAAAGATCAAAAAGATTGATAACTTGCCTACTAGTTTCATTTTCAAAATAATTTTTATATCAGGAAAGCAAAAAAGATTTTCCAATGAGCATATTTTTGTCCTACTAAACTAAATTCTGGGTGTTTTCAGCAAGGCCTGGGACCTAGATAAAACCAGTATCTAGAAATCAAATTGAAAACTTAATTAATGAGAGTTATGCTGATAAATTGAAATAAAAATGGATTGTATAGTTCACAGAAGCATAAGGTTAGAAACATTTAGAGCACTGCACAGTTTATATTTTGAAACATGCTCAAGCTATTTTAAACAAAAAAATTTAATGATCAAACAGCTAGGTCTAAATCAGGAAAAAAAAAAGTTTTTAATTTTATAATTTTCATGATCCAAAATCAAAATGCAAGTATTTAGCAACATAAATTGTATGTATCATCAGTTATGGTTGAACATCATCAAATGAAGAAATATTCTTTCTTGTCACATTATAATATAAAATGTCAACATAGATGAATTTTACAAACGTGTACATACCTGAAATTTTCTGGTAGATCTATGCCAATAATAATACAGAGTGTTTTCCACTCTGCACATAAATCCTTTTATCAGTATTGTAAGCTGTTACCGATTGGCAAGAACTGTTGAGGCTTGTCCTAGCATTAGTGTAGAGCCCCAATGTATGAGAGAAGAGGCTTTTAGATTTGTTACTGTGGAACTACAGGCTCTGTGATTAAACCACTGTATTTTTTTTTTTAATAATGTGAATCATTGGAAGGGCATTTTAGGACTAAGGATTGACTCCCAGGCATCTGCATTCATGTTATGCACACTTCCAGTGCTGAAACAGGAAAGAATATAACATTTTCCCATCCAGAGAGGTTGGCTGAGGTTGTCCAGATCAGGACTCTATTGCCTACTCTTTATATTTTCTGCTCTGAAATTCTAAAAACCCACTTTTTCAAATAGTAAATGAAAAACTCACAGGATGTTTTCAAGAAGATCTAACATGTCCATTTCCGTCTTAGTTGCACAAAGCCTGTGAACACTGACAGGAGAAAACCTTCAGGATAAGAAAGCAGCTCCCTCCTCTCTCTTTCCCAGTGGAAAAGTTGTTTAGTTTCCTGTGTGTTATAAACTCCCATGTCCTTCTGTACATGTATTTCTGAAAAGGCAGAGAATAATAACTGATGCTTTAATGTGACAATTACACAGCAACACAAAAATGGCAGCACATCAATAAACATAGCACAGGAATTCTGTGTTTACCCCGAGATGTTATCATCTTGTAAATTTAATTTAGTTCCACATTACACTGGAGAAAACATATTCATAGCATTTTTATCTGTTTTGCATTAAAGGTAAATCTTAATCTATTACATATTCTTTATATAAAAATAGACTAAACAAGGGTTATTTAGGTAGAAAGTAACAAATGTTAAGACATGAAAGATTTACATTTCCTTGGACAATTGTAATTCCTTTTTCATTATGCTTGTGTAATATGATGATCTTCACCAGGTAGGAAACCAAAACCCTTAATTTGTTCCTGTTGTTAAACTATTACAATATTTTCATGTTGCCAGGCTCTTCCTTTAACACCAACAGGATATTTATCAAGAAAATGTGCCCTTCTTGGGATATTAGATGTGTGATCATTAAGAGGTACAGACAGTTATTTGAAAATTAACACTGCAATGTCATATATTTTCAGGAGTTTTATTCTTTCTTTGCAAAGAGGAAACTGAGGGAAATGGTGTGTGTTAAATTACAGCCTGCCAGCATGAGTATCATTGAGAGAATTTACTTGGGAGATACCAAGATGACATTTCTTCTCCTGTAAACTCTAGTGGAAAGCTATCAGATTCTGGTCTGTTCCTGTGCACAATGCACTTGTGCTGCTGCTACACTGTTCTGACCGATATGGGGATTATAATATATTCTTAGGCGTGTACTCTTAGCTTTGTAATTTATACGTATTTTGGAAGAGCTCTGAACATTTATTATGCCCATAACCTAACCTCCCTAAGCGTTCATCACCTGAGGGGAATAAAGGGTCTGTGTAAAAGCAACAGAAGGAGCCTCTTTGTAAACCTAGAGTTTCAGCTGTAACATCAAATTGAGTAAGCCATTTATCTTCTCTCTTTTCCATAGCTTCTAGACTTTATGAGTTACTCATTTAATCTTCTTTTAGTTTATCATTTATATTTCCCCTTACAGGCATTATATCTTCTTGATGCTTGAATTTTTAAATGTCATATAACAGCTTCCTCCTCAAAAATGTTTTTCAAAATCTATACAGGCAAATAAGGCTGAGATTCTTCAGATCAGAAACATCTTGTAATTGCATTGGGTTCTGAGTGTGTCTTTATGCTTGATTTTCTGAGGCACATAGTGTCATGACATCTGTAAATATAATGGAAATTGTAGCAGTATGGCACTTGGAGAAATCAGAGGAAACTCTCTGTCACTCACCCTTATTGCAGTGAGCCTTAACCAGAACCCCTTCAGATAACTCCCTTATCTCAAGATAATAATGTGGTAATGAACACTTAGCTTGTTATCTTGAGATCAAGGTTTTATCAGGGTTCTCTGGATCCCTGTTTATCACCTGGTTTCCTGATGAAAATTAAGGTGTCATTTCCAAAACTGATTTAAAATTCATACTATGGGAAAGAGGCTGTAGGCACTAACATACTAACATTCCAGAACATTTCATTCCTTTCTGGTACAGCCTTCTAGATCACAATCAGGATAACTTGCACATGACTCTCTAATTAGATATCGTCAGCTTAACATTGGTAGTTGCAATATTGAATACTGCTTGTTTTAGATTTAAATTTTATTTGTTGTTGGTTTCCTTTTAGTTTTTGTTTGGTTTTGTTGTTTGGTTTTTATTTTTTAATTTTGTGGGGTTTATCTCCCTGCACACTGTAGCCAGCCCTGGCTACCTCAGCAAGATGTTTGCCCAAGCAGGACATGCCACCTCTCAATGCTGTTGGTGCCCAGTGATGATGTTTGAGTGGAAAGTAAGGCACCAGCAATGGAAACTGCTTTCAGCCATTTCCTCTGTCAAATTAGATAGCTTCAAAAGAACTTAAAAAATCTTGCCATTCTACTGCTAAGCATTAGAAAAATTTAGTTGTGGGGAGCTGCTGACAGATCAGAATTGTACTTACCGTATGGAAGCTGCTATTCTTATAACTTGCTCAAAATTTATGGGGGTAATTTGTACATAAGTCATCTCTTTCTGATTTGGTGACTCTTCATTTAGAAAGATCCATTCTGCAAGCAGAAGACAGATCTTTGCTTTTGAAATTCAACAATCTTCTTTGTGCTCAGCTTCAGGGAGGTCACCAAGTGATGCCAGGTACTTGGGCACCACTCCTGGCTGTTTCTGAGGCCCAGAACAGTCCTGATGAATACAAAGGGAAAAAAAAAAGTAAAAAATTACCACCATTGAAAAGAAATAAATGATAGCTAAACACAAAGGGATCAAAGAAAAAAAAATTGTGTCTGCCTATGAATCACACAATAGCACAAAACACTTTACACCATTCTTTCCAGCTGTAGGTCTGAAAAGCCTCAAAATTCAGAGCTCTTCAGCAGTTGCCTCAGGCATACAAAAAGGCTAAAGTAGAATTAACTGAAATTTATGTAGCATTTTAATGAAAAGTGTTAGTCTTGGGAAAAGCATGAGACTTTAGTTTTATTTTTATGTTTCCTAGTTTAATGATAAAGCAGGAAAAATAAATATTTATCTTTTTTTTGTTAAGCCCTTTTTATCTAAGCCATTTGTTCACTGTGACAGTAAAAGAATGTAAAATATTGAAAGCAAATTATTTTAAAGTTCCCATATATAACTCACAAGTACCAAAATTCAAGAGAGATTAAGGGGTTTTTTTTTTATTTTCATGTGATTCTTTGCCTCTACTTCCTTGATTAATGACTTTAAAATGCATTTCTTTCTGTAAGGCAAGCTTTTAAAAATTCAGAGGTTTACAAGCTGCAGAGGAATACATAGGAAAGATAAATGGATAATGAATATTACAATGGAATATTATGTTACATGTATTGTAACTGTCTGTGCTACAATATAGGTAAAAAATGTTACTTGTTTATTAATACATTTTCAAAGTTAATTACTAACTTTCCTGAAGCATGACAAAATATATGTGACTAAGGTCTTTTTTCCTGTGACAAAGTTGTGTGAAAAACATCAGTACATAGATGTTCAAGAAACTGAACTTCTAAGTTCAGCCATGCAAAATTTCTAAGAGTTTCCAGAAAAAAAAAAAAAAAAAGTATACCACAACTTGTACCAGCAATACCTTATGTTTTTTGTACAGGCTTTGAATATTTTACTGATGAGTAAGACCAGGCAAGATTTTGTTGTGGTTCTTTTCCTGTCATGCAAAATACTTTTTATGAAAGTAAATTGAAAATTTACCAGAAAATAGAAAATTACCAGAATTGAAAACTTGGTGCATTTTCTAGTCTCTAGGGATATCTTGCTGCTTGATTTGATTCCTGGATTTCTGGAGTGAATGAATAAGAAATTACATAAGAATTTGACATCACAATAAAACAATTTGATGCCCCCAACATCCTTTTAAATTATAGTGAATGTACTATCCAGATGTGTGCCATGATCAGGGGTAGTTCAGACACAGTAGATTCACAGTATCTGTGTCTCACCACATGCATGCACATAATTCTATCCTGGAAATAAAAATGCCAACCATTTTATTTAAGGAGAGCCACTCTGTAAAAGATCCACCTGTCCAGCCCTTGAGCTTTTTGTGCCAGAGAGTAGTTTCCTGTAGAAACTGTTTTTCCATTGCTTTTGGGGTTGATATGTTTTTACAGAAAAATATGGAATAATTTCTCACAGTAAGGACTGTAAAATACAAGATTGGAAAAATTATTATAAGTGTTTATTTTACTTGATTTTTAGTAATTTCCCCTAATCTCTTTTTTTTTTTTTTAATGCTTTGCCTTAAAGTCTCACAATAGTTGTTTCCTGGAACCACAAGTTTAATCCTCAAACTGTTAAAATAATGGATACATCAGAGAAAAGTGTTACTTGCCTCAACAGCATAAATGCAAACATTTATTTTGATCTGATTAGTACAAGTCAAAAGAGTGCAAATTATATTACTTGCTCTTGTTAAAGAAAGCTCTTCACATTTGGACGCACAGATGTGCTGTCAACAACAACATGAGGATTTAAGCTCATTGGAACTGAGATCTTGCCGCTCTGTAATCAACCAGCTGAATCTTACTTACTGAGGTGTATTCCAGAAACAAACTTTCTTTAGACAGCTAGTACTTCTTCCAAAGCAATCTTGAATTTTTATGGGCGATGCATATTTCTGTCTCTAAGGATTTGTTAATATTGTTCTGGGTTTTTTTTTTTTTTTTTAAATTAAAAATTCATGCAGTTCATGGTATCTTGTATATAATCCTTTTTTTCCATTTTGAGATTCAAATTCACAAATGGAAATGTGTTCTTTTGTTTGTGAAGTAAATTCTCTGGAGGCAAACTAGTTGTATTTTCCTTCTGCAGCACAGAACAGGGACAAGGATAATAGATGTATCAGCAGAGGCAAAGTAAAGTGGAGCAGCCCCTCTTCTGTAAATGGATGTGGAGCAATGCTCTCACCCATGTGCCTAGTAGAGAAGTCATCAGTGCAGCTGTTTCCTTTCCCATTTCAGCATCTCACTTGAGAAAAGCAAAGGAGAGCTGCCATAGCAAGGAGGGAAAAACATTTCTTCTTCTTTTGCATGCCATAAGACATAAAGCCATATGGCCTGCCTCATTTTATACCCTTTTAAGGCCTATCCTTATATAAAGGAAAAAAAAAAAAAGTGTGTACTTACACTTAATCCGACACAAATATGCACCCCGTAGTCCAAAAGATTCTAAAGATATTAGGTTCCATCAGCATCTGTGCACCAGCAACAAAGTGCTTCAAGAACATCAGAATCAATAAGATATTAAGTGATGAGTGTCTGACTATTGCCCAAATTGGCATAATTATACTAGGATATAAAAACAAATTGTCATTTAGGTAATCTTCCTCTCTGCTCACTACCACTTTACCCTGAATGCAAAGATACCATTAAGTGTTGGGCACTCTAACTGAGGAAAAAAAATGTGATTTTGATAGGCAATGACCAGATGAGAAAAAAATTTAAAAATATATATAAATTGGTAGAAAATACTGGGGAAAGGGTTTTATTAAGCCTGGAGGAAAAAACCCAACAAACCAAAGAGATAAACGAACAAACCAACTCCCCCCACACACACCTTTTAAGAGATGCTCTAATTTTCAAATCTATAAAAATACTATTTTAAACCACAATTGCTTCTTTTCCTGATAGCCCTCAAAGACAGGGACATATATTGGGTGTCAAAAAAACCTGTGGGATTGTAGAGGAACCATAGGGAAGCACTTTCTAAGAAGCACAAGGATAGATTCCCAGAGGAGCCTAAGCATTAGAGAGCAATATACTTGTCAGGAGTCTCTCACTCCATGTGTCTGTCTATCTATCTTCTGTCTGTCTACTGGAAGACAGTATCAAAGAGAAAATGAGTAAAGCTCTTTTCTTCCTTCTGACTGAGATTTTTCCATTTTAACTCTCTTTTATATGGAGAAGCATTTTTCAGTCCCTGCTGTCCCTGCCTATCAAAGGAAAAACAGGCAACAGCTGGCTGATCAAAAGTCAGTATGACAATCAGAACAGAGGGGCAATCAACAGAGCTACAACAGAGCAAAGCCAGAGTAAGATGAACCCCACATTCTGAATCTTCACTGTTCTAACCATAAAACAGTAGAATTTTACCCAAGGCTTTCTTTCAGATCAAATGAAAATATGAGACAATGAAAAATCTTTCATAAGCTCAGCCCTTACCTAGGGAGTTTATGCAACTGCCACAGAAACAGAAGAAAACATGAGCTTTATAAAACCTAACTTTAAGATTTAAGAAATGTTACTTTGATTTCTTATTCCCACATTGCAACTGTTCACAAAAAAAAAAAAAAAAAATCAGAATACTTCCACACAATGGCCATATCTTTAGATAGACCAGACTAATGTTCCTTCAGTGGTTTGATGTACATACCTTGATCTACAGCAGATGGAAATCTAGTCTTTTTGTTTTTACACCTTCGTTGTAAGTAGATGCCCTAGTAATAAATTTTCTGAGTTGAATCAGATAGAAAGTAATAACTTTTTTTCTATTTCAGACTCCTATTTTACATTTGTTTTTCTGTAATCTTGCTATACAATATAACTTGGATATAGTGTAACATGTGGTTATATTTCAACAGAAGAAATGAAAAAAGAGATTATTTAACATCAAAAGAAATGAGATCCTTATACACAGGATAAGAAGGATGAATATTCCTAATCTGGTTTTGTGACAGGATGCAACATTGATTGAAGCATAAAAATTATGCATGTGGCTTTACTTTGACTGGTTTTGATTTAAGGATATGAGGGAGATGGGAAAGGAAAACATTTATGGGCACTGTGCTGATGGATTATTGCTCTTCAGCCATATAGGCCAGTGAGAGCTGGCCTCCAAATAGTCAGGTAAGATGACAAATAAAATACAGATGAATCAAACTGAAAATTAAAATATAGTGTTCAAAACTTGGGAGTGACCTAGGGTAAATATTTAAATGTGATCAAATATAGACCTCTACAATCTAGATGTTTATGTCTTATTTGTCATATGCTTTCCCTTCATAACAGTGGAGACAGATTTAGAATATAATTCACCCTAACAAGGATGTTCAAAATGCCAGATGAATTAAAACCTGCCTGCAACTGCCCAATTCTCTTTATGGACTATAAAAATAGCTTGTGCTGATTATTTCAGACCTGCCCAGTACTAGTCTAAAATTAGGTGAGATTAATACCACAATTAATCTGTTATTATTACATCAGCTAGCTGTTAAAAGCCAGCTAGGACAGCTCATGAGGCCTGCAAAACACACATTTGCAGGATCATCTTTCACACAGTGGGAAAGCCATAGAGATAAGGAGGCCACGTCTCTAAAGTACACACTGGCTGGATAAATGCAGACTTTGAACAAAAACTCGTGGCTTTGCAACTCACCTTCCACTAGTGAGAGCATGAAATGTGGGCAAGGAAATTCAGTTTTCCTAAATTTTCTACTGTTCAGATTAGTAGACAAGTTGTAGGGGGATTTTTGGTAAGAATCAAACTGGACAATTGAAATAATAATCTTTCTAACCATGAGAGAAACACACAGTGCAGTGGTAACTAGTGAGAAAGGACAGATGATAATTTGTGTTTTAGAAGATGAGGAAGTCATTTCCAGAAAAGAAATTATAAAGAGGGACATTATGTATTCAGCTACAATTAATACTTCTAACATGTCTTGGAAATTCATTTTCCATAGAAATTAGTTATTCAGGTAGTTATTCAGACAGTTCACAGTATGTTTTGCAAATTAATTGGAAGCCTCTGAGAATACCTTGATGGACATATGTAAAAACACATAGCTATTTAATTTTTCTAAAAAAATATAAAAAATCATTGCAGACTTATATTTTCATATTTTACCCAGATGCTATTGCCATATTTCTCCTTAATGAAGAGCTCCTTGTTTCTGAAATATGGAAGACTGTTTACCTAAACCCTTTGACTTTATTCAGCTGTGCCACATTTATGTGCAGTTTCCTTATAATACGCTTAAAACAAATGACTGAGGGATCAGTTACTCAAAAGTTACTGTTGCTGCCTGGAGCTGCAGAACATTTATAATCACATCTAGTTTCAGGCAGAAAAACTAGCAAACAGAAAAGCTAGAAGTCTTAATTTGGGCTTAATCCAGTGCTCCAAGGTATCCAAGACAACCACACAGGTCTTGCCATCTCTCAGGAGTTAGAGAGAACCTGTGCCCTGCTGGGTCATCTGTTAGAGGCTGGGTCAGACACCCAAAAACATCTAAAACACTCAATGGCACCTCTGTGAAGGCACTGTTGTAAACAGAGAAATGCAGTTTATTTTGAGGAAGAACAGTTAAACTCTCCCCTGGATGAATTTTAAGTAGAAAGAATTAATCTTTTTGAAGTCTGTGGAAAATTTCAAGAGTAGTGGTCTATAAAGGTTAACAGAGACACCAGAAGTAGATTCCCTCTGGGAGGGCTCTGTGGTGAAGATTAGAAAGGTCAACACTCTAAAAGGTGCAGCTTGAAATATAATAGACAATCAAAGAAGAAACCTTGATAAATGTTTTGTTAGAAGAGAAAGAAAAAAATCATCTGAAGAAAGAAGGAAATCTAGTTTGCTCTTATTTCGAGCAATTTTTTTTTTTGATAGCTCTATGCTTTTTATAAATACTCTTAACTGTTTCCCTCTTTTCAATATTCTAGGCAAAAAACTACAAAAATTATCTGGATTGAAGGAACTCAAATTTTATGATAAATAGATAAGAACATGGGTGTGTTGTGATGAGTATATTAACCAAAACACTGCTGCCTCCAGACTGACAGTGAGCTGGATGTGCAGGAGACACAGAGAAATCTTTGTATGTTGAAAGGTAATCAGGGGGACACTCCAGCGTGCAGTAAGGTATCAATTGCAAAATTATCTCCACTCCAGCTCCTCGCCACCTCCACCATCATTCTTAAGATATGAAAGAATAAGGCATTATTCAGACAAATTATCAGCTGACAATTTAAGTAGTAAAATACCTTTTTTTAAAAAAAAGCAGTCGTTTACCAAGACAAGAATAAAATCCCCATTGTAGTAAAAACAAGTTTTAAATAGATTGATATTTTGACATTTTTCATTGCTTTATTCTAATGTTTTTTTTCTTTCCTTCAGGTCCCTTCAGTAGTAGCATACTTGCAGGTACCGCATAGGTGCCATATATCATTCCTTCATTTCTGTGTTGGATCCATAGCACTCCCTCAGATTTGTTAACCTCCACAACTAAACTCTTTCCTAATAATAAATTGTTCCACATTCTTTTAGAGAGAGGATGAATAATCATGGAAAACAAGAAAATGACAACAAACCAAAGTATAAAAGATACCCCAAATAAATATTGAAATCATTCTCTGTGCTTTCCCTGTGCTTTTCAACAATATGAAAGTACAAATATGAAGTACATATCTATGTTAAAAGTTTAATATAAAATACCCTATCAAGAAAAATTGGGAAGTAAAAAAATCCCCAGACTAGCATAAAAGTGGCTCAAGAGATTAGATAGAAAAATTCTTCAGAGAATCATGTAGGGATATAACTATTCAAAAATAACAAAAATTTGGATTCCAGGGTTATAAATTATTCAAACATAAGATTTTTTCTAAATGTATACAGTTAATTTCTAATTTATTGGTTACTTCACAAGTAATCATTCACACTTCACTGGCATTGGCAGTGCTATTAGCAGAAATATTTAACAGAATTTGTTTCTTCGTAAAAGGGTAGTAACCAAATATGTTAAAAATTCATCAAAAGAAGGTCCTTGCATTTTAGAAGTTAATATATTATGGGTAAATTACTAATTAAAGACATTGATGATTGTAAATTTCATTAGATACTTGTGATTTATGCAGGAGATTTGATGCCATTAATAGCAACGATAAATTAAAAGGCAGCAGGGCTCAGTAATACCTTTACTCAATGTGCTCATAACATGATGTTCTGTTATCTTCAAATGCTTATAAGAGATTATCAGCTAAAGATGTTCTGTTATTTCCTGTACCAAGCTGTTCTGAATGCCTGATTCCTGTGAATACTCCTCTAATTTATCTGGTAAGTTTTACAACACAATCATATGTTGCTCAGTAACATACGTAAAATGCTAAACTAGATCTTAGGGTATTCTGTACTAAAACAATAAAACCATGGAACCATTAAGGTTGGAAAGACCTCTAAGATCATCGAGTCCAACCATCAGTCCAGCACTGACAGGTCTGTCACTAAATCATGTCTCTAAGCACCACAGCTACACCTTTTTGAACACTTCCAGAGACTCTGATGACTCCACCACTTCCCTGTGCAGCCTGTTCCAATGCTTGGCAACCCTTCCAGTGAAGAATTTTTTCCTAATATCCAATCTAAACTTGCTTTAGTGCAACTTGAGGCTATTTCCTCTTATTCTGTCACTTGTTTGGTGGGCAAAGAGGCCAACAACAACCTTGCCAACAGCCTCCTTTCCAGTAGTTGCAAAGAGCAATAAGGTCTCCTAAGCGTCCTTTTCTCCAGGCTAAACAACCCCAGCTCCCTCAGTTGCTCCTCATCAGATCTGTGCTCCAGATCCTTCACCAGCTCTGTTGCCCTTCTCTGGACACAGTCCAGCACCTCAATGTCTTTCTTGTAGTGAGGGACCCAGAACTGAACACAGGGTTCAGGGTGCAGCCTCACCAGTGCCGAGTCCATGGTAAAGGGGAAATGGGTGCAATGTGTCTTAAAGTCCTAAGAAAAAGAAAGAAAAAGAAAAAAAAGAAAGAAAGAAAAAGAAAGAAAGAGAAATTTCACTGGTTCAGAGCTCCTCATGCAAGAATCCACAGCAATCCAGAATCCCTGAATACTGTTCATGAGATTTTTTTCTTTTTTCTCATTTTCCACTTAAATAAAACATACAGAGGAAGCTGGGGGACAGCTCTCCAGGGAAATGTTCTCCCTGCAAATGTAGTTTGCTCACATCTTCCAAATACTGCTACAGTACTGAAAAGGGATAAGGGTAGAAAAATAATTTGTGCCTTCCTTAAATGTACTCAAGTGCCAAAAACTACATTTTGAAACCAGTGTGATACGAATGTGTTATAGCTATCACAATTACTGCTAATTGCCAGTTATGGATCTTTTCCCAGCTTTATAGTTTGAGCTTCTGCCTGCTGCTACACTAGTGTACAAATCTGAAACAAATCAACAGAGCAGCTATTTCCTCATATCTGTTGCAGGAGAAAATAGACTGGCTGTATCTGTAAGGCAGTGAAATACACCAGGAGGGCTCCCTAGCTAATGAACCATTCCGGCCAACGTCTGCCATGGAGCAGGGCACAAACCGCTGAAAGAGGTTCACATCATCTCCTGGCAAACCAGGATATAGCCTGTTTCAAAGCCATCTATCTCACTGTCAAAGATATCAAATCAGCTCTGCTGGGAGGGATTTCTGCCACCCTGACAGACATTTTGTGACCTAGTGCCAACCATTAGATAGATTAGCTTTAACTTTTGGTCCCACACATACCCTTCATTGCATTTCTCCCTTGCAAACTTTCTCTTTCCTCATATTTCAGACTTAAATACCGGGAAAGGGTTTGCATTTGTTAACTAATCACTCAAGTCAGACACCAATCTATTAATGGAAAATTAACTGCCAAGATGAAATAATCTTTGAAATTCATCATCTAAGCTCAAACTATGCACATTCTTGTTGCTTCCTTAGAAGTTGCTGAAAGAACTGAGGAGTAAAACTGAGATAACCTTTCCAGGTAATAAATCTAGTCTGTTGTGATGCTGACATATTTTATATATTCTTGATATTACAAGAAATTGAAAATAATTTTGTTTAAGAAAACTCATGAAATACCTAAAAATCATGCATCTTAGTAATTCTAAAGACATCTGTCATAGCTATATTGCAGCTAAACTTCCAGATTTGGAAATACCAGTCAATTTGAACAGACTGAATTTCCATCAATACATAGGAACCATTAACAGTAATGGATAAAGGTCATGTCTGATGCAGATAAAGTTTAAAGAAATTTTACTAGGACTCTCTAAGAGCGAACTATGTGTGGAGGGAGTGGAGCAGTCTGAAGATAATGAAGCTGATGATGCAAAACCTGACAGGCCTAAAGGTGAGAGGACACCTACTGGAAATACCTTTTCACATGTCTACTACTGAAGACCTGTGTGGATCCATTATTCATCTTTTTAATTCTGCTTGAGAGCTCCTTCTCCCCAGCCTCATTTCTATACTTTTTCTTACTATAGATGCAAGTACCAGTTACTCCTCTTTGGCTTACAGGTATTCATTCTCAAATTCAATGCAATAATTTAGACCACTTACTGAAAATCCTATCAGACCTGTCAGTCATCTAAATAATTCACTGCCTCTGTACTGGATAATGAAGTCACCTACACCTGTGAACGTAGCTCCACACAATCAGAACATTCCCGATGACATGCAGGTGTTTGATCCACCATGCAGCCAGGAGGTGGATAGGGAGGTGCTGAAACTGCGTGTTCAGTGCCTGCTGCCATTCTGAAACCAGTGAGGTCATAGAGCTCTGCCAGTTCTTCAGACAAGTTTGGAATGTCTGTGTTCTTCCCTAATGCTGGAGCTCACTTGTTTCCTGCAAACAAAAAAGGTTACTCACACCATGTCGCTATAGGACACAAAATGAACGGCACACACGCAGTTGAGTTTAGGAACAAAAAGAGGGAAATTTATCTTTCTGACTCCAACTTATACAGATTCCCGACAACGACCATGGATTGGAGGATGAGGTTGCCACCTATCCAACCACAATGGTCAAATTAACAGTATATCAATTTGTCTCCTCCTCGAGGAGAAGGATGTAAACAAAAGAGAACAGTTACAAAAACATCACTCTGTTTACATGAAATCTGTGAGAAACTCCATTATAAGAATGCAAATATCAGAAGGCTGGAAAGATCAGGACAACACCACCATGCTATACAAACACTGTAAGCCATAACAAGAAAGATGAGATCTTTTAAGCCTTGTGATTTACTCTTTGGAGGTCTGACCTGCTTGTTTGACTGCTTATAGAGATTAATAATTAAGAATCCAGATTCTGATTATTAAAGGAAAGTTAAATTAGGCACATTGTGTAGTAATTCAGAATACAGAGCTTTACAGACCTGTAATCTCAGCAGAAACTTCAGTTATTTTCTGTCTTCGTGGCTTCTACCATTTTAGTAGATGAAGGTAGCTATCATATTAGTACTTTTAAAAGTTTAAAATTAGACGTGGTCACAGGACCTTACAGAGTCTTACAGAGGTCAAGAAGCGCTTGGACAACAATCTCAGGCACAGGGTGTGATTCTTGGGGATGATGCTGTGTAAGGCCAGGAGTTGGACTTTGAAGATTCTCATGGGTCCCTTCCAACTCAGGATACTCTGTGATTCTGTGATTCTATGATGAGAATTCTATGCTATGATCAGGATTTAAATGTTAATGCTTGGTGTTGATAGAGATATATTCAAGCATACACTTAGAATTTTTACTTTCATTCACAACTTGAAACAGAGTAGAATTATTTGGCCTTTTACAATTAGACTTAATTTGGTTCCCCTAACTGGAGATGATCATTTAAGGTACAGATAGAATTAAATGCTGCTAACTGTTCAGTAGTTTTGGTATTTATAGTGTGAATATCATCCTTCTAAAAGAGAAAATTAGATAAAACAAACACTTTTTAGATGACTGCCTACTGAAATAGTTACATTGAATAACATTTTTTTAACACTTTGACTATTTCATGGTAAATGAACATTCATCATACAAATTTTTATTACATCTGAGACAACACTAGTCTCAGACTCCCAGTGGCATAACCAATGCAACTCTTCTCATATTCTGCAGTTTATACAACTATATAACAGTGGCTTGATCTCAAGGGGGAAAAGAATTTTACTAAAGATCAGTTTGGGGGAAATGTATCAGAAGTGATTGACTTAAAACTCTCTGACAATCCTGGGTACTGTATGTAAATGTCCTCCCCTGTCTCTGTGCCTCATACACATACTTCCAACTCACAAGCAAATTGAATAAACCAGAAGATTGCATTAATATAAAACATGAACAGGATAATTTCCTTTCCTGTTCCCAGGTGACATCTTGTCTGCCCCAGATTGTCTTTATTCTAAGAATCAAGTTGTGGCTGCCTAGCACTGCAAGTTCAACAGCAAAATTAAAACATTTCATATCAGCTCAGTGCTTACATCAATCTCAGGAGCAGAAGCAGCTTTTGAGCAGAGGAGGCCTAAAAGCTAATATTTCAGTATCTTGAGATGTACTAGCTCTTGTTTTAAAAAAGGTAAAAATTCAGATTCTGTTCTGAGCTAAACTCTGATGCCTCCACCTTGGCTCTGGTCCCTTGGTAAAGTGCCCACTTAGACAATTCCTGATGGCAAAAAAATCTCTGAAGAATTTAGGACTTCAGGCACTGCATCTCTGAACTGTAATGGAGTTTAGCTATCACCTAAACATATAGCTTTTAAAACTCTGAACTATGCAGAGATACTTAATCCCAGAAAAGTGCAAAATCTAGAATAGAAGCAGTATTAGGAGTTTCCCAGGTAAGTGATAAAGGCAAGTAGGTGGCCTGAATTTCTTTCTTGGTCTAATGTTCCAACTAAATTTGTGTAAAAAATTGAAGTTAGGCCACCAGCATATTTCTTAGTTTAATTTAAATTAAACCATATTCTAGAAGTAAGCAATACATTTTTTTTGCCTTGTCACAAGAAGAAGATTCCTTCAGACATCAAAAGAAAATGTATTCAGACTTTTCAGAGACATTCATACACATGTAAATATACTTTCAGTCTTGGGGATATGCTTCCCACAATATATCATACATATGCTTGTGCTCTTTTATATTTATGTCATCATCCAAATATTATTTTAAATCCTTTCCTCCTAAAGTCTTTTCTGTAGGTCTTATTATTTCTTTACCTTTATATACTAACAATTTAATAGATGCTGAAATTGAATTCTGTTTTGTTACATATTAATGGAATAAGCTGTGTTTTTCTGAAAACAAACAGCATTAACACTGCTTTCACTTAGATAGCAACATGCCAAATAAAGTTAGTGCAGAGCACAGGCAATTTCCAAAGCAAAAATTCATGATATGTCCTACATTATAACCCTTGACTGACATCGTTCCTTGTGCTAAACTTAATTCCAGCATCTACTGATGCCAGTAAATGTCTCACATAGAATTTCCTAGAAGCACAAAAAGGTTGCATTTTACAGTGAGTTCATTGCAATTTCTCCCATTTCAAGCCCTAAATATGAGATGGGTCTCACAAGAGCCTTATATGTGTATCCTGGCAGGTGATTTAACATGTAATCTTCTGCAAAACTACATAACCAGCTTTGCAGTCACTCATATATTGCAGTCAATGCTGTATACTCAATAACAAACATAGCCTACAAGCTTCTACTTCTTTTATGGCACATCAGAGATCAAAAATCTACACTTCTGATCTTGGATATCTTATTTATTTTTCATCTACCATTTACTGTCTAGGGATCCAGAATGATCCTATTGCGTATCTACCTGCCAAGGTGGATATCCATCTACTTTGGGGTATCAGTGGTTAATAGGCAAAGTGTAATCCTTAAAAACTGGATTTGATTTATATCCAAAAATTATTTCTTTACATAGGATGATTCACAAAATAATTACTGCTTAAGAACCTGAGCAGCCTTCCTGAAATCTTGCTGCAAGGCATCATTAGGCCTCACAGATTTTTCTGGTGTACATGCCATGGTGCATTATATTCTTGGCTGAACTGAAACATACATCAAGCATGAAATCACATTCCCATGACTGAACCAATTACCAAGTGTCTTTTAATCCACTAAAGAGACACAGGCATTTACTCCAAGCTTACAGTAAATATGAGAAAACTTGGCTATGTTGTTAGACTTGCCATTAGGCAAGATTATATATCCGTGGTCAGTATCACTTCCTCCGTTCAAGAGATGCACTCAAGAGGATCTACACAGCATTCCTGGAACTGCCCAGGAGAGATGCAAGAGAGAAATCCACAGTCAACACAGTTAAGTTTGCAGGTGCAGGCCATGAGCAAAAGAACATCCAGAACTGAAGCAGAAGAGACAAACAGCTCCAATGCTTGTGAGAGTTTCATATTTTGTATTTTAAAGGTGTATCCTAACAGGTGGATGTCATGATCTTCCCACAAAATCTCAGCCTGGAGAGTCATTAAGAAAAGTTTACTTTTTTTCCTAGAGATAGGAGGTAAAAGAAGCCTAATATCATTTTCATAGACACCTTCATTGTAAAAATGGGTTGCTTTGGAAATCCAAATGTAATTTTCATTCAGGTTCCAATGCAACAGATGCTCTATCTTTGAAGAGGAAAGAGGTATTACTGCTATGTCTAAGATCATTATTTAACAGCCAGAGCACTCCAGTCAAGTGTTCTCTCAACGAACAATACATGGTTAAACATGTTTAAATTCCTAATTAAGGGCAATTCATTTGAATACTCTGGGATAAATGCTGTAGTTGTAAGGGCTGAATCCACAAATGAACTGCTATGAGTCCTTTTAATAATCCTGTATTATACCAGCACTGTCTCAACATCTGCCCAGCTGTGAACTGTTCTGATGTCTCTCAATATGGGCTGCCATTTTAAAGTGACGCCCTCAGCCAGAAGTCTAGTCTGTGATGCATGAGTTTTGCTTTATAGTTTCAGAACTTCATATTTATCCAGATATCATACAACATCACAGACAAAAATACAGATCTATCTTGAGCTGCCTTCTCCATCAGCATTTGGATATGTAATAAGCAATTGAGATAAGAAAATGCATCACACAATCATGCTATGCAACACTGTAATAGGTCTGCAACAGGACTAGTTGCCTGAGGATAGTTTCAGTGCCTGTATCCAAAATGGATGAGTTGCTGCTATCCAAATACCTCTTTTTCTTCTTAAATAATTTAATCCTGGGGTTAGAAGTTCATTAAGACAAAATTATTAATTTATAAGATGATCAGACAGAACAAATGACAGAGCTGTGCAATTTGGTGCATCAGAGAGAAGGCACAATCACACCACACAAAATACTTAAGAGCTTTCAGGAGTTATGCACTGAGCTCTCCTGTTGCAAAGGGGAAATCTAATATGAAAACAAATTAAAGTTTTCAGGGGACAACTTGATACCTGCATTTCCTCTTCTCCCTAATGCCTATACAAAATAAAAAATAACTGTACTAAGCCGTAAAAAAGGTTCATCAAGCCCTATAATCTGGTCGACGGTGCCTACAGAAAGTTATATGAAAAGGACCAGCCTAGTACAGACTGCTCAAGTTCCTCATCATAGTGCCTATAGGCAGCATAGGGTCACAGAGCCATAGCAGGCTTTGCTTGCAGGGAATCTCCCAGGAAACCTCTGTACCAGACTACTGCTGGCTGGTCCACTGTGGAATATTGAGGAGGATGCAGGAGACAATGAAACTGCAGCTATGACAAGCTGATGACAAAATCCTACTTAACATTACTGGCATTGCTGATAATATTTTCTCACCTAAGTGAACTATTCCCTCCCTGAACATGACTGAGCAGTATTTTCAGTAAAACATATGACATTATAGGCTTTCTGTGGCAAGCTCAATCTACCCTTTCAAACAATTGAATATATTTCCATAATTCATTTTTTAATCCCCTCTAGATCATCTTACCAGCTTCCAAGCTTTCTTCAGACATATTCATCATGATTTTGGTTGTTGCCTATGGATATCACTGAGATGTAGCTTCATTCAGAGTTACTGAGATTCATGAACTCAGAAAACAATAGTAGACTATTCGTCCCTCCATGCACTCTTAAATTCAGCATCGCAGCAGACTGAAATTCCCAGCCACACAGATGAAGGGTCAGACACAAGGATCTCTGAGAGTTTCAGAGGAAAGGTGAAAGAAGACACTGACAGCCTAACTAATGACTTTTTTTGATATTTTGTTAGCAGTTTTCAAACTCTATCATGTGGTGATGATTCTTTTCACTTCAGGTCAGCAAGGAGATCTTAATTCCACATGTTCTGTGGGCATCCTTAATGTGATCTTATAGAATTCCTCAAGGTAGAGCCAAAGCAGAAAACTGAACTGAAACATCCAGCCTTATACAACAGTAATTCCACCATTATTCGTGAATTTTTAATAGCTTTTTCTCAAATACTTCACTTTGATTGCATAGAGTTCACAAAATATCAGCACTAAAAATAGGGACCGAGACAACACAGTACACCAGACCATCTCAAATGAAGGCCACGAGGTTTCCCTGCATGAACTTTGCAGGGAAAAGTTGCAGGCTAAGCTGGTTGTGCACCTTAACCCAGTGTGGCCTTGAAGTGTGATCTTCTTGCAGGCAATCATGGCTCTGGCTTCATGGTGGGCCCTGACTGTATTTTTGATATTTGCTGAACATCACAGTCATCCCCTGTAGAGAATAACCTTGTCATTTTTGTATATATAGACATAAACCAGCATCTGAGAAAGATTATGGTCTTGGAACATAGAGGACAAAAGGCAAAGGGTCAAGGCAGAGTGGCAAAATAAACTAAAAATAAATTTAAAACTCCCAAAACAGCTGTTTCAAGATAAGCTTGATTAAAAAGAGAGTTCAACACTTAACACTTTAAATGGTAGAAAGTCAGTTACATTACCTTCCCAATTTTTTTTAAAAGTGTTGGTGTGTGTTTATCATTTTTTACATAAGCAAAGAAATTTAGATCACACTGAAGCAATGTTTCTAACTTCTCAGTGGCTGTTCTACAACCAGACATCCTACAGCTGTTGTATTATACTAAAATAAGCTCTTGAAAAAATAAGTTAGCAAAGAAATTCAGGCCGAGAGAAGAATGCTACTGAGAGTCAACAGCAACTGATGTTCTTTGGGAATGCTGCAGAATCAGAGAAGATTTATGCAAGCTTTTGAATCTATGCATGACCAGCTGGACTCAAAAGCAATCAAAAAAGGTGCTGCTATTTTTTTCAATGTAGCAGTACCTGAAATTCTCCATTTACTTGTTGGCTTCATAATAACAGAGAATGAAAACCTGTCTCTGAAAATGTACAGGAGAAATACTGTGCTCCTAAAAAAAGTGAAACTTTTGAAGGACATCATTGTCATCACATGCACCTCTCAAAGAACAGAATTTCTTTCATTTCTCTAAATTTGACTGACAGTCACTTAACAAGTCCACCATGCAATTATGGCATACTGCCTGACTCCATTAGAAGAGATCAAATAGTGATTGGAATCAAAGATATAAAGCTACTGGAATGACAGCTACAAGATAGAAACCTAAATGAGGAGCAGCAATAAGGACATGTCACAAAGACATTAGAAGAAAAATGAGATGCTGTTACACTGGACAAACACATTATCACAAGGGGAAATTAAAAAATGGAAAGACAATAATGAGTTAGAAAAACTGCAGGACCAAAAGAAGCTGTGGTGGACAGGAAGTGCATTAAGTGTAAAAACATGCACAGATCCCAATATCCAATAGCCACATTTAGATACCACGAACATAACCATTTTACAATAATTTTCAATTTAACCACATTAAACATCAGCATATCAATGCTCTGTATTAAAAGAAAATGTTGGAAAAAAACCAAACCAAACCAAACCAAACCAAAACAAAAAAAACCCCAAACCAAACCAAAAAAACCCAAAAAACAAAAAACAAACAAACAAAAAAAAACAAACAAAACAAAAAAAAAAAAACCAAACCAAAACAAAACCCAAAAAACCCCCAGAAAAACAAAAAAAAAAACCCAAAAAACCAAAAAAACAAAAAACCCCTCAACCAAACAAAAATAAAACCTGAAAGGGACTTCTAGAGAGAATGTTAATCTTCAGAACCTGATTGCAGGGATTACAAAGGGCTGACACCTTGCCCTGTACACTGAGGGAATGCTTCTGAATTATAGACTGCCTATTGATATCAAATCGAATATTAGATAGGAAAACACAGATAGCCATGAACTTTTCAGTAAAAAAAAATGAAGCCACTAAAGTCCCCACCCAAATAACTTCAAGAGGAAAAATATTTCTTCCTGAAGAATAAAATAATCTTGATCTGAAAAGCAAAAGTGAAAATTGAGCTGGTTATATTTGTTTTAATTGTTAAGTCCATACATACGCTAAGGATTTACAAGCAGGTTAAATCCAAAAGAGAAAGATCATGGAGCTCTGATACACAATTGGAAAATTAGGCCATATTTACAAATACTTCATAAAACAGTTTGATATATTATTATTATTAATACCTTGAGTTTACATCAGGTACTGCATTCAGTCCTGGGCCCCTAACTTCCAAAAGGTCATTGAGGTGCTGGAGCACATCCTGGGAAGGGCAATAAGGCTTGTGAAGGATGTAGGAAACATATCCTAGGAGGAACAGCTGAGGGAGCTGAAATTGTTTAGCCCGGAGCAAAGGAGGCTCAGGGGTGACCTTATTGCTCTCTACAACCACCCTAAAGGAGGTTGTAGTGAGAAGAGGGACAGTCTCTTCTACCATGCCAGCAGTGAGGACCAGAGGAAACAGCCTTAAGCTGAGCCAGAGAATCAGATCAGATATTAGTAAAAAAAATCACTGTTGAGGGTGGTCAGGCATTGGAATAGGTTGCCCAGAGAGGTGGTGGAGTCACCATCCCTTGAAGTGTTTGAGAGGTGTCTGGATCTGGTGAGAGCAACGTGGTTTAGTGGTTTAGGAGTTAATGGTGTTAATGCTGGGTGGATGGTAGAGCTGGATGACCTTAAAGGCCTCTTCCAACCTCAATAATTCTATGACTCTATGGATTCTATATGATTCTGTGGATAATCAAACATGAAAATCTTAGAGCATGTTTGTAATACAGTCAAGAGGAATAGTGTAATCTGTCATAAATGTCCATTAAATCTGTACTTGCAAGACATGAAACTCCAGAATATTTTTCTCTGGTGGTGGTTCACAGCTTAATGAACAAAAGAAACAAAATCTATTGCAAACTGCTTAAGCTTCTTTTTCAGGAGAGTCTGTATTTCAACACTTAACTTCACAGGTGTCTGTGATTGAACAGTTTGATGAAAAAGAATTGAGGTAGTTAAGAGATAATTCAAAAGGCTACAGAGGTTGGAAGGATTTAGTTCAGCTGAACCTAAGGGCATTGCCTTTAGAGCACAGTACATCACTATTGGAATTGTGTTTAGCAGGAGAGAGCAAATTCCCAGTTCAGCAGAACTGCAGCAGATAGTAGAACAAATTGTAACATGCAGCAAGAAAAACTGATAAAGACAAAAAAATGCATGGTATAACAGGGATTGAAAAGTATGAAATCCATTATAAAGTGGAGCTCTAGTTCATTTCTACATAGATAAATCATGAAATTTAAAAGACTATAGCTATCAGGAAGGTTACTCCTCATTTCTCTGAAGTACAGAACGAGCTGTTGAGGAAAATAGGTGAGGTGTTGAGGAAAACAAGCAGGTGAAAATCAGTTCTGAGCAATGAGCAGATAGACAGGTAGAATTTTCTTACAGCCCCCACCCCAATTCTACAGTGACTCCCAAACAAGCAGTAACAAAGACTGAAAAGGAGCTGAAACAGAGGTGTACTTCACAGAAATCCAACTGGAATTCAGGAAAGATTCATGGAGCATTTCTAAAACATTTAGTGGAGCTGTGGTAATGTTTCACAGAAATATGTACTGAGATTTTTAGTAACTGAACCACATACATAATCAGGAAGTCAGACACATAAGTAACAAACATCTAGTCCATCTGTGTTGAGTTCCAAGGAATGAAGATTGCACAATTTACAGGCAAAGAGACAGGCAAGTCTCTGTTTCCTTGCAATTTTGTTGCATCTTCTTTGAGACACTCATCCAGCCTGTGCTTCAACAGCTTCTGTACGAGAGTCTTACAGTCAGCAACAGTCAGATAATTACTGAAATCTAGGAAACGTCTACTACTCCCCTATCATCTATCAAGACAACCATTTTATTGTACAATATTTTCATGCTGGTCAAACATGATTTCCCCTTGGTGGACCCATGCTGACTACTCCTGTTTTCTTGTCCTTCATGCACCTAGAAATGGTTTCCTGAACTGGGTTTTCAATCACTTTCCCGGGGACTGAGGCAAGGCTGATCAGCCAAATGTTTCAGAATAATGGTTTGTCCCAGGAGCACAGACCTGTTCTTTCAGTGATTTTTTTTTTTTTTTTGCTATTACTAATATGGTCCTGTAATTCGAATTTTTCTGTTCACATTAATTCATACCAAAGCTTATTTCTTTCTTGTTTTAAAACAGTTTTTTGTCTCCCTCTGATTGTTAAACCATAACTCATAGATGCACAAAGCCTTTTTATATTATGGTGCTAGTTAAGAAATTTCAGCATGAGTACCCTTGTTTGCACCAAAAAAAAAAAAAAAAAAAAAAAAAAAAATCATTCATGGTCCAGTAGCCTTATTCACACACACAGAAGCTCTTGTCTAAGTATTTGTTGGAATAAAAGGACTTTCCCTGAATTTTTATTGCCAAATTGAGCAAATAAAGGTGAGTTATTTGCTGAGTCACAGAGAAATTAGACCTTGTAAAAATACTAATGATAAAAATTCTTATTATACCTTAGTCAAGGTAGAAACACTCTAAATTTAACCATTTTCTATATGCTCTGGACTTGATTTCTATACATCTATTACCTCAATACCAACAGGAAATATTATTTTACCTGAAAGAAGATGGAGCTTCTAATTCCAATCCTTGGCATTTCTAAAGCCAGAGAGATTTGTCTGTCAAAAATTATCTGTTAGGTATTAAACCATTTTATTTAGATCTCAGCTCTAGATCAGTAAATTCGTAAACTTTAATTAATTTGAGAAAATTCCATTGATGCATCCACTCATTTTGCCATGCAATTCCTAGACCACAGAATTCCTGGGTATATATTTTGAAGAGACATTCAAAGATCTATCTTACTTTGCACAGCCAAGTGATACATAAATCTAAGAAAAAAAAAAAAAAAAAAAAAACACCAAAAAGTCCAAAACATCATACCTGCCAGAGCAAGGTAGGAAAGAACTTTTATGATTCAAAATTATTCAAATTAATTTCTCCATGAAATGAAACTTTCAAAAGAGAAATGAGGGAAGACAGGAGGAAGAATCAGAGGAGAGGGTTAAGAATGTAGTTGCTCCACCTGATTTGAGGAAGGTGGAAGTTCAGTGCTTTATCATGTATTGAATTACCAAATGGGAAAAAATCTCCAGAAAATATGAATGAGCAAATTTTACTCTGTTGTGATCTCTAAACTAATAGAAGTATTTACTTGAAAAAAATGTAAGAGATTTAACCTGCTGTTCTGAGCAAAGTGTGACAATTCCACGTGATTCTCTCACCTACCAATTAAACGTGTGGGCATCAGTGCATTAACTGGCAGGCGAGTCTGAGTCCTTACTCCTCTCCTCATTTCAGGTCTACCCAAGCCTATGATGTGCATAATATGGAAATTACTGACACACAGAATTTTCACTAAAACAACAAAATATTTTCCTAAATAATTGTCAGTTTTTTGTCCTGCATAGGAACCTTGTCTTTCTGTCCCCCCTCTTTTCTAAGAGACATTATCACTCAGGAGGGGGAGGAGGTTTCTGCCACTCTTCTACAGAAAATAATCCATATTTATTTCTTAAATCATAGCGTTACTTACACCTCTGTAATTACCTCCCAATTATGACTGATCCTTAAGACTATAGTTCCTGTGATCCTAAATCGATCTCTCTTTCCTTGTAAATCATCCTACGATTCTGAATACTTATAAAAACTGCAGTCTTTGTCCCACTTTTGAGGAGCTTTCCCTGTTCCCAGTGCAACAAAGCTTACACCATTTTTTCTGGGTATCACCTATCCATTATCTTCTGGTGGAGACTGGGGTACAGCACAGGTCCTTGCATTGTGCAAATGTCTTAATCCTGAAACAGGGTATTGGGCACTGCTGACAAATTCACAGCACCCTTGGTGCAATACTCTGTCCTTGGAACCAGCTGGGCACTGGGGAGTTACCTGCTTCATTCAGGGTTCACAAACCTGACAGCCATTCTCAAAAAGCTGCCAGTCGCCTTTGAATCTTCAGGCTACACAGTTTGTGGGCAAAACTACTTAAGATTGCCTTGCTTTAGGTGAATACAAGTCTCCAAGTTCACAGTGTTCTGGCCCTAATCAGTGTTGAGGAAGACCATTTTAGTAGCAGAGTTTACACAGGTGTAGCTTGGGAGCAGCTTCTACCTCTTGGTCTACTGTGGTTGACATCAGTTAATGGTAACAAAATTGATTTGCCTTATAAGGGAAATTAATAGGCCATGAAAGTGAAGAAAAGAAAAGTGTACACTTTAGTTAGATGTCAAATAAAATAGATTGAAAGTTCCTTCTGGAGGAAGAAGAACACTTTAATGGAGTCATCTATGCTTAAGGGTGGCAGATGATTCAGCAAAATAAAAAAAATAAATTAAATAGTACTAATTAAAGACAGAGAGACTCTTTTAAGGTTTCTAGCCATTTTTCTCTCTTTCTTTCTTTTTCCTTGTAGAATTGTAAGTAGAACTCTAAGTGCTATAATCTATTGCAAAATTCCCGTGAAACAAAGTATTACATTGCATATTTCTTGAACTGCAGACAAAATTATTCTAATGGTATATCAGCTGTGGTCTGAATTACTGCACCATGCAATACTACCATAATTCCAAACAATACCTCTGAAGTCAGTAAGGTTAAAGTAGACTGTGATTAGTTCCACAACACAACAGGGAGCTGAAGCTTTTCAGAAACAATGACAATAAAATATTTTGGCTTTGTCTGCATGATGAAGTGAAAAAAAAAACCCAAATCAAAATTAAATATTTTTTCCAGCTTTGTGACGAAGAGAGGGCAGCTGTATTACCTTGCTAGAAGGGATTAGAAACCACTGTATTTAATGCTTGCTTACAGCTGTGAAGCACTGCAATCAATGATCCAATGGCTAATTTCTTCCTGTGTCTGTTCTCATACAGAAAAATAAAATAACTTTTTTTCACTGGGTCATTATTTCCAGTGAGAGGGATGAGGGATCTCCATGGTCAATAAATAAAGCACATATATTTTGGTGCCAAAACATTAAGTAAAATGTTTGGTTTAGATACAGTTGAACATCATAGAGGAAAGCACTGTGAACAGAACTACTTTGGCAGACAGATGGATCTAGAAAGTTTATCTGCTTGTTGCTGAACCGTCTGTGCTCACCAGTAATCAAGAGCTTAGATCAAATGCTGTGAAAGGCCAAAATACATCATTCTAATTAGCATTTAATTCTAGGTGGTTGTGTTCATTTTACGATATTTCTTAACTGCTACTGCATTGCTGTACAGACAGCTTTTATATGTTTTCTTGCTACTTTCCCTCATTACACACTCCTCAGATGAATGTAAATGTGGTAAAGGCCGCAGTTTTTCATACTAATGAACAACACAAAGTATTGAGAAACATCTGAGTTGTTGCCAAATTAATTTCAAGCCCAGTGTTGCTTAATTACACTTTACCGCACAATGAAAACTCTTTTAACGTTACAGACAATGCCCACTGCATGACGCCTGAGGGAGGGGCACCATGATGGGACTTCTGTCACATTTTACCAAACAGGGGGCAACCTATCAGTACCATGACTGCTACAGTTTGGTTGTGTTAGCCCTTCTACATGTACAAGGGCTCTTTCACTGTGCCCAGCCTCTCAAATGTCTCAAGAAAGAACCTGAAGTTATAACAAGCTCTGCATTCCTCTCTGATGCTCTCAACAGCTCTGAGGAAAAGCCAGCAATACCACCTACTAACTTTGAATAATGAAGAGACCATAGTGAGGAAATCTACTCTCCCAGTGCCAAAGCTTCCTTTCAGAGAAGGAGAGTTCTGGACCTGTCATTAGGTTGGCAAACTTTATGACCTGTATCTAAATATTCATTCATTCCACTTTACCTTTTCTAGGTTGATATACTTAGCTTGAACATGCAAATATTCCTTAATAGCACAACCGAAGCTCTGTCATGATGGCACTAAAGCTAAGGAAATTTCTGGTTTGATGAATGGTTTCTTGTTTCCAAGCACAAGTTCCTGCATTTACTGCAGCTCTGGTTCACCTCCTTCGATAGTAACTAATGGATCAGTTAACTGGCACAGTTACCGCATGTATTTTTACAACACTCACTGAAAATGCTTAAACTATTTGCTTCCTTTTCCCCTTTTCATCTTCATGGACCTTGTATGGTTACATTACATGCAACTAATATATGCAGAAAACATGAAAATTCTGAAGCTTATCCGTAGCAACAAATATATACCAAAGAAACATATATCCATGATATTTGCTGCTGTAATTTCCCATTTGCCAAAACATTATGCAGCAAAAACATGAATCCAAATCCATTTAGACCTTTTATCAAGTCTGAAAATCAGTGATTACAACAGACATTAATATAAAAATTCCACTTTAGAGTGGTATTTGACCTAATCTTCAGACTGCTGAGTTTCAATAGACATAATTTTGTGTCTAACTGAGGTGTGTATCAGAATTGTGACCTGATAAAATTCATACTACATATGAAACCTTTGCAATGAAGCAAAAATATTTAAACAACAACATATTCCCTTTCCTGTACATGAAAGTGATGATGAAGTAACCTTATAAAATACAAAAGTAGTTTCTCATAAATTTTCAGTATTTGTCGTGAACACCAGTTTTATGGACTTTGGCTTTCCCGTTCACTGAAATTTTTGTTTTACTTATGAAGTAATTGGTGGAAAATCTTGTTGCTATGGAAATATATGGGGTGGGGGAAAGAAATCACAAATTCAAAGGTCATAAAATCCTCAAAACCAGTACTTTTTTAATTTACAAGGGTCACTATCAGGTCACAGTCCTTCCTGGTGCTCAGGTAAACAAAGGAACATTCATTCCTTTGTAGGAGCACAAATATTCTGTGAGAAACCTGTGAGAAACTCTAATGGCAAGAGCTATGCTGCACCAGACATGACTAGACTAGACTTGCCATCATCATCTCATTTTACTGCAAAGTCAATACAGTGTCCACTCTATAGAAGTGTTCTCCAAGTAATTTACTTTTTGGTAATATTCATGGTAGTTATCCAGATTATTTCAGTTACTCAAGGCCCAGCAGTGTTTCTATTAACATCAATGTCTGAATCCACATGTACTTCAAAGACAGCTGGAGCCCTGATGTGTTAACTAGAATTAAGGAGCCTAAATGTACCTGAGAGGAAAACAATTACTCTGGGACTTCAGGCTTCATTCATTATTTCTGGTAGCACACAGGACTACATATCATGTAAAACGATTCCACATTTTTAGAAATTTTTCTCCCCACCTGCACGGCATGAATAGATCTACAATTTTTTTCAAGCAATATAACATTTAAAATTATTTTTTAGAATATAATAAAGTTTGTTAATATGCTGGTACAATATGTTACTAAAAGAAAATATATTTACAAAAAATTAGACTAGCTCTCTATTCCTTAGAGATAACCATTTTGCTGGTTTGGTGAAGGTTTTTAAAGATTTCCTCATTTGGGAGCAATCCAG
This sequence comes from Brachypodius melanocephalos, assembly GCA_013398615.1. NCBI lineage: Eukaryota > Metazoa > Chordata > Aves > Passeriformes > Pycnonotidae > Brachypodius > Brachypodius melanocephalos. The sequence goes on from VZSR01003049.1 coordinate 19,030,925, forward strand.
CTATTCACTGCTGTGTTCAGTTATTTATTATGGAGTTGCTAAAATACAGTACAGAACAATGACAGCAGGATTTGCTACAATGAAAAATGATATCCCATTTCTCATTAAAAAGACAGTGGTTGCTAATCAGTGTGCATAAATACTTCTAGACGCCTGTGGGAAAATGACACTTTAAAGACTGTTTCTCCACTTGTAAATGAAGACTTAGCAACTCAAATTACAGTAAAGGAAAAAAAACCCTAGACACCAAAATATAAGTTTGTATAGCCTAAAAAAAAACAAAGTGAGGAAAAAATTCAACAAAAACCCTAGAGATATTATTTGGTTTTTGCTAACCTCTTTTCAATTATTCTCTGCCCAGGCCACATCTCCCTTACTATGGAACAGGTTAATGCACATCTCTGGCTTTGATGAAGTTATTAAAAGTCTGACATTCTGCTGGTATTTGAGGTTATGTTTACCCATTCCTGCCCTCATACCTTTCCTTCTCCAGGCCTAATCTGTTGTTGAATAAACAATACAGTTCCCTGCTGTTAAACCACAAAGCATTATTCTGACACTGTAATAATGCAGGGTGAAGCAAACCACTGCAGAGTTACAAAGAATATCTTGGTACCAGCTAGTTCAGTCTAGACATTCATTTGCTCTGGTGATGGGTTGTTGTGTACAGAGGCAGCAGCTCATGCAGAAGGGCACACAGTGAGGGCAGAAACTCTGGGGAGAGCAGCATACGTGCTGCTCAGCGGCAGCAGAGACACATTGTGAGGCTCAATCCCCACCCCACTGGAGCTCTTACCCAGCACATCTGGGCCCTCAGCTCGAGCAGAGATGCATCTCTTCAGGTGTGGGGCTGCAGGGATGCCTGGGCTCTCTTACTGAGGCTGAGGTAGCAAGAGGGGTGCACTGACAGAAGGTCTGTCTTGCCTGGTTGACAAGCAGGCATGAGAGACCAGCACAATGTGAGTTTGTCTCCTTGAGCCTGATGGAGACTCACTGATTCTGTGGGTCAACAGCCAGCTTTACTGTGACCATATTCAAGGAGTTAAGGGGCTATTCAAGGATTGAGAACAGCTGGAAGGAGACAGGGCCCACCTTTCAAAGAGGGGAAAAATCATCTTTGTCATCAGGTTGTGCAAGCAACTGGAAAGAGCTTTAAAGAAGGAGCAATGGGACAAAATTCACAGCCATTAATTAAATGAGAGCAGGACTAGGTTGGCAAGTAAAGGTTCCAGAGTGATTGACTGGAACATCCTTACTATGGGAAAAAAAAAAAAAAAAAAGTTGAAAGGGGTCCATTTTAAGCCTAGGCACAGAAATAAAGGAGTACCTGCAAGCACAGGCAGTATCATGGGGAACACACTCGTACCTTTTCTGGGAAGTGAGCATGGCTGGGTGCCTCTCTGAAGTGCCTGTATAGTAACACATGAAACACAGTGAACAAATGAGGAAATTGAGGTCAGTGTGCAGCTGCAGGGCTGTGAAAGCATCCTAGAGGTGTGGTAAGAATTCACACAACTGAAGTGCTGTTGTGGATGGAGACATGCCCCACTTTAGGGCATTTAAGTACAGACCAGGATGGCACAAAGTGAGAGTCATTTTATGGGAGTGAATACATGAAGGTCTTGCTTCTGGTGAATGATGAATTAACTGAGACCTTATGGGTCAGGATTAGAGGTCAGACCAAAGTGGTTGGTACAACTGTGTGTGTCTAATACAGGACACCTGATCAGGAAAATGCAGACAAAGCCTTCACATAATTTCACTTTTCCAAGCCATAGGGAACTTGAATAACCTCAGTATCTCCTGAAGAAACAACACAGGAGAGCAGCAGTGGTCCAAGGCATAGAAGTAGTGCACCCAAAGGGTCAGTACCAGGGCAAATACTGTTTAACATCTTCGTTTATTAATTGGATAATGAGACAGAATACATGCTCACCAAATTTGGACATGATAAAAAACCTGAGAAAAGCAATTGATAAACCACAAAGTGGTGCTGATATTTAAAGGGATCTCAATAGGCTGAAAAAATGGGCTGACAGGAATCTCATGAAGTACAGCAAACAGAAAAATAAATTCCTGCACCTGCAAAGGAATAACCCACGTACCAGTACATGCTGCAGACTGGTTGAAAAACTGCTCTGCCAAAAAGGATGTTGAGGTCCTGTTAGACAAGATGAAGATCAACCAAGGTCCATGTGTCACAGAAGGCCAAGAAGCTCCTGGACTGTATTAGGAAGAACATTGCCAGAAGTGGGAGGGCTGCTCAGCATAGTGAGATGCATCTGGAGTACTGTGCCTAGGTCTGATATCCAATAGAAGACAGGGATATATTGGAGTGGGGCCAGCAAAGGGCAACAAAGATGGTCAAGGGACTGGAGCATCTGTGATACAAAGAGAGCGCTGGGTCTACTTAAACTGAAGAAGAAATGGCCTAGTGGAGATGTGTTTGATATTTGTAAAAACCTGATGAGGGAAGTAAAGAAAATGGAGCCAAACTTTTCCTCATGGGACCCAGTAACTAGACAAGAAGGCACAAACTAAAACAGAAAAAAAATCTGTTTGAGGACCAGAAAAAGCTCTTCTTTTTTTTTTCCCAACAGGTTGCCCAGAGAGAGTGTGGAGTCTTTCTCCTTGGCACTATTCAAAATCTGATCAGATCCAACCCTGAGCAAACAGCCCTAGGTGTCCCTGCCTTGAGATGGAGTTTGGACCAATGATCCAAGGTGCCCACCTTACCTGTTCTGTGTTTCTGTAATAAAGTAACAATGGTGATTATACATTGGCTGCCAGGGTGCACATAGAACTGTGTGCAAAGTACAAGCAAATTTGGTGCCTGAAAAAGTCCATATCTACATCTGTAAATCTATAGCTATGAATATATTATATCTGAAAATAAGCAAAGTGAGAAATAGTAATGTAATACTAGTGGTACATAGTGGTAATTTGTTTATTCTTGGAGATGGGAAAAAGGGTAAAGGCAAGATGCAGGGAAAGAAAGAGAAATTGTTACAAGTTGTCACTAAAACAGACACAATCAGCAGTTTATCAGCTGTCATGACAGGAATAAAAAATAAAGGTTATAATAGGGTATATTTTATCACAAGTATTTTCCCTTATATAAGCATTACCATGTAGAAGAGATACTGCCAAAAAGATGCTGATTTCTCCCTTTGTCCTTCAGCATGCCTATATTTTATTAATCTTCAGTTGTGTCACCAGTCCCAAGGCTTCCCTTATGCTGTGTTTTACTATGCACAGTTCAAGGAAGAACTAAGAAAAAAAATCTCTGAGAATTTTTTGTGACACATATATATATATATACATACATACATGTAAATGTGTGTATGTGTGCACTACTGTGTGTAAATATATATGTACATATATATAAATATATATATAAATATATATATAAATATATATATATATATACACAACAAGCATAATCCTAAATCTTACTGGCCAGCAGCCAGGTAAATTTCTGTAAGATACAGACATATACCATCACATAAAATAATTAAAAACATATAGTTATAGATAATTTATATAACATATAATAAATTTCTGAATGTTTTTTTCATCAGTACAATTATCTGATTCTTTATTGAATACCACAACTTTCCTTGCTATAGAAGTACTTGATGACAGAATTCCACAGGATAATTGCAATATGTTCAAAAAATGCTTTTTAGCATGGTTCACTAAAACAAAAGATACATCAAAAAAACCTTTTCATTCTCTTTATCCTTTGTAACCACTACCATGTAGTCATTAGGCCAACTTCTTTTCCCTTTTTCCACATTTTAATCTTTGTAGTCTGTCTGTCATGTTCTTATGGCCTTTCATCATACAGCATTGTATCCTCTTGCTTAATCTGTTTAGAATCAGGACAATCAGAACTGAATGTAGCTTTCAAAACAACCTGATATCATCAAAGTTGTACCCCTTTCCTGTGAACACTAGCAGGATATGACTGTGAGACCAACTCCTACATTTTGTGTCAATACTTAATGAACAGCTTGCAGGATTTTTTTATGCACACATCGAGTGAGCATTAAAGCTGGAATTACTATGACCTGAGATCTTCAGATGTAAACCATTTTAGTGCTGCATCACACGCTTTGAGCTTGCAGTGTGCTGAAAGTAACAAGCACTGCTAATTCACCTTAAAAGTGATAACCTCAACAGAGTGGTACTTGCATTTTCTTTGTCTTTTTTGTCTCTCATTTATGCACACGCAATTGACACCCTAGAAATTCCACAGTTCCTCTTAAATTCTATACCCTGTTCAGAGCTAAAGCCATTTGATACCTGTTCACAGCCTTCCCCCAAGTTCCTGGCCCTCCTTTTCATAGCTTGCACATCCTAGGAGCATGCTAGCATCTCTTTGAACAGAGAAATTCTTGCTAGCTGTCTTTAGAGGGTGCATGTAGGCACTCATAAGTTGGCTAAAATTCTGCACATTGGTTTTATATATGTGCCCTCTACCCCATCACTAATGGCCAGAGCCACAGCATAGATCAACACACAAAAAATTAATGCTTTCACATTTCCAGCAATCTAGGAAATCATCACATAATGATGTGTTCTCTCAGCAGTAAGTGCATGTTTGATGGAAAGCCATGAACAGACAGTCAGTGTTGCAGGAACAGGAAACCAATCAAGTAAGGTCCATATGGATTGCACTGCGAACACAGCAGGATGCAGAGCAGAGACTAAGTGCCATATGGAGCGTAGATGGTGAGCCCATCTGGGTGTTTTCTTTTCAAAGGAGACCCACAATTTTATTATACCCATTCTGAGCTTCAAATTACAGACATCTTAAAAATGTTTGAATTATTTTTATTTCTACTGTAATTCATTTGTATGTGTATGCAGTACACATCACTTGGAAGTATGTGGGCTTCTGTTATAAAGATCAACCACTGCTGGTGAGATTCGACAATGTATACTCAGATTTAAAATTTCCTCAGCAGTTAGCAGCAAGAGGCAACAAAAAGCTCTACTACCATGGGAACAGAAAAAAAGAAGGAGAAAGAAAATCATGTAACAGCACAGCTATGTCCCTAATTTTTTTAAACTCTGAAGGGGAATCGATCTGCAATTTTTCTCCACTTGCTACCTTTCTTACTCTTACTTTTCTAGTTTCAGTGTTTAAACTTGGTGTATGGATTTTTCCATTCAGCTATGTAGTTAGGAAAAGGGAAGAGGAAGAAAAGATAACTCAGTCATCAAATGCTCTGCAGTATGCATTTTGGGTGTCCCACCATAGTGAATAATAAAACTCCTTAGGCAGGAAAAGTACAGACATTTTTTATCAGGGACTCTTTATCAAGGAGTGTAATGAGAGGACAGGATGAGAGCTAACAGTTACAAACTGAAAGCAGGTAGATTTAGGTAACAGATTTAAAAGAAATTCTCACTGTGTACACCCTGGAACATGCTACCAAGAGAAGCTGAGGCTATCCCATCCTTGGAAATGTGCAAGGCCAAGTTGGATAGGGCTTAGAGCAACCTGGTTTAGCAGAATATGTCCCTGCCCATGGCAGGAGGTTTGGAACTAAATGACCTTTTGTTTCCAACCCAAACCTTTCTGTAATTCTATGATAACATTTTCCTCAAATAAAGAAGGAGAATCCTGTACCTCTAAAACCTGGAATGTACTTTTGTACCTAGGTTCACAAAAAATGCCCTCTAACACTTAATTACATGTCTTAGCTGAACTTTTAAAATCAGCACATCAGACACTCAAGCACTTACCTGAGCATGCTCAGAGTCTTATTTAGTGCCATTTTTGTAGCTGAAGTAGGATTTTTCTTCAAAAAGAAACAGGTGTGTTACATCAACCACTTCGTTAATATAGGGGCTAAAAAACATACTTGTATTTCAGCCCAGAATGTATACAACCTCTTTTAAAACCTTCATTTCTTTTAGCTTCATCCTTTTTTCACGAGCTCTATCTACCATCAAAGGGAACAAAGGCCCTGAACCAACCTGGCATATATTATACTCAATTACTCCCATGGTTAAACCACAAAAACCTGTTTCTGTATCTGACTGGCCCGCCTCCAAGGAAAAAGTTGCTTAGCGACCTTAAGACACCCCAACAAGGATGAAATGTTTTTTGTGGAGTTTTCCAACCAAAAATATTTGTGTCTGTGATACATACAGTGTCCTGAATTGAAGACATATATCTTCATTTAGAACAGGCTTGGACCTTCCTTCATTTTCCAGCCTAAAATTGTTTTTCTGCTTATGGATCAAAATATATGCAAAACAATTAACCAATTAAAAAGAAAAAAATCACCAAACGAAACTGTAATATCCAGCTACAAACCTTATTCTGATTTTTAAATGACCAGGCCGTTTTTGCCAGCCCAAGGGCAACAAGAACTTTCTGTCTTGCTCTTGTCATTTCAATGTGCTTTGGAATTTGGCTCTGTGGAAACTTCTAATACAGTAGGAGAGTCAAATAGTTAACACTTTTGCAGACATATATCAGAAGAAACAATAGATCTACTTTCAACATGACAGCAACTGCATCAGTGTTGCTTCATATATACACAACTGCAAGAACAGTGATATGACTGTAACCTTGAAACACTGTAAGTTACGTAGCTCAAAAAAACCCCAGACTTATTTTTTCTTTCACAAAAGAAATGATTTTGTAAACTGGAAATAAATTTGTACTGCAATAAGAATATGGACACTTCTCTTTTGTATAGGTTTTCTGTAGCGGATGAGAGACATCATAGCAATTTAGGACATCCATATGTGGCTATGCATGCTATTTCTATTCTATTAAAAAAGAGACTAGAATACCACAGTAAGTCATTTAAATGTGAGTGATTCCATTAAAAACAGCTGTCATTCTCAAAACCTGGAAAGTAAATTATTTTCTACAGTTGTACATATTGTTACCAGTTTTGAGAGCACTCGATATCCATGTTTTCTAGCCTTTAAGTAGATTCCATTGGTCCAAGACTACTCTCTCATCTGTTTCTTAACACTTATAAGTGATCTACCTACAATAAGTTTTGCCTTTATCACTGTTAATCTGATGCAGGCCAGAGGTTTGTAGCTTAGCCTGAATCCTTTGAAGTAACTGGAAATAGACTCTGCTGGGATTTGCATCAAAGACAAGGAATATTCACCATGCAATAATTAAAAAGCCCCAATGACATAGAACCCATTTACATGATAATGAATTTGTGCTGCTAGTTAAAATCTGTATGTTTTCTGTTTTCCCATCATTTTAATTTCAACTACATTATTCAGTAATTTCTCACATAAAATATCTTTCCAGAAAGTAACTTGCAGTTTTATTAAAGTTTTCTTTAGCATTTGAAATGTCAGGTGAATCTTTTTTCCTAAAATTTATTTTCATATATAAAATGTTTATAGTTTTTTTTTTTTAAAGTAGCACAACTCATTACCATATCAGTAAAGTACCAGCAAGAGGGTAAGAAATATTTTCTATGAAAGCATCATATTCTTCTGTATGCAGTTTTTTTCCCACTGCTTCAATCTAATCTTTTACGTTTGCTATTGATTGTTCTTTTTATTTCATATTCCCTGAGTCTAGCCATCCAGAATTTTGTTAGTTTCTTTTTTAAACTACAAAACAAAAGGAAAGTTCACTCTTCAGCAAATATAGCTAAACAAGAAATCATTTGGAACATTTCAACGTCTAATCTATGACAATGGAAAAGCAAGTTTCCAAAGAAACCAGGGCATTGCCTTCAGGGGCAAAGCCACAGGAGAAAAAATTACCCAAAACAGAGAGAAGTTTAACTTGTATAAGCTCCTTATAAATGGATATGAACAAAGATTTCTATCATAATTTGAACAGTAAGAATTACTCAACTAAAAAAAAGAGATGCATTTTCATTCTATAAAATTCTATCAGCACAGAAATATACCATGATTTAATAATTAATTTCAGAATTAATGTAGATTGAAATTCTGATGGGCAAGCTCTGGAAGTATCATTCTTCAAATTGACCTCTTTCAATGTCAGACAGTTTTTTTATCACTTTAAATAACTATAGTAGGGGAATTTTATTCACTTGTACTAATTACAAAATATCCATTTTAAATCAATCACACTGTGTGGAATATCCTGCTCTTGATTTTACCAGTGTATATGGAGAATCATACACAGTCTTACTCCCCTTAAATATGTAGGAATAATATTAATCTTTTTAGACAAAGCCCAGATGTGCATATTACAACATTTCTGCTTTGTTAATGTGTCAATGTGAATCTAGAGTCAGGCAATTGCACATGATCCACCTAATTCAAAATTTACCATTTTTCCAACTTTCCAGAATGTCCCTGTTACTCTGAGAGTTCTGTGAAAAGAACATTAGGGCAGTAAAGATGACTTCAGTGAGTTAGGAAGTCAAGTAATTTTCTGGGGAGACCTAAAAGACCTGAAAAATTGTCCAAGTCATCATCTGAGAGTGCTTCTAGTAATGTTTTCTGCTGGGTAGGTGGAATAGGAGTAAACTTTAATCTTTCTGTTTCAAGCTCTTCTACTCTATGCACTGGTGGGACAAATAAAATAAGTTTTCAAATGTCCCTTCCCTTGAATATGAAGCACCTTTCTCTGCTGCCCTTCGTTTTCCATGTTTTTACTTTGCCTTCTATGTTTTGGTTTTGCCTTCTGATGTTTATAGAACTTGGAGTCAGATTCTCACACTTTCTCTTGTAAACAGAGAATGTTTTCATATTTTCTCCTCTAGGAGGAGTTTCTTGAGTGATGGTGGTGTTCACTAATGAGATTGAAGAGGTGGAGACACCTTTGACCAATCTCTGGTCCTTTTGTACAGTTGTATATAAGTTGGAATCAAAATAATTTTAAAAAAAGAGAGCATTCCTGCTGACCTCAGACCTCATCCCTGCCTCGTCCTTTTGTGTCCTATTGAGACACTTCTCCTCCTTTCTCTGGGTGTATTCTCTGTTGCTGAAGAGAATACATAGTCCTGTTCAAGACCTGGTCATCTGGTTTTTGTTTGTTTGGAATTTCTGTCCCAAATTTGTTTTGTTGTTGTTGTTGTTTAGCATGGATCTCATGTGCCTCTCTTCATGCCTGGTTAGGTCTATTTACTGTCAGAGCATAATTAACCTGACAAGCTGTCTTACACGAACCTCATACTACCATCTACAATAAACATCAGCTTGAATTTATGAAGATTTCTCATCTTTTCATACCACTTAAAAAAAAAAAATAAAAAAAAGAAGCCTCTATTGAAGGAAGGGATTTTTCTGAAAAGGTTGAGTACTAGAACTTCAACTAAGATCACTTCAATCAAATCAGAGATGTAAGACATGACTATCGTGAAAGTTGCTTTAGGGTAGACACAGCTCCAACACTATAACCATACCCCTGAAAATAGGAATAATTGGTTATTACCTTCTAAAGTTTCTGCACCCTTAAATCAATCTTTACAAGTGAGACAAAGTATTCATTAAATAACTGATCTGCAACAAAAGTAAGTTGACCAAAATATGCATATGAATATACGGACTTTTCCTTTCTAAACTAAATACAGCTTTTGGTCTTTCCAGCCTTTTTATCTGACCTTGTTGACACTTCCTAGCACTGGGACATTTATGAGGGCAAAATAGAAAACTGAAGGGGGAAAAAAAAAAAGTACAAAAGAATATGTACTTTGAAGCTTGGCTCAGTCTTGACAGCCTTTGACCATAAACCCTCCATAAAGAAAGATGGGAGGAGAGAGGGGAGGGGAGAGGGGGGCAGACGGTCCAAAAACATGAGTTGAAACCCAGATTACAGACTTTACATATATTCATTTTGATGGCTTTCAAAAGAAGTATGAACTTTTCCACTCGTGTCATCAAACAACAAAAAAACCCACCAGATAAAAACCTCATCTCATCTACTATGCAACCCTACATAAAACTATGCTTGCTTTTTCCTAGACTTTTATTCCTTCCTTTCTAGCATTCCTTAGAGTAAAGCGTTCCAGCTGTGGTAAATATTGCTCAGGCATGGATCTGCAATACATTTTGCACTTTGATATTCATAAGCATACATTTCCTGCCAAGTCAAAGACATTTATCACAGTTTGACTGGCAGTTAGAGACACATTTTCTAGAACAAACACGCTATACATTTGGCTTTCTTTCCCACTGTTAACTTTCGTTTGTAAGTAGATTATACTCCTTTTTTCTTTATATTTGTGGGGCTTTTCCCCAATTATTTGTATATCCTTAGACATATCTACTCCAAACTACAAGTCCAGTTCTTTTGCTTATTTTCTTTGGATGAAAATGTGAATCAGATTCTATATCTTTATTCCAATAATACAGCACTTCTTCAAAGAGCATCAAAGCTCTCTTAGATCAAATGGAAAATGATCAAAGACTAAGTTTGTTAGGAAAAAAAGCCTACACAAAGTGGAGATTCTAGTGCTTTTTCTCACTTTTATCTTAGCTCCCTGCTTTGATTATGCATTTTATTGTAGGAAGAAGGTTGATGGTAGAATAAAGTAAAACAGAAATTGAGGGCCAATGGAGGTGTATTAGGGAAGTGCTTGACTGCTTCATGCTCTTGTTTTCAGTGCCATGCTAGCCTCAGAAAGAGGAAGAGTTATACCTCATTGAGATCTCCATTCTCATGTGCATACATTAGTTTCCACCTCAGTTTAAATAAGACTTTAAATTTAAAGAGGATCTGCCAGCAGGAAAATAATGATAGCTGCACGTTCATAATTGACCTAGTACTGCACAGGAGTCCCAAGAGGACTCCAAGAGGGTGATGGAGTTGTGTTCTGGTACTAATCAAGCCATTAAAGGCAATTCCATGTGTACTTTTGCACTCTGACCACTCGTATTGCAGCTAAGGTGACTTGAGATGCTAATTCAAATATAGATAGTTTGAGTTAGTACTGACCTAGAGACAGCTATGACACTGATAAGGAATAAGTTGGGGAGGGGGTACTGTTATTTTCATTAATTTCCTAATATTTACTTGGTCCTGAATTAGGGCCCCACATTTTTCTAAATTTACCGGAAATCAAAATTTTCATCATATGAACTGTACACAATGCCTAAATGTATATGTATATATAATCCTCTCCTACAAGGAATGTTGTAGCAGAGGATTAAAAGATGCCCTTTAAAATCATAATATCATCATACTTTTCAAGTGTAGGAACTTAAATTTCAGCCTTGGTTTCTGCTTTTATATACTTGCCACCTGTATCTGTATGCTTTCTTGCTATACATTTTATTAATGAAACCATAAATTCAGAAATGGAATATTTTTGTATTTCAGGGATATGTGTCAAAACAAAGTCTTCAGACAGGCTCAATCACATTCTGAGAATTAAATGGAAACAAGAAAACACTTAATTTGTAAATCTTTATAATATCAATGAAATTTAATTTTTTAACAAGTGTTACCTACAAAATCAAAAATTTATTCAATCCAGATATTCAAAAAGAAAAAAAAAAACTTTTCACTATTTACACTCAACATAGAAGTTCCCATTTCCTTACTCCTCTCCTCATTCTTCCTCTCACATTTTAGCACCCCCTATCTCCAAACTTCATGCCTTTATCTAGTCAGCTCTTTTTAGTCCTGCATATTCATATTTTACCACCTTGACCACCCCTTTAACAGCCGTCATAGAACTGATTAATTGTATCCTAGGACATACATCAGTAGGAAACAGTGAATAAAACCAGATTAGTTTATAGATGTACTGTTGGAGATTGACATTTGCAAGGAGAATTCAGACTGTTTTCTCAGAAATGAAATGCAAATTGAACTCATCACAGCTTACAAGTGCATTTACAGAAAGAAAAGGCTGGCAGTTAATCCAGAAAAGGAGGTGTACCAAAGAGAGGATTAATGAATGGAAGCTCAAATTAGTAAAACTCAAATTGAACATGAAGCAGAAATTATTAACCATGTTTTGTATGACTGACCACTGTAATGTATTACAAAGGAAATTCGTTATTATCCTGTTTTGAATATTTTCCCACTACACCTACTAACTACTCTGTGAGAAAACAGCCTCAAGTCATACTAGACTTTTGGCAAAATTGAGGGATGAGTGGTTGATATGTGAAATACTGTAATATACACAAGTCTACTAAAGGTATTCATAGGTAGAAAAACCAGAGAAAGTGTTAATTTGGTAATAAGTGGAGAGGAAAAAAGTGACAGGGGATGGTGAGAAAGCTGAAATTTTTCTCACACATTTTTGCATCAGTCTTCATAAAAAACAGTTAAATGGAAGCATGTAACTGCCTGATTAAAGGTAGTTTTATTAAGGGTAACAGAGAAAGTAGTGTTCCCTTTCCAGAAAAAGGAAGGAAAAGTTTACAATGTAATGTCTACATCACAAATTTCCAAAACCTTGAGACGTGATGGACTTTTACGTGACATATTTCAAGGATGATCTGAAAATTCATAAAATCATTTTATTTGTGAAATCATCAAGGAGGAGTTAAAGACAAAACAAGTGGAAATTAATAAAAACAGCATTAGTAAATATAGAAAATATAGTTTTTATAGAGAAAAAAAAAAAACCTAAAAAGTAAGCGAAATGGAACTAGAGAAACATAACCAGCTTGTGCTTAGTTCTGAGAAAAATCTGAGCAAACCATTTACAAATATCCTCCAGAAGCAATACAGATCATATATTTCAATGTCATAATACAGGCCCATAAGAAGCCAGAAAGCTCAAATCAATTTAATTTCTAGATGGTAGGTGCAAAACAACTTGGATAATCATAGATAACTGTAGCTAGACAGCAGTTAGCATAACGAAATTCAGAGGGCTTTGGGCATATACAGAAGCCTACATTTAGTTAGGATCCATTCAATGACTTAATGACATGGATAGTGGGGCAGAGGATGCTTAGTGAACCTGCACAAAGGTAAAGGAGATGGCATCTAAATTGTAGGACAATGTGCAAGTGGAAAACTGGAAATTGGTGCAAGATATTCCAGTTGCCCAACAGCAACCAAACAGACATGGGATAAAGGAGACAGGATGCAAAAGAACAACCTAGGTAGCAGATCTGGGACTAAATACCTGTTCTCTGCTCTAATTATCAAGGGTACAGGCTTCATGAATTGAGCAGCCTTGATTACTGCAGCCTAAGAAAGGTGGGAATTAGCTGGATACAGCTTAGAGAGATGATCAATAGGTGGTGAGAGGTACAGAAAACAAGGAAAAAGACTGGATTTTTTAAACATAAAGACAAAACTGAATGTGGATGTAAGATAGATTTAATTATGTTAAAAGCTGTGGAACAAAGGGAAAATAAATTATTCCTGCATTACAGTGACACACAGGACAAGAATAAACAGGGCTCACAATAGAAAAGGAAGGATATTAGGAAATAATTTAGATTAGGACTGATCAGATGGCACAGGTTGAGCAGTAAACGAATGGAATTTCTGCTACTGGAACAATTCAGAGGCTAGGCAATACCCAGGTCTGCATAAAGCTGAAAATAATGTTGCTGATACAGGTGAAACTGATATAGCTGGTTTAGCTGATACAAGTGATAATCCATGATAAAACCTCACAATAAAAAAGGAAAATGATGTTACAGATGTAGAGTCCCATCAAATGCCCTTAAGCTTCTACAAGTACAGGCTGTGACATCCTTTGGAAGGTTAAATTCCATTCTGTCAAACTTCTGCAGAAGGTAAAGCAAAATACCTGATTTTCATATGACATTTACACAGAACAGGAACTTGAAAAATAAACCTATAAATTCATATTAAAAGACCTGGAAGAAAAGACATCCATAGGGAGCATTTTTTAGCCACATTTCCTAAAGCACTGGATTCACTCATCTATATTTTATGAACTGAAAATAATTTAGTTTGAAACAGTCCAGTTCATTAAGAAGCTGGTTTAGAATTACTAATCAATACATCAAGATTTCAGAATTCTTAATAAAACTGGGAAAGTTTGACTTTGAAATTCCAAGTACCAAAACCATAAAATGTTTATTATGCTTTCCTCTAAGTTTTTTGCTGAAGAATTAAGAGACTTGCAAAGTTGTATATGCATTAACTGCTTGACACAAACCAATTCAGTATGATTGAAGAGATATTCTGTGGGGGTTTGCATTAAAAATGCAAATAAGATGAAAAAGGTGTGCAAAGAAGATTAAATGATGACCAAGTGATTTTTTTTCCAAGTACATACTTGACAATCTAGCAAACTCAATTATTCCTCCCAATCCACATTTCATACTTATATACACATAAAACCCATTGTCTAGTGCCCTCAATGGTTTTCAAAGATGTTATTTACAGATTTTCTAGTTGACAGTAATGTAGCCATAACTTTTGTTGGACTTCAGTTCATTAGTCTGTTCCTCCCTATGGTAATTTCCTTACGTCTTCAACCTACATTCTAGCTCCCACTGCTACAATTAGTCGTGAAATTTAAAGCTACCAGATTGCAAAGTTATGCTACCTACTACCTACTACCCAAGGGTAATTTAACCATTAATTACTGTAGCACCAGCTAACATTCCTCCCATCTAGTGAACAAGATCCTTAGAGCTCATAAACTTTCCTACATCCCTAGGTGAGTACTTTGTTGATCTGAGTCTGAATGTCCACACTAATCTCACAATGAATAACAAGACTTAAATGCATCCTTTGAATTACCAATTCATTTCAATGGAAATAGAACAAAAATGGGAGAGCTGGAATACAAAAAACACCCCAGAAAACTGTCATAGAGAGCAGGACCTCTGTGATTCTGTTTGTTTTCATTTGGCTGCATTTGTCCATGGATGAAAATCCTGAAGGAGCCATATACTGAATAAACACAAACATAAATTCTGCTGTTGAATTTGGTGGGACTATACTCACAGAGCATAAGTCTTTGAGAATTGGATCTTTCAGCAGTCAAATGCAGGGGAAATAATGGGAAGGCCACTTGTTCACTGTTCTGATGTCACTGTTCATTGTCAATACACACACAAAGCTTGGGGAGAGGGAGGTTCAGAGGTGCTAGTGACTTGGGTTTAAGTACTTTGTCATATTGTGGGGTTCATAATCCCACATGATCCATCTAAACTCTTCAGTTTACAGAGAGAAATTCTAGGAACAGGAATCAGAAAACCCAGTGTCAGGCTGATCAAGAGGAAGTGATGAGTGAAAAAGGGTGTTATATCTCTTGAGATACCTAAATCAGGCCACTAATCAGTAGCAACTGGTTTCTATATAGGAATGTAGACTTTCATCCACACTAAAGTACTTCTTGAACAAAGAACTTAATGCTTTCCTTAGGCTTTTCTTTTGCTTCTAAGATATTCTTTACTGAAACATCTTTTCCTTTAAAAGATTTCCTGTGTATGTGTGTGTATATATATATATATGTATATACATATATATAATAGATATAATTTTGTCCTTTTTGTTTGTTTGTTTGAATACCTGCCATTCCATTAGTGACTTATTGAGCTACCATACTGTGCATCAGAGGGCCTAGTGGAGCCCTTCTCTTGCAGCATACAGCAGTCCAGGAGGGGAAAGAGGAGGAGACATGCACTCTTTCAAATGTACGGAATCTGATGGTAAGCGCTGTTTACAAGAACTAAAACATTATTGTCGGTTTTAATCACAGACTTAAAACATGGTTTTATATTGGCTACTATGAAGAAAATTAACTCTGTCCCAGCCAAATTCAGCACAAGCAGCCATGAAATTTTAGGTTAGTGTCTCCTGCTGCAATGACTGGCAGGAAAATACAGATACTTCCTATTTAAAGAATGACATTGATTCAGGGCTCTTGGTTCTTACTTTCTCTACTTCTCTTTTTCTCACATCTTCTCCTTTTTAAAAAAAAAATCCTCAGAACCCAGCTTGGCATTTGCAGAGCCAACAGAAGCACAAAATGCATTGTTTAGATGTTGATGATGCTGCAGGAACCATGCTACTAAACTCAGTGTACACCTAAAGCCTAGGCACTTGTGATCTTTCCATTGTTTCTCTGACAGTAGCATTACACCTAATTTCATTTATCTGCATTGTTTTCTTTCCTTTTTGATAGAAACAAAATCTTGCATTTGTTTCAAGGCAATATATTTCTTCTACCAAATTCCCCTTTACCTACATCTTTCTTTCTTTTTTTCTTCCTTCTAGTGTATACAGTATATATAGGATAAATAAAACTCAAAACTATGCATAGGTTGATTATCCATTATAGATTATGGATGTTTCATAGTTTGTACTAACAGGTCTTCATTTCATGCAAAGGACAAAAATGTCAGGAGATGGTAATGAGGACACTTTCCCCTAAACACTTAAGAGGGGTGTTTGGAAAAAATGGAAGAGGATGAAAATTTTCTTTAAGCAGTGGAAAATGGAAAACAAAGTTATCCTCTCCAGGACTCCCAAGATTCTATTTCTCCATTGAGTGACTGAACTTATTCTTAATTTCCAAAGAAGAACTGAAGCACCTAAATGCAGGAAAGATATAAAATGGCATAATTTCTTTAGAGTAGAAGAAGAGAAGACTACTAAGAACCTCAGTTACGCTACACAGAACTGACTTATACACTACCACAAAACATTTAATTTTTCAGAAAATAATTCACTGCCTTGTGTTCTATCACAAAATTTTTATTTTCTCTAAAATTGGAGGCTCATGTACAAGGCCATTCATTTGGGTCATTCTGTAGTTTGATGTCACTAGAGATAATTTTATTTTTCACTCTGTTCCAATAGTGTTGTTTTCTGTCTGACTGTAAATTAGCATTGACATTTTCTCTGTAAAGATTTTTTTTTTCTTCTTTTACAACTTGATTGGGAAAGTTTCATGGAGTTTATGCAACTTTTATCTTAAGGAGTATGTTCTGATTTATATTGTGCTTACTCTGTTGCTGACATTGGGTGACATTTTCTCTTTTGTTGACAGCTTTGTACTTTGTTAAAAAGTAGGCTACTCGAGTGAAGATGTTTAATTTGCTTTGTCCAGACTTTATCATATCCAGCACATAAAGTACTTTTCTTACTTCATTCCTGCATTAGCTTTCCTCTCTGATTGCTTCTTTTCTGTGTTTTCCTTTTCTCTATGCCCTCTTTGTGAAGTATTTTCTCTTTTGTCAGCAGTTGGATCGCTCTTTACTAATGTTTTAAATAGTTCAGCACTATAGCAGAACATTTTGTAGCTATTTACTTTGAAGTTGTAGGCAAGCAAAGCTTGTAACAGAATGATTTGCAAGTTCCTGTCATAAAAGGTCAAACACCCAGCCTTTCAGCCTTTCTGTTTCTCTTGTTAACATCCAGAACTGTGATTACTAATTCTTAAAAAATTCTTAGTGCACTAAAATCCAAGATATTTTTTATTCCAATAGCTGCTGCAAAGGTGAACTAGAAGAAAAGACTTCTATGCCCAAATGGATGTGACTGCTAATGGCACGAAATACAAAATACTACCAAAGAGCTTTCAGGCTGAGATAAATGACCTATCTCACAGACACCAGAGATTAAATACCTGCCAAGCTGCGATAGCATTGTCTAACAACAGCAGGATCATAAACAACTGATGTTTATAGCAGCATTTTTAAGAAGTGTTAAAGTCTGAGAATTAGACAATAAAAGTAATCGGTTAATTGCATCTCAGTTAATGAAAAGGAGAAGCTTTAACGTTAAATTTTCTAGAGGTGATATACTTTTTCTTCTTAACCAGTGCTAGATTTCAGAATTACTATGTTGGGGAGAGGGGTGATGGTAATTTATCAGTGCTAAGGAATAAAAGAAATTATGTTTCCTGAAAGCAGTCTTAGCAATACAGCTGGTATTCTGGATCATGTTTTTTAATTTTTAACCAGTGGTTTTGTGGTTCCCACTTTCATACTCAATTCAGAGTAAGTGGTCTCCTGTGATGTACATCAGAGAGAAAAAAACCCAAAACATTGGAAAGTAACTGGATTTCCTACATGATTTAAATTTTGCTAAATTTCCCAGCTCTTGGCAAGGTGGTAACCAGGAGGGGCTGTAGAGGGTCTCTGCAGGAAGAGCTGGGGTTACTCAGGTGCCATCAGCTCCAATGAACCCACAACTGGACACAAGTGAACACACAACAGCCAAGCTGATGACAACTCCACGAAAACATATTTTAAAAAATTCATACAATGCCAGACAGAGAGAGGAGGAGGGAAAGAAAGGAAATGAGAAACAAGAGTGAGAAAACAGATGTCAGAGAAGGAGGAGCCCCATGGAAGAACTGGTATCACCCCTGCAGCTTCTGAAGAGTCCACACTGGAGCATGGAAGCGTGAGGAAGAAGGAGCAATGCACAGGAGCAGAGAAACTCCCATGAAAACTCCTGCACCACTTGGAGCAGGGCTGGAGGAGTGAGAAATGAAAGAATGGTGTAGAGCATAGGAAGGAAGGGTAGGGCAGAGTTGGGGAGAAAGGTGTTGCTTTAACATTTGTCGTTTTCCACTACCCAAATTAATAGATGCCTATTTTAATTAGGAGTAGATTACATTGTCTTTTCCCATTTGAACCTGTTTTGCTTGTGACAGTAACTGATAAGCAATCCTCCTGCCTTTATCCTGACCCATGAACTTTCTCTCTTACTGTTTTTCCTCTTTTCTCCCCTCTACCCTCTGGAGCAGAGGGAGTAAGCAAATAGCCATGTAGATGTCTGACTGTCAGCCAGGGCCAACCCACTACAATGAGCTGCAAGAAACTCAGAATGCACAGAAAAGCATGATTCAAATATTGGGTTTATAAAAAAGTAAAACTAAATGAGCCATTTGTCTTTCTTAATTATAACTTTCTGCATATATGTGTACACATGCTTTCATGCACATGTTCCACCCATCCATGGATCTGATAATCATTTCTAAATGAAGACTCAAATCTTCATTTAAGCAATCAACAGTCTCCTTTTTCTAAACACAACCAGAATGCTTCAATTTCCTAAAATTCTGAAACAGTAGTTACACATCATCTTTTCATGCTTATCATTTTACAGCTCAGAAAATGAGGATAAAAAATGTAACATTTCTGGGTTTATCCATTTTTATGGAATACTACAGTTCTAACCTAGCGTAACTAAATCTTAAAATGTGCATGTTTGTGTGTCTCCTACTGTGGATTTACAAGCCTAATAGGCTATGAAAATAGATTAGGAAATTGAGTGTGCTGCTCAACATTTGGTCTCTGTTTTCTATTTCTGTTGCTTGTTTGTTTAAATAATTTCCTGAATTTGAATCATTTTTATGTGTTCACACATTTTGGGTTATTGTCTGTGCTTTCTCAGTTCCTGGAATGTTAATAGCTCTGAAAATGGCAGCACCCATGTGCCTTATGCTCCTGTCTGTAGCACCAGTGGTAATACTGCATGTCTGTCAGTATCAAAATAAATCCCACAATAGGCTTGTTCAATCAGATTTTGACACAGACAACTGACACTGAAAACAACATGCAGCTTTGTTTTGACTTAAACAATAATTTCCAATAGAATGGATATTTTCTTACTTGTGTAAGCTCCCCTTTTGAGTGATAGCATACCTTTTGTGAAGCCACTGGCAACTGAAGAAGATACAGGTACCAATCTCAGTCTGCCCTGTTGGCTATCACCATTTCTGGAATACATAAAAGAAAATTATCTCTGTGGCATTGTTGAATATCTCTCTTACTCCAGCAAAGTGGAAGAAAAAGGAGGTGCTGAAGACCTGTATCTTGGGCCTTCTTGAAGTGGAGACACATTGCCATCCAACAGGACACTGAAGATATCAGGAAATAAAAAATCTGTCAGAGGTTCTACTTCTACCATTTCATGACAAGGCTAAGAGGTTATTGCCCAAGATCATCCCATCCATTGATATTCCATTAACAATTTAGCATTCCTCTGCTGTGGGGAAAGGTCAGATATTGATGATCTGTCCCTCTAATTTGTCCCTATATAAAAATTTGTGCAATGGGCATCGTTAACATATTCAGTCATTAACACATTCACAGCTTCATGGTAGATGTTATCTAATATCCACTTGCTACTCAGGCCCCAAGAGGAGGGACTGACAATCTAAATCTGTGCTGGAAGACCGAGTACTTTCCTCCACACTAACATTTCTCTGTACCTTCATGTACATTTTCATTCTGAAGTTGAACTCTGAAGTAACTCTGTTCTCTTGTTTGCCACTTGGGGTACACATTGCATCCTTGGTCTATGAAGGTCAAAGACCCCAGAAATATCATGAAATGTCCAATGCTAGTGTAAAAAAAAAAAAATCAGCAGTAAAAAGGGACTTTGTAAAGATATTGTAAGGATGAGTTGATGACTTGAACACGCAATTGCTTTACACTTTCTTTTGCTTTAATTTTGTTTCTGTTTTCTCATGGGAAGCACAAATTATATCCCTGGCTACCATTTCAGTGACATTTTGCAGATCATATAAAATTATAAAAAACTTATAAAGTGCACTTTTAGAACAGGTTTAATTCAGGCTTGATCCATTCCAAGAAATTGCATTCTCTTACTATAAATCATGATTTATAACTTTTCCCATTAAACCTTAAGGTTTCCACAACAGCTGTCTGGTTTTAATTGCACTGCCTTTTCCAAATTAAAGCATTAAAACTTGCTTGTTTTCTACTAATGTATGTTTAAACTGATCTTTATCTTATTATTTTTGTAATATTGAATAAAAGCCATCATACTGAAGAAATATCCCATATTTACATATTTATTAAGCCAAGAGTCATTCTAGTGACAATTAATCACACGAATTTTCATTTTATGGTACTGCTTACATTCTGGTAGAATTAAATTGTCATAGGTAGTGGAATTTAAAAAAAGAAAATTGAACAGAATTAATTTTTGTGATGATTCCAAAAGAACTTTTTTGGGCTGGATGGCATTTTAACTGTTTGGAAATATAGAATTAAATCTTTCCAAAGTAAGAAAAATTGTTTTAAGCCAGAAGTTGGTAGTTCTAAAGCTACCAAAGTTTAAATCTTCTCTTGATTTACACTCTGAGTTTGTTTCTATGACTGCAATCTGAGAAATATCCTGGTAACATTAATAGGATTACATTAATAGGGCTAACATTAAATGAGCTAAAAAATGTCAGATTCCCACCTTAGAATCAGTATAAATTTGGTCCAGTGTTTCTTAACTTTGGAGATTTATTAAAAAGACATAAAACACTACCTGCTGCTACATCATCTATAGAAAAATATTTCCTAGCCCAGAGCCTCAACAGATTTATCTTACTTCTGGGGCACAACATATTTCAATTCATGTCTAAAATTATCTGCACACTGTCATTACTTACAAATATTTAATTTGCATGTGTCTCCTCTGCCTTATTCTTGTTGCTCAGTAGTAATCCAAATTAGCTGTATCACTCTGATCAAATATGCCAGGCATTCAAACTGCATATGATTCATTTCTCTTTTTTTGGGGGGAAGTGGTAGTCATTTTTTTCTTGGCTACCAAATAGCAAGTTAAACAACAGTATGTTAGAATAAATCTTATGGAAGCAATCTATTCACAAGTTATTTTACTAATTGGGCATCTCATGAGCCAGCTAGCATTGCTGTGCTTAATTACAGGAACAGTGTGGTATGAGAATATCCTTGAGATCATACAAGAGAATGGTTTGATTTTAGGCTTTTTTAGGCTGCAGCACTGCTGGGTTAAGACTGTACTGTTCTCCACTCCTTGTCACTCTTTTCTTCCCTTCCCATTAACATCCCCCCAGATCTATTGGCTTAACCTGGGTATCAGCACTCGACACTAGCATAAGCTAATAGTAGGGGGGTTTTCTAACCCAGCTAATTTTACAAAAGGTCACATATGTTCGTTATAGATAATAAATAACTGTCCCACTAGATAATGCAGTTATCTTTCCTTTTAATTATTCACTTGTTGGGCATTCATTATTAAATGAACTTAGCTTTTTTGTTCTCAAACAGTTTCCAGGGTCAGTCCTGAGAGTTTCATATATATTTTCTGAATATTCATACTTCAAACATAAAAATCCAGTCATTTCCAAAGCACTAATATTAATAAAATATTTTGC
Source organism: Brachypodius melanocephalos (assembly GCA_013398615.1). Lineage (NCBI taxonomy): Eukaryota > Metazoa > Chordata > Aves > Passeriformes > Pycnonotidae > Brachypodius > Brachypodius melanocephalos. The sequence continues at coordinate 19,052,980 of VZSR01003049.1, forward strand.
TACATAAGTGTCAACATTATATGGTTTGACTCCAACTAAACAGTCATTTATAACCAGAAAGGCTTTAAGTTTTAGGGTTTTTCACTTTGACCATCAGTCATTAACAGCTCTGGTGCTAAATGATACAGATGCTGTAAGTTGTATAATTTTTTTGTATTTCAGTCTAGACAGATGGCTGGAAAATGAAACAGCTATATTTTTTCTGAAAGCCTGGAGGCACTGCTTCTTAGATAGCAAAAATTCTCATGAGGTTCAGGTTCAGATTTTAGAGGCAACCCAACAAACTGTTGTAGCAATAAGTGAACTTGGATTCACCTACAGACCACTCAATGTCAAAGATGAAGACATTAGAACTACTTTGTGACATAATGAGAATTTTCAACTCTCAGTGTAAGCACTACTTAACACACTAAACATTTTATTAAAGCAGAAAAGTTTTCAAGGAAATCAAAAGTAATTTGAGATCAACATGAATTTATTTTACACAATCTGATCACAAAGATTTTATGAATGATTGAAGTGCTTGAAAAAGAATGCACATGCACTCTTCCTGTTCTGGAATGATTTTGCAGCCAGAAAACCAACCATTCCCTGGGCTGCATCCAAAGCAGCGTGGGCAGCAGGGAAGGGAGGGCATTCTGCCCCTCTGCTCTGGTGACACTCCACCTGCAGGGCTGCACCCAGCTCTGGGGTTCCAGCACAGGAAGGACACGGATGGATCTGGTGGAGCAAGTCCAGAGCAGAAACATCAGGATGATTAGAGGGATGGAACACCTCTCCCATGAGGAAAGGCTGAGGGAGAAGACAAGCTTCCAGGAAGACCTTATTGCAGCCTTACAGCATCTACAAGTGGCTCATAAAAGAGATGGGTAGAAACATCTCAGCAAACTCTATTGCAAAGGTTAATGGTTTTAAACAAAAGTAGGGTAGATTCAGGCTACATGTAAGGAGAAAAAAATTTACGCTGAGGGTGGTAAAACACTGGCACATGGTCCCAGAGAGGTGATAGATGACTTCATCCTAGAAACATTCAAAGCCAGACTGGATAGGACTTTGAGAAACCTGATCTAGTTGAAGATGTCCCTGCCCATTGCAGAGGGGTTATTTTATATAAACTTTAAATGCCTCTTTCAACCCAAACTCTTCTATAATCTATCCAATTTGCTACTGGATTATATAAAAATACCTTATTCTCTGAGGTCAGGTGCTGATGAGACAGCACAGACCTAAGCGTTTCTACCTTAACATTATTTTTCTTCAAGTCTAAGTAGGAAGAATTTGGATGCCACAGAAAAGTCATTCTGAGAAATTTGTGCATTATACACAAAAGGACTGGAAGTGATTACAACCTTTCTGGAAAAAATAGGTTAATGAGAAACTACAGAGCAAGTTATATAAAAGCTATAGAAGAGTAAAGACTTATTTTATGCAATGAAGCTGCAATTGTGATGAAAGAAATTCATCTTTAAGAGAAATTTAATGAGAAAAACAGTGGCACTAATACTTTGTTAAGGCTATAACTGCATGGTGTAATGACCACTGGGTAAAATATTGCATTTTAAATTGTACGTGCTGGTTAAGATCCACATGGTATAGGAATTGTTACACAGTGTAAGAGAAAAAATGGGAATTTCAGAATACCAAAACCAGTGAAACTTGCGTAAAAGGGGAAACAATATAGAAGTTAAAATAGATTCATAAACATATTATTGCTGAGATGATCTAGATTATATATTGATGGAGTAGCATAATGACTTAAAATTCTGGCTTTTAATGAGAAAATAGATGAAATCATATAAAATTCCACCTGCCCAACCAGAATAAGGATTTTCTAGGAATCATACTCGATTTTCAATATTGCTGGGGCATTTTCAACTGTAGACCTTATGCGCTTTTAAGATGTAACTTTAAAATTATTTTCATCTGAAACAGCCCTCAATTATCAAATTAATGTAACGATCAGCAGGTTCAAGACATGCAATTGGACATTTGGGGTGATTAAAAGGACAATTGCTGATGTGCAATAATTACATACTATGTGATGTACATACATCTTGTGTAGGCTATTAAGTTACTCAAACTGTTTAAGCACCTTTCTTTAGTAAACCTTCCAATTTGTACAATCAAAACGTTTTTCACAGCTAAATAAAAAGAACAGAACATTTGGATCTGCATATGAACAGATGAAAGAGGAATCTGGAAGGATAATGTTTGGCATAGTTATAAACTCATGGATGATAAAGCTACAGTGGTGAGGATATCACAACGAGATACTGCCAACCACCAAAGCAGTGGAATAAGACACTCGGTAAAATTTTATGTTATAAACAAAAAGAAAGTATATGAGAACATGAGGAGGGCATAAAACAAAGAATGAAAAAAGTTAAGGCCTCGGTGCTTTGTAAGAGTAGTAAACATATTTTTTCTATCTGAATAAAATGTCACAGTAGATCATGAGGTCCCAAATACAGTGTTGGATTCTAGACAACCTCACAAAACCGTCATCAGAAGAATTTCCCTCACACATATACAGGCAGAGTATTTGCAACATATTTAGGAATGATTGCAAATAAAACATAAGCAAAAAAACAAAATCTGAGTTCACTGGTGTAAGACAAAAAAGAAAGTATAGAAAATGATTTAATCATTTTACTTACGGGAATTACACATACAAGCTTGAACAGCAGAAGAGATTCCTCTTATCTAAAATCTGCTTTGTAGAGAGAGAAGTAGATTTCATTACCATTTTAATTTTATACTTCCAACTCTACATATAGCATGCATACACCCTAAAACCCTTTGTCATGTGCTTGTCTTTTAAATACTAATTCAAACCAACGAGAAATGCTGGTCAAGAGGAGCCTTCCGTGTCATTACTTCCACCATAATGTAAATTCTCATGTATATATCTGTATATGAACATGTATCTTGTGGTTAATAGGCCAGAAATGGACCAGAAATTATTTTGTATAGAGGCAGTTATTAGATATCAAAAATTATGGATAACAAACACTAAAATACCAATGAATAACTAAAACTAGTCGTAGACTGGCCTTGTATGAGATCAACATTTTGGAAGAAAAAATTGTCCATCTACTAATTGTTGAATATTATCGTTTCAAGCAACGAAATAATCATACAAAGCAACCCATTCATGAACAGAAGAAAGAGAACTCACTAAATACTTTTAAATGATCATTTAGCTCACTCATACTTGATTGTCTTCTTGGATTTCATATTTGGAAATCCTATCTAATGAAGTTTTATCATTACCACTTTGTGGTGATTAAATGCCATAATCCTCTTATTTGTGCAGATCTCTAGTGCTCCCTACTTCTATTAAAAGCAGGGTTCTAATGAACCTCATGAGGTGTCACCAGGAAATTACCACTTACAGTCTGAAATGAAGCTCAGTTCCAAGCCATTTGCATTTATGCGCTAAAACTAAATTATTAATGTGGATTTTTACACATTTTTAGGTTTAATTTTTCAGTCTAATGAAACCATAAATTTCAAGCTTTCAAAAATATTCCTATCTCTTATTTAATTCAATGTGTAATTGAGAACAAGCTTTTAGTAGAGATGGAGAGGCCTTTTCAAATTTGAATTCATTTGATGTTTTGCTGAGTTAGTAGATTAAGTGCTACAGATTGCCTGATGTTCACTACACTAAATCTTAGCTTTCAAATTAATGGCATGAAATTTTGGAATTTCACAAGTTCAAAAATATATTTTTGCAAAGGTGATAGCTGTATTTTCTGCCCTTCCTGAATGACTCCCACAAAGTGGTAACAGCTGGGAACAGTCAAAGGCAAAGTTCTACTACACGAAAGTGAAATGCCAAGTTCATTTGCATATTCATTTTATACAATGTGTTCAGGAATAACATACCATTTTTAAAAAGTGGATATGATATGTTTAGCTGGTGGTACAAACACTCTAAGCAAAAAGTTTACAACAGGTTTATCCTCAAAGTTCGAGGTCATGTACCAAGTTATGAACACCATACTGATACACTGTCTTCACTGAGACTCTTGAGGGGAAATAAAAGAATTCTAAACCAAAAAGAACTTTACAAATAGCCACAGACTATTTACAGTTAAAATATACAAATCCCCTGGTTCAAATTTTCTAGTCATGGGAATATAAAACTCAAGATAATACTTCATTTTTGCTTCATGTCATCTGTGACAAGCTATAATGCATCACTGACAATCTAGTGATTCATGAAATGAAAACTCCTTCCTGTTTACATCAATGCAACATTCCCTGGGGGTTCTTCACAAAACACCTGTCCACTTGTACAGCATGCAAAGTATGAGACATTTGCTATCTTATTAAATGTTCCTACTTCTTTTTTTTTTTTTTTCTCAGAAGCACTAGTCTTACAGAAATTTCAGTATCTATTTCAAAATCTGTCACCAGAATTTAAATATTCTCTCAGTGGGTAGAAACAGCAGACTGATAACCTCACCACTGGTGTTCTTTATAACTTAGTGAAAGACACGCAGCATCACACGTAATTCAAAAGGTTGCTTTGCATTTATTTCACCAACCTCTCCAGATTCTCTTCGAAAAAAACCCTCTTTTACCTTTGGCAGAACTATACTTCTGAAGCACAGATCACACATATAAAACTAAAAGCATACTAGCTGATCCTAACCCAGAGAATTCAGAGACCTACTTGGCTTCCCATAGGCAGCATGGAAAGAAATTAGCCACCTGCTGAGCATAATCTTAATGCACTATCCCCGAGGAGAAAGGGAGGAAAGCAATCTGGAGCAAATCAATGGGGAATTATAAACCCATGCATGTATCTAACTTCCTATCCTGTCTTAAAGTGTGGCGCCTGTGTTCACTTTGAATGAAATCACTGCTCCGTGCTGAGTCTCTGCTGAATTTCTTCTGACCGAGATGCTGCAGCACAGCATCCTGCAGCTCCACCAGCGCACCCAGAAGGTGGGACCACACCACAACACTGCACCACTCACAGATTGGGAGGCAGCTGCCGGTGCATCTGTCTCATTTGGAAAACACTTACTAGATTTGGTTTCTCAAGTTATTGCAGTTCTTCTCCGGGCAGGCTTTGGATAACTGATGGCTCTCACTCCTCAGAGGGGAATAGTTTTGGACAGAGCATACTAGGGCTTGTGCACACTCCAGGTCAGAAGCAGTACCTCACAAATGGAAGCATCAGTGGGGAATTTTTATTTTAGGAGGTTAGCACCTGCATAAACTCCTTTGGATGTTTTGGCATCTTCCCAGGTTCTGTGCTGTCTAGAAGTGTTGTACAGTTGAATTTAATGCTATATGCACTGTATAAATTGTGTCCTCCATATGCTGTATAGGTGGCCAACCCTCAGAGCTCATTAAAAAATAGAAAGAATTAAAGTTTCTGCCCACTTTTCATTTCTAGGGAGTGTTCTCTCAACAATGCTTGAATAACTGACTGAAATTGAGAGAAGTTTTACTTCTGAAAACTGTAGGGATGGAATGATTGGAAATAAATTATATTAGACACTATTATTTTGATCCAGCTCAAGAGCTCTTGCATTGTTTCATAGCCCTGCGAAAGAGTTGAGAAATCATTCTTCAATGCAATGGGGCTGCTCTTCATAATTGTGACAGTACTTGGCCCAGAGGGACAAATTTCTGGTAAAAACATTATTTCCCTGAAAACTAAAATTCATGTTTCTTTAAAATAGAAAGAAGTATCAGCATATTTGTACCATGACAGTCTGTCTCAGAGCTACCTATATTCCATGGACAGTAAATTAAAATCATAGGAATTTAGTCAAAGACAGATAAATTTCTCTTCCACACTTGTAAAAATGCATGGTATGAAAGATGATCAATAATGCAACATGAATTGCTTTACCTCCCTCCACAGAGACATATTTGAACATTCCCTTTAATCTGTTTCATTGCACAAAGCACAAAACCACTCTCTTCCCAAAACATGAGCTGCTACATCAGCTTTGTGGCGTGAAGTATCCCTAAACCCAAAATAACATTCAAACCAAAGTTGTAATTGGGGTTAGGATTCAGATGAGTAATTATATCTAGACTTAAAATTAGGTGACAACTTTCATTCTCTAAGGAAATCCAACTTTGAGTTTCAATTCATAGAATTATAGACTTAAACAAAATATTTTATAAAGAACTGCACTGATTTTCTTTTGGCATAACTGAAAACTTGTTCTTGCAAGGACCTTAGGGATAGGTAAAATGCTGATGGGACTGAGAAGAGCAACACTTAAAGCAGATGTTACACTTTGAAGAGTTTAAACTATGTAATTTCTAAATGTATTAAATAATTTCCAGTTATTAAAAAATCTACTGAAATTTGGCATGCTATATGCAAACACAAATTCATTTGGACTTTTTGAAAAAAAATTAGTAATTAATGTATTTTTCAGAATTACCTATAGAGGAAACAGCTATGCTTAGTCCAGGAACTTGCCATGATTCTTGTCAGTATGCTACCCATGTTGTAACTAGGAAAAGGCAGAAGACTTTTTGTTGATATGAGTGAGAAATATGATACTCAGTTTTCCCTTTTTTGTAACTTTGTAAAGCTCTTATAAAATACATTGATTTACAGTGCAGACAGTGGCTATCACAGGAGCTTTTTAAATCACCTAAAATTTATTCTTTTATAAGTTACAGAAATCGTCAATTGTAACTTCATCTTAGAGAAAATATATGTTAAAAATTCAACAATTGTGAGATTAAACTACAAAAACTCTGCTGAAGGAGTCCCTTCAAAACTAGCTTGGAAGGGGGAAAGGGCAAACACATGTCTTGCCAGTGATGAGCAAGAGGATTTTGTGCCTAAACTTGAGGAAACGATCAATAATGGGATCCTTTAATCTGCTTCAGGAGCTGTTGTGGCTGCAAAGAATGACCTGAAATGTTTCTGCACTAATGCAGGCAAAGTGAGGAACAAACAAGACAAGCTCGAAAGCTTTGTCAGATATTTGATATCATCCGCTCAAGTGAAACCTGATGGGGTGAGTCCTGTGATCAGAGTGCCCTGTTGGATTGTTATGGGCAGTGTTAAGGGATAGAGTGTATGGAGTTCACAGAAGGCATTGGCACAGTTGAGAGCCTCTGGGTAAGACTCAAGGGGCAAACAAACAATGTGGATGTCACAGCGGTAGTCTACTACAGCTCTGCAATTCAGGAGGATGTTGTCCAAAAAATTATTTTTTGAGGGATCAAGAGATGCTTTCAAGTCAACTGCTCTTGCCCTTACAGAGGACTTCAGCTTATCAGAAATCAGCTGGGAGCATCACACGGCTGGGACAACTCGGCGAGAAGATTCCTAAAATGTGTCATGCATACAGTGTAATGTTTCTAAATCTTTTGGTGGCTTTTGATAACAGTGTTTCTGTACCTCTCTGAAAATAACTCACCTTGTAGAAGCTAAATCATTCCTTTTGGTCACTGCAGTACCACTTTATCACCTTGAATAAGTGTTTTCTGATCCTGTTTCTGCAAGTTACACTGTTCCCATGAGCTTTTCTATGGATTTCTTGCTGTTATGGTGCAAGTTACTTTTCTAAATAGAAACTGAGATACGTTATTTATTTCTTTTGGGTTTTAGAAAAATCCAAACCATGTCTTAACTCTGCAGAGAAAGGCTAGCAAACTGAATGGCCTATACATGTAAAATAAGTACAATGACACTGAAAGCTTTTAAAAGTGCTGTATAGGAAATTATAGTTCAGTATAAAAGATTCAGAATCCTATATTGAGCTTCTTTTCCCTTTGGTTTGGATTATGCAAAATCAAACTCAGCATTATATAAGCGTATGGAAGCCAGTAGTACTTTCAATAAAAATTTCACTTCCACTCTGGCTAGATGAGGCTTATTATCTTTAAGTGCAAGTAGATGTTTTCTATGGATGGAAGCAGCCAGCTCAAATAACATTTAATTTTGTTTTTCTTTTAAATTATCCTGTTTCTAAAGAAAAACCCTATTGTAATATCCCTAGAACAGAATTAAAATTCAAATTATTTAAGAAATAATAATAATAATAATAATAATAATAATAATAATTTTATTATTGTTAATATAATAACAATAATAATAATATCCATACCGTATTTAAGCCTTGGATGCATTTCTGTATCTCATTGTTCCTTATTTTGTTGCAATTATACAAATATCTGTACAGATGTGGTTAAAATCAAAAGATTGTTATTTATAACAGATGAAGGTGTCGAGCTCAGTATGAATCAATTTTACAACTGTGAAATTTGTAGCAATATATACAATGATACCATAAACCATTACTGTTTCAGAAACCTTAACAAATATTTGCCCACTTATTCATCAGCACAACTATTAAAAAGGTATTTGCGAAACACTTCTTTGCAGTAAAAATATTATTGGAGTGCTCAAAAGAGCTCTATCTAGAAAAGGTAATGATTCCTCAAGAACCTTATCTTGGACCTTCTGTCTTTTCCAAACTGTGAAAGTTCTCACACTTATCGCATATTCAAGAAAAATGCATGCTCAAGCCTACACACAGGCACACACACATCCAAGGAAAAAACTTGATTTGAAGAGGGATACCATGTGAATACTTTTACAGGAACAACATTTAGATTATTTTTTCCTAATTTAGTGTCAAGACTGGTGTTTTCACATGACAAGACCAATATCGCAAAACATCTACGAATTTCAGTTTCAGATGAGACAAATCTTTCTGCTAAACACAGAAACATTCATTATCCTATACAGAGTCAAGGATGAAAAGACCAGCTACTGTACACTTGCCTACTGAGCAGAAGTTTGCAATTTACAAACAATCATAAATAAATCCCTTTGTTATAAACAGTGTTTGCTGTAAGCACCAAGCAGAGATGTTCACAACGTTAAGGTCTATGAGCTACTAATTGAACCACTGTTTTTTCCCTCTACTTGTAGGGAAAAAACAATCACAAAAACAAATGGAATATATTTATCTATCTACATATTGTTGTTGCCTAAAGAGCATTCCACCAAATGGACACTTCTCTCCACTTATGGCTACCTAGCCCATTCCAGGCTAATCCCTTTCACAGCTTCTGTTATGTATTACATCAGGCAAAGATAGCTATTTTCTTCTGATGAGAGTATGATAGAATGCTATAACCATACTGCAGCTTCTTTAAGAACTCCACCTTCTTGTGACTTTTTTCTTATCATTTCAGGAATAAAACTGTACCCCCATATATGGAACTTAAAGTAGTGCAGATCATTTGATTTTTGTATTGCACTGGTGCTACTACAGTGGCTACAAAACTGTAAAAATCTTTTTAAGGACACAGATATTGGAAAATGTCCTTTTGTGAGAAAGTGCATGAGACAGAGACTATTGGTTTATTTGAGGGATTTCATAAAAGAACTGTCCATGGATGATTTTATAAATCTATCTCTAGGGATTTACAATCTTTATTCTCCTTTTTTTTCTATCCTCCCCTTCAGAATAACCCTTTAAAGCTTCTAACTATTCAACTTCCACACCACTTTGCTCTCTCTTTTTCAGAAACACGATTTACTACGGCTCAAATGCAACCCTTCTGTTAGTTGGGTTTGGCTAGAGAGTCCAGACATATTGCAAAATGAAACAAACAAATATTGACTGAGTGTTGGCTTTGGTTTTTCCAGTATTTTTTAAGGCAATTGAGAACAAATTGTACACCTTGGCACCTAGAGTAAGAAGCTCCAAATGCCTGTTTCATCCCCTGCTCCTCCCTAACTGGGAGTGCTCTGTAAGTGCTTCCCAGAATATAGTACAGCATGTTTCTAAAAATAACCAAGAAAGGCACCGTAACAAAAGGCTTCACCCAAAACACTCGGAGTCAGTGAAGTCCCTCAGCAACTACAATTCTTGTATCACACCACTAAAGATCTATCTATACCAAGCAATGCATTTATCTAGCACCCAGCACAATCCCATTTGCGGTAAAAATAACTCAAATAACTACTTAAATATCAAGGGTGAAATTCATGCTTCAAAAATTTTAATTCTAACTATAATTAAAATTGTGTTATATGCTACAATATAATTTAATAATGGTTAATATATGTTTCTGTCGCTGTAAAACCTTCAGAACATTTATTGATTTTGAATAGAGGATGTCCAGTACAAAATGGCAGATAATCACTTGAGTACCATCTCACTAATTTGGTATCAATAACTGAATACAGAAAAAGGCAGAGATGAATGCAAACTCTGCAATGCAATAAGGAAAATAGAATTACATTGTTTTTCATTTTAATACTTGATTTATCAGGCTTGCTGATTCCTTTTGGTTTTGGCTTAAATAGTCATGGAAATGTCATGATGGGCAGCACAATACAAAGCATCACCTTGTTTGTTATGAAAGGATGTACAGGGAGCACAAGGGAGGTATGACCAACCTCTTGTCACTGTTGTTCTCTGATTTACATTCTCTAGCACTAGCAATATTTGTTTAATTTTAGTTATATATTATCATGATACAGTAGGGTAAAATACAACAGGCAAAGCCAAATTCTTCTGGATTCTTTTATTTCTATTCCTTTTTCCCCATTTATGTGTGTGTTCCAGGAAGAATGCCTGCAAATTAGAACAGAAACACAATGTGTCCCTTTCTCTTTTTGGTTTTTTTCTTTTCAGATGAAGCAATGTTTCTATTTTCCGCTTTCTGTCTCTTTGTTTAAGAAACAATTATTGTCCTTGTTGAAATCGTAAAATGGCACTGCTAACATCACTGGATTTTGAAGTGCACTTCTCTTGTTTAGTTGTAAAGTGTGTTTTAAAAATATCTAAAATATCTCTCTATTTTGTGTAGTTGTGCAGCAGGTGACTGGTGACTCTAGTGCCTTTGCAGAAAGTTCACATTTTCTGATGGACAGTGTCAGATTTATGTTTCTAGAGAAGCCAAATTGTATTTTAAGGTGGTGACTTTTCTCTATTGCCTGCAAATAAATCAGAGTAACATAAAATTATTTTCCTAAAATACTGTAATTTAAGAATTTTAAAGTGTTATAGGGGGAAAAAAGAGAGAGAAAAAAAGCAAACTTCAAATTATCGATCAAATTGTACAAACCACATGTGCGGACTATTTTCTAAAGGGCAATCTTAGGTAGGCAGCAGACATTCAGCCATTCAGGCTGAGCCATACAGACAAAAAAAGGTAACTTTCCAAAGACAATTTAGCATTTGGGCATCATTCTGCTCTTGAAATATGCTCATAATTCTCCATGGAAAATGAATACTTAGTCAATGACCTTTTCAAAATCTCCTCCTGCAATATATGCTGCTTTTACTGTTCTGCTCATGATACTAGGTGGAAAAATCTTCTGACCTAACAGCTTTCTTCTGGAAATGCTGATTCGGCAAAACTGGAATCAGCTGTGTTTCAGTTTTTGAGGCAATGCT